>JAUYWG010000056.1:1902063-1918544 GCA_034779775.1 Enteromius afrohamiltoni | reverse complement strand
GCGCTTCCCTCTGCTCACTGCCCATTCAAGAATGAACTGCTGATATTGTGCACTTTACCTTCTTTTAATAAATATCATTATTATACTTACCATTCAAGCTTCGTCTCCCTTCCTACTGAGCATTACAAATGTATTTATTGTGTTCATATTATATTGCAAAACCCCTTTGCTGCTATTAAGGAGGATACATAAAGTTAGGGACAGGTTTGGTGGTATGGGTAGGTTTTCATGGGTTGGTTAAGATAAGTACATATAGTTATTAAGACCAATACAAAATGGGACCAAAATGTGATTTAAAGCAGTTCACAAGGCAGCAGTGCATATCAGAAATGATTGTTGAGTTTGAAGCTTTGGTAAGAAGGGCATTCCCACAGAGGACAGGATGGGTGGTGTTGCCTTGATGTAGAACCTGATTTTACCTGAGTTCCGCATGTTCCTGGTTCAACACCTTTGTAAGTTTAGGCTTACAATCAGTGTTTGGTGCTTGTACATCAGTGTCAGTCATCTATCATTTCCTCTGATTTTAGTCATTACTCATGGGTAGGGTTAGGTTTAGGTGTAGAGATCTGGTCAAAACTAAAAAAGTTGAATAAAATGGTGTTCCAGGGTCAACAAAATATGTTAACCCAGGAACATGCCTAACTCGGCAAAATCAGGACGTGCGAGAGGGCAATGCCCTCCAGACCTACAGTAAACTAGATAAAAAAATTTTGGTGTGAGGCCAGAGTCAGAACAGATGGCTTGCTATTTCTCTCTGTGTTTTTACACTTCTGTGGGTTAATCTTACAGACATAGAAGTTATGGTTAGCATAATATTACAATGGATGCATTCAGACAAGAGCCAACTTTTGAACTTTTAAGGAAATGAATGCCAGTTTGGGAGTTGTGAGGGGCAAGATCAACATTTTTGATTGAGCAAGTTTATACTAGAAATGTGTTCATATTTCATTCACTTTCACAGACAAGTTGCTTTCTTTTGTGTAAAAGAAAAAAAGGTGTTTTGAAGACAATGCCATGCAATTACAATAAGTGGTAAAAAAGAACCATAAACATATTTTCTGTATAGTTAATGTTTTAGCTCAACGTCCCTTGTTACTTTAGGTACTTTTTATATTCTCCTCGGTTAAAGGGCAGATGGTTTCACAAAGAGTCACTAAACAGGAAGAGAGATGGTAACATGTTTGTCTTGCATTTTTTTTTTTAATTCATTACCATAGAAACAAGAGTTTCTGCATTTATTTAAGTATGCTATCCTCAGTACTATCCTCAGTAGGCTTTGGTGTGAAAAATATAACACTATATGCAATAATGCACATTATACTGTAAAAAAATGGTCTATGTCTACCAGATTTATAAAACTGCTCGCCGGTTTGAATGAATTCATATAAGTTGGTTCAGTGATGTTTAATGACATTTTTGACTTGAAACTGTTAATGTATATATAACAATTTTTATGTTACCATTTTTTTCAGTGTATAAGCAAACATTATTACATAGTAGTTTTGTTCAAATTCAAAATGCGTTGTTGTGTAAATGGTTTGTTTTGTTTTTATTTAGATTAATGTTTGAATTGTGTTTAATTTTGGTCACACTTTATTTAACTTCATTAACAAATTATTAACTATGACTTTGACTCAATAAACTCCTATTTGTTGCTTATTAATAGTTAGTAAGGTAGTTGTTTAGGGATGGAGAATATGGTTATGCAGAATATGTGCTTCATAAGTACTAATAAACAACCAATATGTTAATAATAAGCAACTAGTTAATAAATGTGTGTTCTGTTTCACTGCATTTTGCTTTGCAAACCATTTAAATTACATTAAAGAAACTCTTAAGTGACCCACTGCTTATTGAAGACAGCTTGTATTGTTCTTGCTCAATTGGTCTGTTTTTGATGATCCTTCTTGTAGAATGGCAGTGGTGAGATGACAGAGGTGGAGCCGGTGTTGGATTTTGCGTCATCGGGTCGATCAGGTCGACGTAATGCTCTGCCTGACATCCTGGGCTCTCCTGCCGGTGTCAGTCCTTCAGACCTGCCTCTCAAACTAGCCGAGCTCTCGCTCACAGGTCAGTAACACACACATGCAATCACACACAGATTTGGTGCTCTGTGGGGTAACCTGGTGTTCGTTCTTCTGCAGACGGCCCTGGAGCAGCTCAGTCTCCAACATCCCAGGAGGCTCCGCTTCCTCCAGAGAGCTCAGAGGAGAAACAGGGATCCTGAAAACTCTTCCTCACCTCCCTCACTGAACTCCTGTCCAACAACACTAATGGAGAGAGAAAGAAAAAGGAATGTAAAGATGACGATACCTCAGGGACAAGACTGGATTACTGCACACACTGTGTGTGTGTTATTACGCTGAGACGATAGGGCAGATGTACTCGGACACAGGTCACATGGTGTTGTCCGTCTATGGCCAGTCAAACGCTCACTGCAGATTCAACAGGTAGGAGTAACATTAAGTGAGTAGAAATATCAGAGAATGGCGATCAATGTTCTCATTTTTAACTAATTTACATTTCATTTAAAATAGTGAAATAGTAACATTTTGGTCCCACTTATATTAGGTGTCTTTAACAGCTATGCGCTCATGCAAAAAATATCATCATTTCAACTTAATTAAATTTTCTATTTAATTATAGAGTCAAATATCAAAATTAAGATGTCTTTGTTTTACATGTTACATGCACTTACTGTTATAATAACAATGAATTATGTATAATTACATATTAAAATTACATAATTACCAAACTCTAATTCTAACCTTAACCAGAAAGTATATGCAGTTAATGAATAATACTCGGTACTTAAATAAAATAAATAAAGTAAATAAAGTAAATTAAATTAAAAAAAAAAAAAAATTAAAGTAAATTAATAAATTTAATTAATTAATTAAATAAAGTGTAACCAAATGAAATACAGATGTAATTACTGCAAGGTATGTAAATAGAATATAAAATATATTGTATCAAATAATTTAGTTGGAAGTACATCATAGACAATTAAGTGGGTTTGTTATTTAAAAATTAAATTAAATCAAATGTAGTATAAACTAACACTTAATGAAGAAATGAAAATAAGAAACGTTGCTAGAAAAAAGTATTACAAATACAGTCAATCGATATAAATATACATTAAAAAACAAATACAGATGACAAAAACACCTAAACATAAATGAAAACTGAAAATCTGAAAATAAAAGCCAACATAAGAATTATTAAGAAATTCTAATAGTATATTAATACTACTACAAGCCACGGGCATCAATAACTAATATACATATAGGAACCATTTCATGAATATGATATTTGGACAACCAAACTTATTTTGAGGCAAAATACAAGGCAAATACAAGTGGTTGGAGAAGCTGTAGCATGTCAAAATGGATATGGACATCTGTCAAATAAAGCATGTGTCAGTGTGGACAGCTCAGCTAATTATGATCAATGTGATCCAGTTTAGTGATGATGAGCAGTATCCATTTTCATTTCAACTATGTTGATGAATACAAGCAGGCATGCTTGCTGTCAATGATTCATCTGTGCATTTCAGCCTTGTGGAAAATACATAGACACACAAACCAAAGCTGCATTTCCCAAGATTACAGAAACCACTGGCACTAATACTTTCTAATATTCACCAACGCAGCCCAGATCATTTGAAAAACTTTTTAGGTGCCATAAACTGTAAAGATGTACATATACTTTCAAATATTTGCTTAACCTTTCAAGTGTCAATTAAATGTAAATCTAAGTATGTATATTTTTTAAATTCCTTTTTTTACTGAAAGATAAGTTGATAAGTTGACAGATGTATGCAACCTTTAATAAAATCATTTATTTTAAATATTTTAAATTTACTCCCCATTTTCAATCCCATAATGACATTTTTTTGTATGCTAGCTGCCGACTGTGTTGTTAATGTTGACTTATATTAAATATCCTAGAGATAAAAAGATTCATAAATAAATACAAAGTTCAAGAAATAATAAAGACAGCAGAAAAAAACAAACAAACAAACAAACAAACAAAAAACCCACCTCATTTTCTAAAACCTGAGTTGCCAGATTTGCACCTGAATAGGCTAATTTTGTGTTTGATCCTGCTCTGACTGCATTAATTATATCTTCATATATCAGAATATGTGCTTTCTTAATATAAACCTTTATTTGAATGTTAAATATTACAGTATGAGGTGTAATAATCAAGAGAGAGGCAGGTTTCCTCTCACAGAGATTTGTTTAACAGCAGACAGTGGCAGTCATCAGCATATGTTGGAGAACAGTCACAGTATGAAAACACAGCTTTCAATGTCACCTTCTGTCAGTCAGCAGCTTGAGACGGGACATCTTTTCACAGCTATTAGCACATTAACAGACGAGCCAATCCAGACGTGACCTTACAAGCGCTCGCTGGCACGAGCCGTCACTGATCCGCATGCCATTTTGTACATAGTGTAATTTAGGGTATAGGATGAGGATGATATTTATACATTTGGATGATTAAATGTGCTCCATGTTTTTATCCAATACTTCACAAATGCAAACTACTGCAGGTTGTCTGTTTAGTGAATTTCTCAAAACTCATATTTGAGATCTAGATATTAGTGAAAGTGTTTATTGCCCTGACTGTGTGTCTGAGGCTTAAGCCATAATCAGCTATTTCTTTCTGATATGTTAAGGTAAGCTGCTGTTTTCTAGGCAATCTTTCATTGAAACTACTTCACGGGAATGTATTGCAACATGTAATATGTTATTACTGTATTTGGACACACTTAAATGTCATTGCATTAGGGTTAAAAGAAATATCACAGCAAGTTTCAAAAGAGTAACCATAATGTTTTTTAACGTGTTAAAGAAGTACTCTAATTTTAATGTGTAACATACTAAAGCACGCAAACAATTATATAATGACCAAGTTCTGGTACATCAAAAATATATGTACTTGAAATGTAATATCAATGCAACAACTGAACTGTTTTATTGATATTATATTTCGCATTAATGCATGTGCCAAAACGTCATCATTACAAATGCAATTGCAAATATCCAAAATAAACATTTTTGTTTCCATAATGTATGTTTGTGTACTGTGTATATTCTTTATGTGTATACACACATACAGCATCCACTAATAAAATATTCACATGTATTTATGTGTATATATTTATATTCATATGAATTGTAGAACAGGCTATATAAAAAAAATATCTAATAAACGTAACATTTTTCCTAAATATATACATGTATGTGTATGCATTTATAAATATACACAGTACACACACATAAATGATGTAATATATATATATATATATATATATATATATATATATTTACATATTTATTTATTTGGAATGTGATTAATCCTTCGACAACACTAATTTAAATACGCTTAATGTATATTGCTTTACCATAAATGTATCAATACAGTTCAGTCTGTGAGTGTGACCTTTCAAATTAATACTGTATCACAAAATGAATGACAAAGATGATGGGAAAACTCTTACTTCTAATCCTCTAGGACTTGTTTCAACTTATGCAAACTTGTAGAAAAAATGTTGTCAAACAAGTCAAGCGCACTTTGAACTAGCATGCCCTGCATGGGCACGAAAACATAAAAACTGATTTTGGACCTGCACCATTCTGCTGCACCATTTAATAAAATATTAATAATAATTATATCAATGCAATGTCTCAATAATAATGCCATTATCACTGAACATGAACATGTTAAAAGGGGCACTGGTTTTAAGGGTTAGCTCAATAAAAAAACATCAGGCTGGAGAAATAACAGCCTTACTTGATAAAGTGCACATATTACAGGATGATATTGTAAAATAATGCTTTCGTGGCAGTTTCATTAATAACTATGTCTAATCCAGTCATTGCTCCATACTTTTTTTGTTTTGTTTTGCAAAATTAAGATTCTGTATATTTTTATTGTGCAGAGCCACCCCATGTTGGCTGTTTTGATCTGTTATTGTAAATTAAACTAATTATAAATCTTTAGTTGTTTGTAAGATTTTGTATTTCAATAAAACATCCCAAAAACGTGTCAAAGAGTGTGTCTGTGAAACTGAAAAGTTGGCTGAAATCACATTAGGAGATAATAACAAAATACAAATTTTGCTTGGTTTATTAAAACAGTAGAGATCTGCTATTTAAACACAACACACCTCTGTAAAAACGTTTTGTCCTGTTAGCTGACAAACGAAAACTAAGAAAATTTTAAATTGTTTTTCGTTTTCATCGAGATGCTATTATTGAGGTGATGCACTTCCCATTTTGTCCTCTAGATGGAGACTTTCCTCTTTCTCACACACAGAGTATTTACTCTTATCATGCAGCTGTAGAATAATCACGGATAGATAGAGAGAGAGAGAGCGAAGACACTGGGGAGGATATTAAACTGTCATAAACTTGAAAGCTTGACATCACTAATATAAGAATACAAGAGAATTGAATAAACTAGGTAATGACTCACTGGGGCGTTGTTTGTAGCTACTCTGTTCCTTATATTTAAAGAAGAGTGAAGCAGCTGTGTGAGATTCTCCCCCTTCTCATGTGTCTCTAGACTGCTCTTGTCTAGACTCCTGTGTCTGAATCAGTGTGAAATTAAAACTTCCAAATATCCTTTGGAAAGGTCACAGCAGTGATTGTATTTTATTTTTTATTTTTTGACAAAAGGATGGATGCTTCTTATCCATCAAAATCACTTCTCAGACATTACAGTGTGATATTATATGCTGTTCTTCAGTTTTTGTCCCCTGAAACTTGAGAGCCTCAGCCATGCAAGAGTGTCTCGTGAGCACTGTTGCTCTTTAACTTGTTGCTATAGTAACATCGTCTTTAAATACTCATCCAGAAGAAACTCACTGTTTTGGGGAACTGCTCAGGACATTTGCACATCATTAGCTGTTAGCTTCTTCATTTTAGAAATATACTTTTAATGAGCAATTTCATCCTGATTTGGACCCTAATAATGAAGTTTATAAATGTTTTACAGTTATAAAATAAATTATATTTAGATGAAGCACAGGTTAACTTAAAAAAAAAATCATTTTACTGTTAACATGATTTGGCATAAGATAATCTGTTCTATGTCATTTTAACAGAATTCATATTTAAATTGAGAATTTTTCATAATATATTTATATTTTCCACTATGAAATATCCATAAATATACATACTATAACTGAGTTTTTCCCTGTAACTTTAGGCAAAATGTTGAAAATATTATAAACAATATTTGAAATTTTCTGTTTATTTGATCACACATTAATTTGGCCCTGACTTTTGCTTCAATAAACTCCTAATTTGCTACCTTTTAATAGTTAATATGGTGTTTGTTGGGGTGGATTAAGGGATTTAAAATAAAATTATCATGGCGAATTTGAGAACTAATAAACAGAGAACAAAATAGTTACTGTGATAGAAAGAATTGGTTCTTAAAATAAAGTGTTGCCATTCCTTTTAATATTTACTTCCAAAATATTTCATAAATAAAATATTTTTATTTTATAGACTGCTGAAGTCAGTTTCTTTTCAACAGTTTTGTCCAGACCTCAGTCACTGATGAGTCTGATTCTCAAGCTGGTTCAGACTCGATGAGCTGCAGCGATCAAACCCTCATGTGGAGCGTTTACATCCTCTCACCGTTTGACTCAGCAGATCAAACCATTCCTGCTGAAGTGGGGCAGAGCAAACACTCATTATGGCACTTATTAGTGGCAGAAGATAATCTGAAAAGCTTTTGCTCATGTTTTAATATATTACTATTTTTTTTAAAAAGTGGTTCAAATGTTTTTTTTTTTTTTTTGAGAGGACTGGAATACCTCTTCTGTATTCTGGGAGGGGACTGGAATACCTCTTCTGTATTCTGGGAGGTGTGGTGACTTAATCCTCGTCCTGATTTGGATCACAAAGCTGTGAACAGATCACACACACACACACTAAGCACCTGTAGCAGTGAGACATCACCACCTGCATGACTGGAACTCACAGTCAGGAGAGGTACAGCCCAGTATACATCACTACTATATCATATATATATACTATATATATGTATGCGCCTTTTGAAGCTAAATACAGACTTTTAAATAGACTTTGGATGAAAACTATTATGATTACCATACATTTAAGACATTAATTTGATTAAACCAGTAGGTCTACAATATATATATATATACAAATTGTACATTATTAATCCAACAGCAATCTTCTATAAGTGAGTCTTTTATAATATTTCAGAAAACAGTGAATGGTAAGCAATAGGCAATTAAAGTGGTATGAGAAAAATGCCAAAAGTATTTATACCATATGTGCCAAACTTCTTTTTGCCAGCTAGTGGCGCTTTAATGAAAACTCAATATCTTTGTAATTTAACATTGCAGAAGCCTTTAGATTATACTGACCAAATACAATGTCTATGTCATAAGTCTCTATGAGGAGTTTGTTTCCAGCAAGTGACGCTATGATTATAACTGAATATGAGCATGTAGATCTCTTCAGGTCAAGACTCTGACACATTCACTCTCACTCACCAGTCACTTTTTCCCTATGGAAAGCGCCACTACCTGGTCTGCGCCATGAATGGGCTGCTCAGCCGTCTATCATGACCATCCCAATTCCCTGGGAGCCAGAAGTGGGCCCAGCAGGGGACATGAATAAGCAAGTGGTGACGGAGCACCCAGAAATGGGCAGCTAGAAATGGAAACTGGACCAAAATCAGGGGAACAAGGCAGGAAGAAGCCGCGGAACAAAATGCCAGGGTCGAAGAGAGTGAAGGATACCCCTCTTTCAGTCAGTCAAGGCTACTCCGGCAAACCTTAACTGACAGGCAAGGAGGAGCCAGCGGACCTTCCGGAAGAACTGGAGGACGATCTTGCAGGGTTTGTGCAAGGAGGCTCACTGGGGGAAAGGTGTACTTGAGTTGGCCCCGGGGCCAGCTGTGTGCCAGTGCATCCGTGCAATCAGCAATGATAGTGACATTTCGTGAGTGAGATTCCTTAGCCAAAAGGACCGCAATCTCTGCACGCAGGACAGAGGCATCCATCTCTGAATAAACAGAGGTGAAAAGAACACCTGTGAACCTGGATGGGTGCTTGGAGTACTGAATCGCATAGCTGAGTCTGATCTTCCTGATCAACCAACGAGACAGACTGGGCAGAGTGAGCCACACTCCCAGACGACATGCAAATGGGATCAAGGGAACGACCACTGACGTACCCGCGGTGGGGCAGCCTGGGTACTGGCCACAGTACGTCCAGGATGCAAGGCAGGCTTATGGGGGCAGCACTCACCAAATTCTCCCCTTCCTGTGGTGGCGAAACCATGTCCATACGAGAGTGAGTAAGAGGGGTGTCGCTCAAAATCTGAACTTTGTGAGAGACGCCCCAAGGCAGGGGGTGCAGATGTTGGTGTCCCCCATAAAGCACATTCCCTTATCTCTAAGTCTGTCCTAGGGCCGCTTCGTGGTCTTCCGGGAAGACTTAGCGGCGGCCAGTTGGTCGGGGACCGTTTACAGTAATAGTCCCTTGAAGTTGCCGGGGGCGGAGCAGGTGACGAAGCCACTGTTGGAGGGCATCCTCGGTGATGGGCGTATGGGGAAACTTTGCCCGACGCTTTAGGGTTATGCAGGGGCATGATGTGCTTGATTGCCGAAGAGGCCAACCTGGAAGACGGGTGCATCGAGAAAGCGCACTTTGTCGACGTCTCTCATCAGTGCCAGGTTCAGCCAGAGATGGCGCTCCTGGACAACCATAGTGGACATCACCTGACCGAAACAAAGAAACAACAACAAAGAAAACAAAGAAAAAACTTGATCTCAGCGATGCCATGGAAATGTGTTAGCAATGAGGACAAGATTCATCCATGATCGCCGTCATGATTGCCATTCTTGAGACCCAAACACGTAAGGCAACGATCATGATCTTCATCCGAGGTGAGGAAACTTCAGCAACCAGAAGCACACGGTCGAAAAGCTAATCCGGAGAACAAAACAGGCCAAGCTCTGCTTTCTGAAACAAACAAGACAACTTTATTCATATTCTCTCTGTACACTGACCCAAAAGAAAACATTGATTCTGTGTTGAGTCGACTGCTCTGAGAGCTCCTCTGAGACAATGAGCAATTTCTATAGCAAAAGAAACCAATGAGCTTCACTGATACATGTGAAACAGCACTGGGGAGAACCATTATTAGCAACATACACTGATACACAGTTACAGTGCTAATTCTAATATGCAGGAGACAGCATTAATATAGCATAAGCATATATACTAATATATTAAAAACATGCAACTTTGATATTAATTTGCTTCACTGAAAAGACAGCTGCAGTCATTAGACTACACATATGCCTTAGTAAATCATTACCGTATCTTAATTAGGACAGGACTTGTGTATTTAATTCATAATTATTAAAAGTTTGGTTTAGTTTATTATTTAAAGAAGGTGATGGATAATGGAAAATGGATAATTGAAAACTGATTTTCTAAACTTTGATTTGAAGGATTTAAAACTCTTATTAGTTGTCTTTATTTTTAACCTTAAGTCATGGGTGTCCAATCCTGCTCCTGGAGCTTCACGGTCCTGCAAAGTTCAGCACCAACACAAATGTAACATTCCTGAACCAAACATTCCTAGACAAGGTCTTACTAGACCTAACTTCCAGGCAGGTGTGTTAAAGCAAGTTGGAGCTAAACTCTTCAGGAGAATAGCCCTCCAGGACTTAGTTTGGACACTCCTAATCTAACCCTTGATATGATTTAGCATAATACATTGAAACCAAACTGAAATATAGGAATGCCAACATATCCCGGTTCAGAAGGCATCTAACTAAAAGAACGTGTGCATGAGAGAGGTCTTTACAGTTTTTGTTTTAAGTCCTTTACTTTTGACCAAGTGGCTCAATAAGCATTTCACTGTCTAGTGTTCATGTTTTAACTTCTCATATTGCATTTAAATATTTCTAATGGGGATCTACTATTTCTTCACTTTTCAGTCTAAATTAAATCTTTTTGCTCAATTTACAAAAAGAAAGCTGATAATATTCTCACATGGTTTTATTCATGCATTGACATAATGGTATTGTACAGAATTTATTAATTAGTGGGGTACCCTTCCTAATCAGGTCCTGGTCATTTTACCTGCTCAGTTATAACAATTTGGCTGTTTACCTCTGTTTACCATTTCATTATATACATTTTAAATCATCTGATATCACATATGATAATGCCACATTAAAAAAATACAGTTTTTGATAGATTGTATGCACATTTCATTTACATTGATTGTATAATAGCTAATATCTGATGTTTTAGGTCACCAAAATTCACCCGTCCCTTCATGCCTGACTGTTTGTGCCCCACACAGACATGGCTTGTGGTTTGTTGGCACTGAGCTGCCAAACACCATCTGTTCCTCCTCCAGTATGCCTGCATACACTAACACATTATATTGATCAGCATTTCTTAGACGATTACATATGCATGCAGCAGTACTGATAGATGTTGACTGCCAGTAGACATACTGAAAAAAAGACCAAAAAATTATATGCATATAAAAAGATTACTGTCACTTGCTAAGGCAAGCATAACAGCAAATTGCTCATGCTTCTATGGTTTTGCGTCTTTAACGTCAGTGCATGACTTGTTCTACATTCATTACGCTTCAGATGTGAACCGATAACAAAATCAGAAGCAAAGATTTTTCCTGTAAATCTTCACAGACCATAACAATGCTGAACTTTGCAGTGCTGTGAAGGAGATGCTAAATATATCCTAACATTAAAAAGCTGTTTTACAAAGTCACACATTCCACTTTCATCCTTCTCTCCTAATCTTCCAGTAACAACTGTCAGAGAGTGTGAAGAGCTGAAACCAGGAGCTATTTTCAGATTTCCATCCAAGACACATGTCTCACTGAGAACGCAGCACGGACATTTACAATCCATTTGTGTTTCATTTCAGTTCGCTTCAGATATATCTGAACAACACAGCATCAATATTTTTATCTATGGCCTTAAAATAGATTTCAGACTCACATCAGTGAACGCAAGGCGGCTAAATGTATGCATGCTCAGTAAATATATTACTCTAAATCCCTGTGCTGGATCATTTCATGCTGATATGATTAGTCACTTCCCTTTGCCATGCAAAATTATGCAGTTCCAAAGGTGGAAGATGAGGTTTTCAGTCACGGCTTTTGACATACGAATTACAAAATAAAAAAATAAAAAAACAAATGGCAGGCTTGGCCTGTAACACATGGAAAGCTGCCAGTTTATTTAATAGTTGTTATTGGTTATCATGTGATTTAACAACCATAATTATTATTGCTGTATTAGGCTTGATTATTATTTGTTTATTATTTTATCATTTATTACGTTTATTTATATTTTATTATTATTATTTTGCAGCATGTGAGATTGGTCATATTGACTGACGATGACACAGATCGCTATTTAAAATGCTTGCAACATTAATTTTATTTATAATACATTTATTTATATTGCATTAATTGGAAAGCTGCATAGAAAACTGTTAGCCTACTTGTAAAACTTAGGTAAACAAACAAATAAAAACATTTATCGTAACACAGCAGGCTTACTACTTAAAATACGGACCTTCCTTTTATCGACACCACCATCAGCCAGCATGACCAGCTGTTACGTAACCCTCTCAATAAAACAAGAGCAGGCGTCACATCAGACTCAAAACTTTCATCATCAGCAGAGGAAACTGATTTGACCGGAGCGTATCTGTCATTGTCTGTTTTCTTTCATTGTCTATATGTTTGCTGCTATCAGTAGTTGCAAACAAACAAACAAACAAACAAACAACAACAACAAAAAAAAAAAAAACACTGAGCTGCGTTTTTAGACAGAACTACATTATCCGGAAGCCAGTGAGCGCAGCCAATAGGCGCCAGGAACATGGAGTGACGACATAAATTCGATGCTTTTATGCGCGAACTTGACCTGCGTTGAAGTGAGAAAACGGCGCGAGGAGTTTTATCATCATTCAAAGCTGGATCTTTTTGTCTGAAGGTGGGTGTGCCTGCATTGTTATGGTAAAATGCACATAATTGTATGCATTTGTGCGAAGAGTCCTGCATGAGTAGAATTATTGAAGTTTAGATTTATATTTCTGTGACATGCATATCATATACTAACAGTGTTCTATCATGTTCTAGTTTAACTGTGCGTTTTTATTAATGTTAGTACCTAAAGTTTATCCAGCACCTGCGTGGTTTAGTCCTAACGGTTTTAAGAGATTTATGACTTAATTTGGAGCAAGATCTTGGTGTAATCTGATCACAGCATCTGACTTATAATACGCTAAGATTTCTCATGCATCTTCGTCTCCATATACTTCATAACGCTACCAGCATGGCTTTGCATTCATAAGGCTTTTGTTTGTGCAGGAAACCGTTGCAGGTCCGAGTACAGCGAGATTGCATAATGTTTTTGTAGTGTGCAGGAGTTATGGAGAGGTGACTAATAGCAAGGCGGAGCTGTGCACGCTAGTCTTTGTTTGGATCTGTTCTCTCATTGTCTCTAATAAAAGCGGCTTTGTCTCTCCACAAAGTGCACTTCAGTATCGTTAGTCATTTCACAAAGCAAACACACAAAAATTGCCGACTTTTAACGACAGACTGTGTTTCTTTTCCCTCGCAAAGTCTGTGGTTTTTTTCGCACGTGCAGGTGGAGTATTTAGGGGTGGGGGCTGTGTGTTGTTTTTGACGAAAAGGCGCCAGTTTTTTTTTTCCCCCGCGAAGCTGTAGCAAACTTGTGCTAAATTCAGGACGTGTCGTCATCTAAATTTAATTTTCTAATTTTGCTGTACTTTGGGATTCCAGTTTTCTGTTTAAAAAAAAAAAAAACACTTGTTTGCACAAACAACGAAAAAAAAAGTATTTTTTTTATATATAAAAACGTGTGAATGTATACGTCATATGTCCTCTTTGGTAGCTGAGTAACATTGTGCAGGATGACTAGGTTTACGTGTGTATTATTGAACATGCGGAATGTTTAACAGTATTGTCCCTCATTTGATTTTCAGGCATACATTGGCCCTCTAGTCTTCTGCAACAATGGCATCTTCCAGTGGTAAGGCCTGTATTTGTGCCTGTCACTAGTATGGATATATTTGTTGTGAGTAAGGTAGATGATTCTTGAACTTTGCAGTTAACAAGTAAAGCTTTTTTCAGATATTCAGGTGAAGGAGCTGGACAAGCGTGCCTCAGGACAAGCTTTTGAGGTCATCCTTGCGAGTCCTGCTCCAGATGCCAAGGGTGAGTTCCCTCTCTCCCCTCTAAAGAAGAAGGACCTTTCCTTGGAGGAGATCCAGAGAAAACTAGACGCTGCAGAAGAGAGACGCAAGGTGCATCCCTGTACCATTTTCTAAAATATTCAATGCATTCAAGTTATTCCTATCTTTTAAGTTCTAGACTTTTTTTTTTTTTTTTCTTTCCCCCTCATCTTTTTCCTCTAGTCTCATGAAGCTGAGGTTCTGAAACACTTAGCAGAGAAGCGCGAGCATGAGAAGGAGGTGCTTCAGAAAGCTCTGGAAGAAAATAACAATTTCAGCAAGATGGCAGAAGAGAAACTGAACCAGAAAATGGAAGCCAACAAAGAAAACCGCTCCGCCATCATGGCAGCCATGAACGAGAAGTTCAAAGAGAAGGTAAAGGGGACTGTGTTTTTGTAGATCGATTTCTATGGTGACACGCATTCATGCTTTTGCTTCTATTTTAGGACAAGAAGCTGGAAGAGGTTCGAAAAAACAAAGAAAAGGGGGTCAACTGCGACGAAAACTGAAACCTACAATAATGGGGGATTCTGATGGGTTCTTTTTTTCTTTTACTTATCCAAAGAGTTTTGTTTTCCCTTTGAGTTCACATAAGAGGGGAAAAAAAACATTGTCATCATGGGTCCATGTTCAGAAAACAAACAAGTGCAGCTATCTGTTTGTATATAGCAGTTGTTTTACACGCTGAATAACTCCTCACTTATCTGTGTGCTATTTAGACCGCAGATTTGTCATTGTCTGATATTAGCTGTCTTTTCAAACTGGTGGGGGGCTCATGTATGACGTGCTTAACATGCCACTGTACTGTACTGTACTTGAGCTCTTTGCATTTTCTTGAAGTTTGAGCTTGCTTGTTTTTTTTCGCTTCAAGCACATGAGTGTTCTTTGTACAAGTTTAGACTGGTTATTGGAGGGCTTAACATTTGAAATGCAAAAATTAGCAATACATTTTGACGGTTAACTTAACGGTTGTTCCAAATAAAAATACTAAAACTAGTTTCTTTTGTATTCTGTCCATTTTTCTTTTTATTATACAAAATGAAACCAAGCCAGTGTTGGATTTTTATTTTTATTTTTTTTATTTTTTTTTCCTTATGTTAGATAAAAAAAAGTACTGTTTGGCTCACTCTTGTTGGTGTTTTGTTTTTGTTGAATGACTAAATGTAGTTATGGCATTAATGTGTTACATTATGGAAAGCAAACAAACAGGTGACAGTTTTATGAAGCAATTTAGCGAAGCATTGGACAATGTGCTTCGTAAGAAGTCTGTACCCGTGTTGACTACAAGTTAGTGATTATATGTAGTATTGGCTGACATTGTGGATACTTTTTCAGTTTGCCTGCTACATTTATTGCAGTGTCGGCTGTCACAGACAGCAGGTATAACATGGATTGTGTCTCCCTCTAGTGTGAAAATGGTATTCTTGCTCCAATACGGTCTTTTACGTGTATTTATGTATTTCTACGTGAACCGGTTTGCAAAGTGTTTTTTCCCCAGTTGACGCGAGGTATATGTAAGAAATGGAGCAATTGAAAATACAAATCATTTTGGTATTAGGTCACGATATTTGAGGGTATGCAAAGTTATAAGTTTTGTTAAGCTTAGTGGTGAAGTGAGTGCAATTCAACAAATGGTCATCTTTATCTTGGTAAGGTAATCCTAACTAAACGTTATTATACGTTGTTTTTCCCGTCTTTCTCAAGATCTTATGTATTATTTGCACACCTTAAAGTAGTAGACTCTCAAAAGTGAATGGCTTGTATGCCACTGTACAATCATGTTTGGGTGTTACGCACTCTATGCAAATGTAAGCCACAGTGAATAAGATTTTGAAGGTTAAAGACAAGGCTTTTCCTCAACATGTCTTTGGTGAGGTGTACCTTTTGTGTAGAAATTACTCCCACATTATTATTGAGGTTTATTTCACATTGTATTTCATTTTCTGAGCTGTTCCCTTCACCCTTAAAACATGCCATTTGACAAAAAAAAAAAAAAAAGGAAAATCAGTCAATCAATAAAATAATAAATGTGATATGATATGGAGGTCAATGGCTACCAGCGACTGGTTACCCATATTTTTCAACATATTTACATTTACATTTACATTTATTCATTTAGCAGACGCTTTTATCCAAAGCGACTTACAGGTGGGGAAAACAGCAG
>JAUYWG010000056.1:1864249-1898925 GCA_034779775.1 Enteromius afrohamiltoni | reverse complement strand
CCAGTCGTGCTGCTGCATTCTGGATCATTTGTAGAGGTCTGATTGAACATGAGGGAAGACCGGCTAGTAGAGCATTGCAGTAGTGAACATATCTTTGTTCATCGAAAGAAAGAAACTCATACACATTTAGTGCAACGTGAGGGAGGGTAAATAAGTATATTTTCAATTTTGGGTGAACTGTCCTTTTTCAAATGTTAAATTAAAATGGATTCAAATGTAGTTTCAGCATTGCATACCAGTACCATTACTGGCAAGTCATGTGAAACTGGCTTCATAGACAGGGCTTATCCTAAACCAGGATTAGGCCATAGTTCAGACATGTAAGTAATTTTTAGAAATGATCCTTAAAATGTTTTAAAGGGTTAGTTCACCCAAAAATTTTAATTCAGTCATTAATTACTCACTCTTATGTCTTTCCAAACCCATAAACCCATCATCTTCGGAACACAAATTAAGCCATCTGTCCCTCCTTCGAAAAGCAACACAACTGAAATGATCCCAGTCTGGATCCAGTCTGATTCTCAGATTCAGAAACGTAGTAAAAACACATGTGTTTGACATCAACTTCAGTTTTGCGACGACAGGAGCGTACCTTATTTTTGTGTGAAGAAAACAAAAATAACATCATAACCATTTAACCACTGATGTCACATGGACTGTTTTATCAGTGTTTTTGCTACATTTCTGGACCTAGGATCAGGCCTGGCTCCAGATAGGAGATGCAGGGTGGGCCAAGTGATGTTCCAGGTGGGCCAGGGTAATGAAGGTGGGGGTAAAGTGGATATACTTTCAATTTAAGTTCCCATTTTTTTTTCTTTTAAGCGAAAGGATGAAAGCCTGTTATAAACATTAATGTTGGCACATTTTCATTTCTGCTACTTCACAGAGTAAGATTGTTATGTAATTAATATTAGCCACAATAAATGGGCAAAATTTGAGAGGAAAAGCACAGAATCCATGTTGCTTGAGGTCCAGTGTAAAGTTTCCACAGTCAGTGATGGTTTGGGGTGTCATCTGCTGGTGTTGATCCACTTTGTTTTCTGAGGTCCAAGGTCAACGCAACTGTATACCAGGACATTTTAGAGCACTTCATGCTTCCTGCTGCTGACCAACTTTATGGAGATTCAGATTTCATTTTCCAACAGGACTTGGCACCTGCACACAGTGCCAAAGCTACCAGTACCTTGTTTAAGGACCATGGTATCCATGTTCTTAACTGGCCAATAAACTCGCCTAGAAAATCTATGGAGTATTGTAAAGAAGATGCGATATGCCAGACCCAACGATGAAGAAGAGCTGAAGGCCACTATCAGAGCAACCTGGGCTCAACACCTGAGCAGTGCCACAGACTGATCGACTCCATGCCACGCCACATTGCTGCAGTAATTCAGGCAAAAGGATCTAAGTATTGAGTGCTGTACATGCTGATACTTTTCATGTTCATACTTTTCAGTTGGCTAAGATTTCTAAAAATCCTTTCTTTGTATTAGTCTTAAGTAATATTCAAATTTTCTGAGACACCGAATTTGGGGTTTTCATTAGTTGTCAGTTATAATAATCAAAATCGAAAGAAATAAACACTTGACATATATGAGTCTGTGTGGAATGAATGTATACATTATACAAGTTTCACTTCTTGAAATTAGTGAAATAAATCAACGTTTTGAAGATATTCTAATTATATGACCAGCACCTGTATATATTAGACCTCCTAAATGAAAAACATTTTGGTGTTAAGTATTTTAATAACAGTTTGAGCCACTGGAGGGAGCACTTCACAAGCACATATATATATTTAATATAAGGGCAGATGCTGTTATGTTGACAAACTGAAAAAAATGCACCATTGCAGTTTCAGACAGGCCTGTCAAATGCCTCGTCATTTGGCTGCTGTGCTACCATTAGCAACTCACACTCATTAAAAAGTGTCTCTAATGCGCACTAATCTGGCTTGAAAAAAGGGAACTGAAAGAGAAATCGTATTTCTTGCCGTAAACTGCTGTGTAGGTGTCTTTGTATATTCAATTACAGTGGTGTCAACACAGAGGTCAAAGGTCACGCTGACAATTGCTGGGGTCAGTGTAAAGTCAATACAGCAACATGGCTCTGGGCATGCAGATAGTCATGATAATGTCTGGAGCAGTGAAAGGACTGAAGGTTATAATTCTATGTCAGACTATGTCACTTCAGCTTTTTCTCTGAGCTTTTTTCCCCCCACAGTCTATTTACCTTTCCTCCACTCACTCTGACAGCAAAGCTTTCAGATGTCCTCTCAAAAGCTGACATTCCCCTCAGATTTCATTTCATAAAGGTCAACAAAATCTCAAAGAGAAGTCAAGTTGCACACAATCGAGATATAGATAGAGGCAGAAATATACATCTGATGACAGCAACACAACATCACTACAATTACTGAGGGCTGGGTCAGCAACATACTGTACGGTATGGGCTTTCATTCTAAAGAAAGAAAAAGCTCATTAAAAAAAAAAAAAAACTTTTTACAATGTTTTTGAAATTAATCATTTAAAAAGCACTAGTTTTAATACAATTTAAATATGATTAGTATTTTTTTTAATAAATGATGTACTTTAGCCATATCAGTCATACATACTGTAAGTTTTTTGCATAAGAGTAACGTGTATTATGTTTTTCTATATTTACACTATTCAGTCACTGTTCATTTAATCTTGGTTAAGGGGGTTTTACACTGTACATGAGTTAACACTTTTGTTTGCATATTTACAGTGTCAGTATTATTAATCATATACAGTATGAGGCCTGTGTGAACAATGGATAATTTCTCTCTTGCAGGGGTTAATGCTTCCGAGCAGGATTTCAAAATCCAGGGTTAAAAGCGGTGCTAACCTCCTTCCAAAATACACCCATGCTTTAGCCAGGGTTAAAAACAGCGTTTAAAAAAATATGATAACTCAGGGTTAAGTGCAAAGTGAAAAGATTAAGAGAGGTTTGGGCCAGTAAACAGCCACATACAATCACAACTGCCTGCAGCTTCCTAACATTGAGCCATTCTGTTTGTACAAAAACCATTTTGATTTGAGAATGTAAAAATCTGGTTATACTGCACTTAAATGCGCTTTCATAAGTAGGCGGCAGCTACCGTATGTGAAGGTCTGTGTGACTGGAAATAGAAAATGTATATCTTTGCCCTTGCAAGCCCTTGTAAACTATTATGTGAGCTCCTCCGCGCTCAGCCTACACCGGTCCAAACACTGCGGGACTCGGCCAGAATTTCACTGCCCGTCTGAGCCCTGGCAGGTGCTTCAAACTGCAGCACCTCAATTATGTTGTTTGCATTTTGTAGAAATGCTTTGCATCCATAGTCAGGCTGCTAATGTTTGCTATAGCGCTTTCAGAAAGTAGCTGTCACAACCATAAAAGCCTGCATAAAAATCCTCTATAGCCGTACGTTGCTTACTGATGCACACGTAAACAAAATTCGCCTTTATATATTTGGAATGAAATTGAAAAATCTACATAAATGCATACCGTAACAGTAAGTGCACATCACGGTTATGGTTTGTTATTCACGAGATGAGGTTGTGTCAGCTGAAAACTGACAACATCAGCTTTAAGAAAAGCCATAATGTCTGAGATCGCACAGGGCAAGGATTTATAGATGTTAGCTAGAATCATGTATTCTGAAAAATACAAAACAAAGAATGGTGTTCATAAAATATGTGTGTATACAAGGCAGTAAAGTGCACTTAAAAATGAAGGGAATTTAATTGTATGTGTGTGTTTTTATGGAATATTTTCTAATTATGCTAGGCATTATGTTTTGTTCATTTCTTCTGGAGTGCCATTTAAGCATAAATAGTAGTAGAGACTATAGTACACTAAATGCAAATACCAACAGATATTGTGTTTAAACTAAGGCTGTGTCTGAAAGCTCTGGAATGTTGCCATCGTATGTAGTGTTTCAAGGCAGGAAGGCAGCAAGGCATGTCCAAATCCAAATTCTGCTTTACTTATTGTCTCCAGAGGTACCTTTTTCAGATTTAATTTTAAAGGCAGAATGGATGTATCCTTCATTGCCTTTGATATATTCTCCTAAACCTATCCGTTACTGGGGTTTAGACAAATCGTACAAAATTGTGTGGTCGTATGAATTTGAATGAACTAGCACAAATTTGCCAACTCGTATGAATACTTAAGAATTAGTTGTGAGATATGTCTGAATGACTTTTTTCACTTTTGATGTTATTTTTTGCGAGTATAATAGTATATTCAGCTTTCGGATTTGGCTGATGTGAAAATGTGGTATTTCTTAGCGATATGCTATTTACAGCAAGTTAAAATATTCTATATGTTAAAGTGACCCCTATTAAGATTTTTGAAAATGATCTTTCATGTAGTGTGTAAAAGCTCTATGTGAATGAAAACCTCCTGCAAAGTTTTTAATCTGAAAGTGGAACTTGTATGAAGTTATTGTCAACTCTGAATCATTGAAACGTGTCCTCTTTAAAACCAAGGCTTTGATGTTAACTTTAACATAAAACATTACCATATTGCCCGCCCACATGATGGTGTTTTTTTTTTTGCATTGATTTGAATAAAAAGGCAAATTCATTCTTCACCACTAGGTGCTGTTTTTGTAGTGGTAAAGTAGCGGTAATGCTGTACACAAAGCAGCACTGAGCTTACAAACACTGCTTTATCAGGCATTACAGCATGATGAGATAAAAATTAGACCAACTGACCAATCAAGGCAACAAATCGTTTGAGAGTTGTTAAGCTAGTAAGGTTAACTTTAAAATAACAGGATTTTCTGCAATCTATACTTGTTGCAAAAACTAGCTATTACCTGCACTTTAGTACTGTATTTTTTAAAACATTGTGCAATAACTATGTCTTGAGTGTAAATTATAATTTTAATTTAAACTATTCAATGGATGCCACCTTATTTGGGCAAACCCTGCCCTACACCTACTAACCCTAGCGATAGTTGATTTATTTTCAACTTTTTGATTATTTCCCTTATTTTTATTGAAAATAAATGCCTTTCCGATGTGACATGAGATTCAAAGAGGGTGAAAAAAGGACCAGGATTGAGAACCGCTGCTGTAGAGGATTGTAATGTAGGTTTTTATGGTTGTGACAGCTACTTTCTGAAAGCACTATTTTTTAAAGTACTAGAAGCAACCATTAGCGAGGACCAGGATTGAGAAATGCTGCTCTACAGCCATACGTCGCTTACTAATGCACACGTTAACAAAATTTCACTTTCATATATTTGAAATGAAATTGAAAAATCTACATAAGTGCATACCATAACATTAAGCGAACATCTTGGTTACGGTTGTTATTCACAGGATGAATAACTGAACATCAGCTTTAAGAAAAGCCATAATGTTTGAGACCACACTTGGGCTAGGCTTCATAAATGTTACATACAATCCTGGATTCTGAAAAATGCAGAACAAAGAAATGTGTGTATAAAATATGCGTGTATACAAATGTAGAAAGGTCACTAGAAAACTCTACCATTTAAGCTTTACTTCCTGTCTCCAGAGGTACCATCTTCTGATTACATTTTGAAGGCAGCATATATTTATCCTTTGCTGCCTTTGATATCCCACAATCCTGTGCATTGGTTGAGCTAAAAAGTAAAGGTCAGTTTGTGTGTAAATGTATATTTCTGACTGACCTTTTTCACTTTTGATTATATTTCTTGCAAGTATTATATTAATTATATATTTGTATGCATGTAATAGACACACACTGCTACCAAACCACTGGAAAGATTTTATTTTTTATTCACAATTAATTTTCAACCAGAATTTTAATCAGATTGCTTTAATCTAAAAAATTCTAGAAATCTATGAAAGAAATGCTTCACCTTGTCCTGAATAAAACACAGGAGACTTGATAATTGGTGATGAATTCTTCTTCTGGCTATTTATAGTTGTTCCACTCCAATTCTGCCCATTTGTCTGTCTTGCAAGGTGGTACCCACTTCCTTTAGCATTAATTGTGTCTTGATGGATTACATATGGGGCTGACAAGGCAGCTGTGCCATTGGATTAGGGCTGGTGAACAAAAGGTGTAATGGAATCTTGTCTGTGCTATGTTGAAGACTGTTGAGGGGGCGAATGAATGTAGTGTAACTGCAGTGTGGGCAGATGAACGGTTAAAGTGATTTCAGTTGATCTAGTACAAGGTTAATCAGCTTGTCTGTACTCAAAGGTATAATTATTTCAGACAAACACCTACTGGAACAGGGTCAGATTTACTATACATTTTCATGTCCCCATCATTATATCTAGTTTCAACCCAAATTAGTAAATTTGCTGAACATTTACCATTTAAAGTAAAAAAACACAGTAATGATGGATGTGTTTCTTACATATGATTACATACTAATAATGAACTGGAGTGGTGTGGATGATTTGTGGATTGTTGTGATGTTTTTATCATCTGTTTGGACTCTCGTTCTGACGACAGTTCTTTTCATATCTTTAGTGTTTTACAATACACTGTATGCAAATGGTTGTAAATTTCGCAAGAAAATACAGTAAAACTGCTGCATTCAAAACCTATTTGTTAAATGCAATTTATCTTAGCATGTTTTTTGTTGTTGTTGTTTTTTTTGGTTAATGAATTATAAGCACATACGTAAGAAAAATATAAGGATGTTCCTTGTATGACATATCACGTACCGTTATGTTTTTTTTTTTGCATAAATATTTTGTTTCTTATTATTTTTGTTAACAATGTACATTGTTATTATATTATAGTTCTTATTATTTTTGTTATTGGTAATTGTTATTGTGGTCTTTGTATGTTATTTTCTATTATTTAGTTAATGTTTATTGCATTTCTTTTAGTGTTGTGCATTATCTAAATATGTATTATCAGCAAACTCATTCATCATGTGACTTTTTTTTTGTGACTCTATTATCATATGCTTTTAGTGACACAATTTTTTAAAGAAAAATAACAGCACAAATGTAGATAATTCTGTAGTTTTAGTTCGTTTTATATTTTAATTAGTCAAACTACACTACACATCCTCCATACAAATTGTGAAATCATTTGTAAAAATAAGGCCAAATGTGTTATTGTAACATAGGAAGACGAAGTCGTGCGGCTCCATTTGCGGTTTTATTTGAAGCGTGGTCATAATTCCTCAACTGGACTTGACAACAGCTCTCTTGGCAATGAATCGGGGGTTGGACCCGACAAGGCTCTCCTGGCCATAATTTGGCAACCGAGCCTGAAAACGGCTCTCTTGTCCGTGACTAAGGGATTGAACTCAATGATGGTTCTCCTGGCCATGACTTGGACACGGTACCTGGCAACTGCTCTCCTGGCCATAATTCGAGGCTGAACGGACCAAGGGTATTCGTGCCTGATTGAGAGGTTGTGCAGCCACCAGCAGAGGTTTAGTGCAACCACCGGCAGAACCACCAGAAAGACTTTGGCTTTCGCCATAACCCCTGGTTGTAGTGGAACCACCAGCAGAACCTCCTGAGGGTCGACAGCCATCTGGTGCAATGGTTCAGGGGCGGAAGCCATCTTGTACAATGCTTCAGGGGCGGCAGCCATGTTGTGCAGTGTCTTAGGGGGGGCAGGCATCTTGTGTTGTGGTTGAAGCTCTGAAGCAGCGGCCCTTTTGTCTGTTGATGGTAACTGGTACATGGCGAATATCTTGGCTGCTGGTTCTGGATGAGGCAGAGTGGCCATCTTGTCTGCTGACCCTAGCTGAGGTTTGACTGCCATCTTGTTTGCTGACTCCGGTGTTGTAGCCATCTTGTGCAGTAGTTCAGGTGTGGCAGCCATCTTGTGCATTGACTCAGGTGTAGCAGCCATCTTGTGCATCGACTCTGGTGTGGCAGACATCTTGTGCAGTGGCTCAGGAGTGGCAGCCATCTTGTGCAGTGGTTCAGGGTTGATAGTTGTCTTGTCCAGCGGTTCAGGTGTGACAGCCAGCCAGTTTTATTTGAAGTGTGGTCGTACAGGCTGGGTTGTGCAGTGGGTGCTGGGATATGTAGCCCGTGATATAATGTAAGGTACTTTACTTTCTTACAATCTAAACACATTCCTTGAACAAACCAGAGCAGATTTTGTGATTGCTAAAAGCTTTAGCCCATATTTCAACAGACGTGACATTAGTCTGAGGAGTGTGGACAGCGTCTTTGTGGGACACGTGCTCTGCATGTCAAATCTGAAATGGATTTTCCCAGAATTCTTCATAATGTTACCTTCTCTCAGCCCTTTTGTATGTGCTGGCCCTGATGAAAGCAAGCAAAAGTGATGGCATGTTTACTGGCAATCTCAGAATTGCACCTATTCTCTGAGTGATTTACTGTTACTCTCGTATGATTAGGGTTTGTCTTCTCCCTAGCTGCACACTCCACAGCTCTGGAAGTATAGAAACAAGTGGACTGTGTCTGGAATACTAGTGCATTTATTGTAAACATGTATACAAAATTAAAAACAACATTGTTTTTTGATAATAGTGATATGCATTTCAGTGATATGTTTACATTATTTGTGTTTATGTTTATATTATTTCAAATGGAATGTAAATGTCATCTTAAACGCATACAGTACTGAGATACAGTATTCTGTGAAGTATACTTGCATGTAACATTAGTACTATATGTCCATGAGGGCTGTCTACTCCTCCATTAAACTGGGTGGCATCTTAATGAAGTGAGGGATGAAGTAGGAGAGATGTGCGGAGGCTTTACAGCATGTTCTCTGGATGGATGATGGCAGAGATGAGTGTGAAGAGAAGGCTTCTAATACTTTCAAGAAAGTAATCTATGTGGGTGTTTCTTCAACTATGGGCACTTTTCTGCCTTGTTGATTCTCTTAAAAAACTTTACCCTCACACTCTGAAGTTTATTCAGTTTCAAGAGTTCACGCGTTCCTTGTAATAATAATAAAGCAAATTTGGCGAGCTGTCTGGGGAGCAAGACAGCTCGCCTTCCTCCTTAGTGGAGGAAACCCTAGCTTGAGCAAGAGTTTGGCGTTCGTCTCGTTCACCGTCTGTCCCCCAAAAAGGCTAAGGGAGGACAGCAGCCAAATTTGAGTGCCCAAAAAATGCAATGAGAGAGGATGCTGGATGAAGGAGAATAGTAGGAAAATAGTAGTAGGAAATAGTAGGAAAATAGTAGGAAAAATAGAGTGATGGTAATGTAAAATGACGAGATTCAACTTTTGATTATCAATGCAGAGACAGTGTTTGTAGTCAAGACGACGATGATCACTGGAAATCAGGTGTCCCCAACTAAGAACCTTTGTGAAGGCTGGAAGGAGAAAAGTCTCTGCGGAGAAGTTTGGTAGAGAAAACCTGTGCGGAAGTAGGGAGGGACAAAGGATAGCTTTGGATAAAGTACCTCAGGGGAGGCGCGAAGGGGGAAGCTTTAAGATAGAGAAACTTTGCAAAGGTTGGAAAAAGAAAAGTGTCTGCAGAGACAGTGTGGTAGAGAAACTTCCAGAAACCTCCAGAGGGCACTCCAGCCCGGACTATGTTATTAGTTTGTCTAGTTATTGTCTCTCCGTTCCCCATCAAAGGACTTTTATTATGAACAGTTGTCTCCACCCACCTTGTCTGTTGCTATGGCCACCCATTAGTTTAAAAAAGAAAGTCCAAAAATAAATAAATACATAATAAAATACAAATATTGTGCAAAAGTGATATTTCATTTCACACACACACTAACGCTTGAGGAAGAAGAAGAAAACAAACAAACATACATATATCTTCTTCGACTCAGAAAGCAAGAGTTCACATACAACAAAATATATCTTACCCATGTGCATTAAAAGGTTAGGAAGGCAGAATCGTTTAACCAGATGGTAAAAACTAATGTTTGTTAGCAACAGCTGGAGAACTGACCTCTGCTCTAATGTTCATCATGACTGGAATCAGTTCTCTGTTCCAGGAGCGGAGTTCAACAGTCTCTTACAGAAAAATCATGAGAGAAGTGTTTGGATACTCAGAGGCACAGCGCTTTCTTCTTAGCCTCAGTGGGTGGATATGTTTCTGCCTCAGTCATTCACACCATGATACATCTCTTCTTTGTACACTTTGACCCTGGACTTTGAAATTCATCACGCTCATCTGACATGGGGCCATTTCACAGCAGACTCAGGACCACATCATCAGTCCACAGACATCAGACAGGATGTGGGTTTCACTCCAGACCTTTCAGAAATGCAATTTTGTGTGCCATCCATTGAAACAGTGACACCACATGAATATGAGAACACTGTCAGGAATGGTACACATTATAAGCTTGATTCTTGCTAACAAAACAAATCTTTCAAAAAACAAAAAAATTCATTTTATTTTTAATTTGAGATTATTTTTTGTCTAGACAGTCAGTGTACATTATTTATTTTATATTTACAATTCAACAAACTGTTTTTGAAAGAAGGCAGGGATGGACTGAAAATAAAATTAGAATTTCTCAAAATCTTCACTCGAACCTTTGGGCTGGCATATTTGTCAAAATCTAGTTGAAAGGGAAGTTATTATTAAGAGAAATATTATCTAGTCAAGATTCACAATGGTGTTTTATACACTGAATGAAGAAGATGCTGCTTTATGTATTTGTATTATTTTTGTTTTTATGTCCACTCTGCAAAAATGTCAACATAATAGTGTAATGCAACAAAAATGATTGTGGTTGTTCAAATGCTATATAATACCCTATACACAGTGGCACAATAGTGGCCATTAATTCTGACTGAATTATGCTTTTTCTTGGGGTTTTCTTTTACTACTACTATCTGTTTTTTTTTTTTTTGGAGTATGAAAATGGCAGAAGACTGTGGATTTGTCTTTTACAATTCCAACAGTAAGTGCTTAAATTAAGTTCTGTGTAGATTAAACTAGATTAAAATAAATAAATAAATGAAGTAAAATTAATAATAATAATAATAATAATAATAATAATAATAAATTAAATACCTGTACCTTTTTGCCAGTAGTTTGCATACTTAATTGCAGTTTCTGGCTGAAATTAATGAAGGCAGTAAAACAACTTTTATTCCTTTTTTATGTAAACTACAGGGGTAAACTATGTTATATGAACAATACTATGCACAATACTATGTTAATGAATTAATTAATTTACCATAGATGAGAGACTGAATATAGTCCATTCTTTCCAGAGGTAACAACAAGACGAGGAGCTGGCGTGGAGACTAGATGCACACACCACAACTGACTGGAACACAAGGAGACACTGAGAACACTGGAGCTCGGAGATTCACATAGGTAAGTAAAGCAGGTAAGCATGAACTATAACTCTTGAGCAGAGCATTAGCGAGTTCGCCACGTGTGAACGAGACCAGACACTGTGTGAGCTGGGGTGTGTGATTGTGGTAATTGCGTGGGTGCAGAGCCTGACCAATCTGTAACAACTTGCAATGCTCAGGTGTGAGTCGCGTGGAACACGAGATACGATAAAAGGGCTTAAAGACTAATGCTGAGTTCAGACTGCACGATTTTAGCCCCGATTTTGACTCACGGACAGGTTTTGAGAAATCCCAGAAATCACACACAAATCGGTGCTCGTGCTCTGAGAGAATCGCAGACGTGTCGCAGAATATACTATTTTTAAATGCAATAGAGAATGAACCGTTCACTGCCACTCACCAGCCATAAAGAATCTGAAATCTGAAACTGAATGCTTTTTTAAGTCACTTTTAAAGTGCAATGTGTAACATGCAATGCTTATTTGAAGTAATGGAAAACTGAATGGGAGCAGCTATCATTAAGATTTTATTTTTTCCACTACACTTTATAAATTAAAGATTGTTTATTTGCATACCTTTGAGACCCTTTGACATCTGTTTTTTTAATTAATTTATTGTACAAAAGTTTCTTTGTAGTAGTGAGTTTATTTGAGTTTATTTGGAAAGGTCACTGCAGCCCTCCACCAGTTGGTCCGACGGAAGCTCTTCTCAGTGCAAGACACATGCATTCCTGCATGGAGTTTGCTAAAATAACGCGTGAAGGACTACAAGATGGTGAGAAATAAGATTCTCTGGTCTGATGAGACCAAGATAGAACTTTTTGGCCTTAATGGTATGTGTGGAGAAAACCAGGCACTGCTCATCTTGGCACTGCCCAATACAGTCCCAACAGTGAAGCATGGTGGTGGCAGCATCATGCTGTGGGGGTGTTTTTCAGCTGCAGGGACAGGACGAATAGATGCAATCGAGGGAAAAATGAATGCGGCCAAGTACAGGGATATCCTGAACAAAAAACTTCTCCAGAGTACTCAGGACCTCAGACTGGGCTCAAGGTTTACCTTCCAACAAGACAATGACCCTAAGCACACAGCTAAAATAACGAAGGAGTGGCTTCACAACATCTCTGTGACTGTTCTTGAATGGCCCAGCCAGAGCCCTGACTTAAACCCAATTGAGCATCTCTGGAGAGACCTACCTAGAAATGGCTGTCCACCAATGTTTACCATCCAACCTGACCGAACGGAGAGGATCTGCAAGAAGGAATGGCAGGTGATCCCCAAATCCAGGTGTGAAAAACTAGCATCTTTCCCAAAAAGATTAATGCCTGTATTCGATCAAAAGGGTGCTTCTACTAAATACTGAGCAAAGGGTCTGAATACTTAGGACCTTGTGATATTTTTAATTTTTCTTTTTTAGTGAATCTGCAAAAATGTCAACAATTCTGTGTTTTTCTGTCAATATGGGGTGCTGTGTGTACATTAATGAGGAAAATAAATGAGCTTAAATTATTTTAGCAAATGGCTGCGATATAACTAAGAGTGGAATATTTAAGGGGGTCTGAATACTTTTCGTACCCACTGTGTAGGTTCATGTTCAGTTTTCTGTTAATTTTGGCTCAGAGAAGTCATGGAAAGGAGCTACTGATGTTGCGTTCAGATTTAGCTGTTGTCATGGTAGGAGGTTGAAATGAAGAATAGAGGGTTGTTGCACACAAAAACACAAAGGCTAATGATAATAACATAGTACAACATTCATCAGATCCAGACATTCTAGTTGCAAAATAGTGGGTGTTATCATTAACAAAGCTGTAGGTGAGGACAGAAGCTGTGGTCAGTTTCATCATGCAAATTTTTATTAATTGCTGTTTATTTCTATTGGTTAGTATCATTATGTTGTCCTTAAATATCTCAACAGAAATGGAAGCTGATGAATGAAATATTCAAATCAACTAAGGTCATAAATACTATACACGTCAATGAAAGCACTTAGTTATGCAAACTTGAATTTGTGCATTGTTGTTCTTCCCAGTTTTCACAGTTCATAATAGCACTGCGTTGGTGAAGCACTCACTTGTACTTGTGTCAAGTATATTTCTTGCCTAAATGTAACCTAAATGGTCCTTCAGTTTGCCTTTTGTTTGGTTAAATTAACATGGTCTTGTAACTTCAAGTAAAATTATTTCATCCAGTTTAAATATTTGACAAATTTAATACCAGAATGAAGCCAGTGTATAATGACAAAAAAGAATGACAAATGAGAATGAAAGACATTTCGTAGTTGAAAAATGACTGGCCTTCACAACTGTTTAACTATTAATACAGTGCAGGGGTCCTGGATGAAAGAAAAATCTTCCTGTTTAACCTCATTATAAATAAGTTCCTTTTCTGCAGAACTCCGAAAACTTACTTATACATACGAATTGCTGCAGTTTCGAGGTGAAATGAAGACTAGAGTAAAATACCCACAGCTGTTATTCCTTTTCACACAAAAGTATGATTTGCAAGTCCACATTTTCGATTAATAAAGACTAATTTTATATAATCACTTGAGGAATATTACATTTATTGTAAATGTAGAACAATTTTAACATACTTTGACATTTGAAAACTCAAAATATATTTTGAATGTTACTGTTACATTTCAGTGAATGAATGGGTTTTCTAAATCAATAGGTTTGCTCACTTAGCCAGTAAAGAGCTTTGAACCCCATGACTCCACAATTCAACAAAAAGGCTAAAATCCACATAAGGAAGTTAAAATAGCACAGCTTCATCAACAAATGCTGTTTTATACCACTTTTGCATTTGTTAACACTATCGGGTAGGTTTAGGGTTGGGTTAAGTGTAGACTGTACACTGTAGAGGATATTTCCAATACCAATTTTCCAGTTAGTGACACTTCTCGAATAATTGAATTATGAACCTCAACGATATGTACCTGAAGCAACATAATACAAACATAGCAATATGCGCCTATACTTTATCAATGTGGCAAATATGTCCCAGGGTCACGTATTGAACTTGCGTTTTAGTGCCACTCACTGGCATTTGAAACTGCTGTGCAACCTTGCGAAAAGTACAGTGCAGCAGAAATGCATTTAGAGTGATGTATTTTCAATAAGCCTTGGTTGCCTTGGTCCCGTTCCTTGTACAGTGATGCTGTACTGTAAAAAAGCTTAAACTTAAGCTTAATTAAACTGTGGTCAATAAAAATGGTGTACTTTGCCAAAATTCAAGAAGAGATTCAGTAACAATATGGCAACCAAAAACAGCTAGAAGTAGAAGTTTCCAGTGCTTTTCTTGAAGAAAGAAACTGCATATTCAAGCATGCCAATGATTGCTCATGAAGGTCTATTATTGGCAGCTAAAAATGGCAGGTACCTCCTATTCAGAACAAACTGCACAGCAATAGTCTGGTAAACACCCAAATCAGTAACAGGTGGTTTGGGACTGACTTTGCACAGACAAACACATCACATACAGTAAATATCTGCATCTAGCTTTTTGTTTTCAATGCAGGTTAACAATGAATATTATTACTTTTTCCCCCTTAAACACCAAACTTTTCTTCTGCTGGAAAACAAGTAAAAAGTAAACCAGTCTACATCTGTGATAGTGTTTATTTTTTGACTATTCTTGCTCTTAGCTGCAGTGGCGGTTTTAGGCATGGGTGAACGGGGAAGTCGCCCGGCGCTGCATTTTTTGCACAAGCACTAATTGGGGGAAAAAATCATCTGCGCATGAAGAAAACCATTCTCGCAAGAATTTCTGCACAGCGAGAGCACACAACACTATGCGCTCTTGTGAGAATGGCGCTAAGCAGGGCTCGCGCGACCCTCTCTGCTCTCTCAGCTGCTCACCTACCCCTGCTCACTCCTCAAGAACACTTTTGAGACTTTGGAGGCGGAGATAAAATTACAGTTCGCTCTTGTGATTGGTCATTTTCAACACATACCGCTTATCATGGCTTTAGGAACAGTGTGTTTGTATGTGTGGGCGTTTTTTTAATTAATAATTAATCCTTTATAAACAACAATACAACACCAATACATATTTGCAGTAGAATATAAAAATCAGGTATAAAACATGAAACATAATGAATAGTCTAGTTATTTCAATAATTGAGAATCAATTTAGAATACTATAATAATTCGGCAGTCAGTGCTGGCAGCCGGGTGCATTATGGGTATTTCTTTAGAGTTTACTTATTTTTGTGTCATTTAAGCAAGACAGTATGGTTTTTGTTTTAGTTATGTTATGTGTGTTTATGTTCAAGTTAGTTTGGGTGGGTTTGGTTCATTTGCAGCCCTGTTATATAAAAGTGAAACTGTTACCATAATGGGGAGTGACTTGTTGATATTGATATGTATTGGAATATACATTTCTGAGTGTGATTAAATGGTTTATGAAGAAAGTCTTGTCTCCTGATGGATTACAATATCTGTGCCCTTGTCTTATTAGACTATAAGGATTGAGTACTGTTAGCTACACAGTAAGAGGGGGTCTTGCCCAGGGAGTAATTCCATTTAGAACCACTACTGGTGACCTGCCATAGTTTGTGGCTGTGTGTGAACAAAATGCTTCAACTATCACAAACTGCAAACTCTAGCAGACATCACTATATTACAATATACACTTTGGTTACATAATCAGTGTTTGAGATTGACAATCATTAGTATCAGGTTTAAGTTTTGAATGGTTCTGTTCAAACAATATCTTTCTGTAGTGACTTGAATACTCCAGTAGCTTTGATTGCACACTTGGGAACTAAATATGTATGTAGTGAGTCACTGTTTAGGGGTGGGCGATATATTAAATTATAACCATGTCTTTTATACGCAAAGTTTTAATACAAAAATGAACATCTAAATAGCATTTCACTATATTTATGCTTGCCACTACACCAAACTGTTATAAATTAAACAAAAAACAAAAAAATACCAACTTGCAACTGAACTGCTTTATTGTTTGTATTGTCACAGAATGTGAAATTATTTGTGTTGGCCAGATCTAATATGCTATATGTGACTATAAAGCATGTAGATATTAAAATGGTATACACATTAGCACCATTTTTTTCCGTAAAGTTTAAAACAATGTGTATTTTGAAAAAATTGACATTCAAGAAATTTTAAGTTAATGGAAAGTTAACCAACAGTAGACGTGTTGATTATTGTTTTTGTAGTATCATCAATATATTATAGTTTTCATTAATATTTAAAGATATTTTTTTAATTTTAAAAAAATATTTTAATTTGATTATCTTTTATGCATAATTTTATGATTTCCAGTCATTTTAATCATACTAAATATAACACAATTACAAAAATCTAATGACTACACACACACATAGGTGTGATTAATGGGGACTCTCCATAGGCGTAATGGTTTTTATACTGTACAAACTGTTTGTGCTATTGCCCAACACCTAAACGTACCCCTTACAGGAAATAAAACACCATTTAGTATGTTTTTTGTAAGCCTTTTGAATTAAAGGAACACTGAAAATGTTCTCATAAATCAGCTTCATATTGTAACACCTACTGTATGTCATACCCATGTCATTATGAAAATTTGTTTCCTCATAAACCACATAAACATGCACACACACACACACACACACACACAACAGCTATACAGTTCAGAATGGCTCTAAAAGTTGGGTTGTGAGTTCTGGAAGGATACTGTAATGCAGATACAAGTTAAATCTTACTTAAGGCTGGAGCAGAGGGTAAAGGGACAGGCGGTGATGGAATAGATTCAGACTGGAAAAGCCCTGTAGGACAGTGAATGACAGCAGAGATGCACTTTTCCTAATGTACTCCCTGTTCCACTGATATAATTCTGTCATGGCAAATGAGAGGCTGTCCTGAGACAATGTGAACACCTGAGGGGCCTAAAACTAACTTCACTGTCACAGCAAAGACAAAACGCTCAGCTAAAGTCACAGAAGTGTGACTGCAGGGCGACGTTTATCAGCCACACTGGGACGTTTAGTCTGGCCTGCAGTCATTTGGCTCACTGCACTTCTGATTCAGCACTGTCTGGATTGAGCTCTGTTTAAAATTTCAATATGCAATTCAAATGTACACAGTACTGCAGATCTGTAATGTTTCAGTTTTTTTATTTGACGGTTATAATATATTTGTTTCTTGCTTTACTCACAGAACAATGTGATATCATTAGTATTTATAGGTATAGATAGTATTTATATGACAAATTGTAGTGTAACACCTACACTGATGTTAACAAAGATGAATGTAATAAATGTATTGTTTATCTTTTGTTTATGTAAGTTATGGTTAACCAATGTTAACAAATGACACCTTGTTGAAAAGTGTTACCATAATTCAAGCATTCGTACATACAGTGCTGAACAATGCAGGAAATAGCTTTAAATAAATGGATTAAAAATCTGCAACCTAGCAACCTAGGTTTAAAAAGGTTTATTTTTTTGAAGGAGTTTGGTTGATGAGCCTAACTGGATGGTGAAATTGACAAAGTGAATTGGAGATGGTCCTTCATCCAACAAAAAAGGTCTGTTATACATGCCAAGATGCAATCAGCTATCGTCGGATCATCAGGATGGATAGAGAGGTAGAGTTGAGTATCATCAGCATAGCAGTGATTTGAAAAGCCATGTTTCTGAATGACAGAACCTAGTGATGCCATGTAGACAGAGAAGATTAGTGGTCCTACAACTGAGCCCGAGGCTCCCCAGGTCTTAAATATTGCGACTTGGACACCTAAACTCTCCAAGATACCTGGAAGGGCTGGAAGAGCCTAAAGGTACTTCAGAATTTTGTCAGCTGTTTAATGAATATGTGTGTGAATTTGACGTACAGTTCACATAGTTTTCACTTGCTTCATTGCAAGGAAGTATGCAATTTTAGATAAAGCTAAAGACATTGACTTGACAAGCACTCATAGACTGCTGAGAAGGACCAGTCAAAAAATTATTAAGGTGATTACCACAAATCATATTCAGGACTCATTTCATGTTTTTAAGTAATAGCAATCTCTTGAAAAGGGGATACAATAGATCTGTACAAGACAGACATATGTTTATGTTCTCATATTTGTGATAAAGCACACAAATGTATCCTTAATATATTATCTGTTTACTGGTATTTTTGGTGCATGAACAAAACTAATTTAAATTGTTTTCTAAACTGCAATTTCCGATTACTTTAACTACATATGAACACATATGAAAGCATTGCTTGTTTACACTTTTAATGTAAACTCTTATTTTATTGTATAGCTTAACCACAAGGAGTAATTGAAAAACAGATACATTATTATTATTATTATTATTATTATTGTTACTACATTAAAAAATCTAAAAATCAATTACTGCATCAAGCCGTAAAAATCTGTTTTGGTACATTTGCATCTTTATAGCCACAGGGCCACCGTGGCATAGAAATTACACACTTAACCTTTAACATTATTGTTTTTTGTGCCTTACAAACACAGTTATTTCCTTCAGGAAATGCAGATCTAGTTCTATAAGCTACTCGTGTGTTTAGTTTTCTTGGAACATTGCCTAGGGCTGATAACTGCAATCAGTAATGTTTTTCTGTGAGCTGAGATGGGTACACAAGATCACTGTCTGGAAAAACTCCTTATTTTGCTTCTTCAGTTTCTTCATTAACCTTAACAGCAGCAGGCATCCAGAGGTGCATGATTTCAATAAGGAAAGTTTCTGCAAAACGCCTGCTCCAAAATTGTTTACATATTGCCCTATCACAAGAAGTAATGCCAGTGTCACTTTTATTTATACAGCACTTTATACAATACTGATAAACCAAGAAAGCAGTGTCAATAATGCAAACAAAATTCCAACTCAGGGTCATTGGAAATACGTGCTTTTACATACATTTCTGAAACCCCAGATTCAAAGTGAAATGTCCAGAGAGTGGCACTAAACACACGTTTAATACGTGACCTTGGCACGTTTTTATTTGATTGGTATAGGTAAATATTGCAGAGTGTTTATATAAAGCTGTTCGAGGAACGTTTTGCTGTCATTCAGAATTCAAATATCCAGTGAGTGTCACTAAAGATTAATGCGCTTCATGTTAGAGATATCCCCTGCACCAAACCCAAACCTAAACTCACCCTACAACCTCCTTAGACCAGAAAAAAAAGTGTCATCATTGTTTTGTTTTGTGTGGTTTCCTACATCTTTTGGGTAAAAAACCCCCTACTATTTAGAGTTTTTAAATTTCATTTTTATTTTTAATTTTACAGCATGTCCACTGTTGTGGACAACAGGGCCAATTTAGTTCGAAAAGACAGCCAAAGTCAGAAAACAAAAATAAACGGAATATGGCTGTATAGTGATATAAATTCAACATTAATATTGTAATGATATCCATGCGTGCGGATCCATGCACAGAGGTTTATTTAAGGTCAGCAGATCAGGGTCACACATTGGCATACATGTATGTTTAGGGTAAGGCTTAAATCATAGTAGAGGTACACAGTCAAATAATCCAGGGCAGCTAAACAACGTAAACAAAGAACAGCCCAGAAACAAACACAGGGAAACAAAAACGGAAAGGAAATGGAATACAATCACAATACTTCGCCCTGGGTGGTTAAAACAGACTGATATTTTTACAGGTGTTAATGAGTAGTGGATTGAAGCCAGACAAGGAACAGCTGTGAAGGAGAGGTGCATTCTGGGAAATAGAGTTCGGTATAGGAATAAGAGAACAGAGTAAACTTACATGAAAGGAGTGTCCTCTAGAGCCGCTAGATGGCATACCTGGCTGGGAACGTTACAAATATAATACAAAAACAAAACAAAAGCATTTGTTTTTTGTTTTTGATTCTGTATTGCTTGCTTAGCAGTGAAATTCCTGGAACAGTTTAGTCTGAAAAGACAGCCGAACTCAGAAAAAAGTTATTTTGTTATGTCTCTTACTGAACATTTGAAAGTACCCCCTTTGGGTAACACTTTATAACTGCACACTACAAATCTTTAGTTAAGCATTAGCACCCATTTCATCCTTTATAAACCATTGTTCCAACATTATTTTGCATTAGTAAACGGTTTACAAGTGCATCAAAATTTAAATGAATAAATCTTATTATTTAGACACATGCTAATAGTTCCTCAGTGCGTTAATAAATGCTGTATAAACACATGTTCCTGCTGTATTTCATGATTAAATCAGGTAGTTATAAAGCATTTAGTAGTTGCCAGACATGTGTGTTTGGGAGCTGATCCAAAGTGAAGAATATTTATACCTTGTGAGGCATTAATAACTTTATGTCTTTGAAAGCTGAATGTATTATTTCTGACAGTTTAAAAAACAATATATTTGTGATAATAATAGTAAAAAACCCCGACAATTTTGGATGCAGTGTAAGTGGTTCCTGGCATAGCAGCCAATCAAATTACATATCACTAGAAATCCCAGGATGTCCTCTGTATAGTACAGCAGGACTTGACAGAGTAGCTCAAAGAACATTAATTAAAACACTACAGAGGACACAAGTCAATGGGTGGGGTCATATTGTTAACAAATGCAAACGTAATATAAAAATGCATTCACTGATGTTATTTTAACTTCCTTACGCAGATTTGAGCTGTTTTGTCAAACCGTTTTACATGGGATTCAAACCATAGCTTTTCACCACCTAAGTGCAACGCTGTATCATGTGAGCTGCCGAGTAAACCTACTGAACAAGAATTTCATACATATGAAGTTGTATGTGTGACGACAACGTTCAAAAGTATCAGTTAAAATTGTTTTGAAATCATAACATAACATACTGCAAATAACGTGAACGTTACATAATAAAGTAAACTTTATTAGTCAAAAATTTACCTGTCATACTTTTGTGTGAAAAAGAATAAAAGTTGTGGGAGTTTTACTGCCTCTAGTGTTTATTTTAACTGGAAACTGCAGCGTTCCCTGCGCACACTCCGAGCCACGTCGGATATGAATGAGTTCTATCAATGAGTTTAAATTTAATTCAGCAGCTCTGGAGAAAATTTCACTATCCAACTCAGTTCAGTTCTCATCTAAAAGTGTCTGTGCAGTCATATTGCAAATAACTCTGCAATATACAAACTGTTATGGGAAAATAAAAGACTAATGCATATTCAGTATAAACTGAAAAGTAAATGCTACTGTAGTGAGCAGGAAATGGAAAATCTGGAGTGGAGATGGGGTGGGAGTGATTGCTCTTCCAATTAAAATAATTAAAATGTGGCATTGTGCGTGTTTTTCACATGGAGTCAAAGATATTTCTATTTTCCTAATGCTTTCCAAGCATCGTAGACGATTTGTGCAGTGTTGAAAGCAGCCAGAATATACAAAAAAAATTACATAATATACAAAATAAACTTTGCTTATCTTTTTATCAAAGTTTATTTTTTGTATTATGTACTCTAGTTGCTTTCAGCATTGCACAAATCCTTTACAATGCAAGGAAAGACAGATTCATAAGCAGGCAAAGACAATGAATGGATATGGACAACATCCTCCACATTGATATTTTATTTATAGTATTCCATTTGTTTATTTATTTTTTAATCTAAGTGTATAGGATCCTCAGAAAATGCTTGGTTACACAATCACCATGGATAAAAGTCTGCATTTGATTTACATGCTTTTGCATTTCTTGTTTGTACCAGAAAGAAGAAAAAAAAACAGCAGTTTTTTGCATGAAATAATAATAATAATGAAAAAATTTTTTTTTTCAAAATCAATTCCTTGACATTTTTTCCATGTATATGTCCCCCAGTATCTTCCTAATGCTTAATTATGTCAGGATCAGGGGTGTCAAACTCATTTTAGTCTGAGGATCAAATCAGAGAAAATGTTTTTTGTAATTATCTTTTCTTAAACCCTATTTTGCTCACAGTTGCATTAAATTTAACCATACAAACTACAATGTCATTTACAAAAATGATAGAATCGTTGTCCAAAGATGATGCTATGTTATTTTAGGGGTATGCAATATTGACATACCCCAAAAATAACTATATTTTGCAAAATGTAGTGTTTTTTGAGTTTTTTGAGCACCTTGGTTGATTAAAGGCTGTCATCTCATTCATTCAAAATGTTTGATTCACTTAGAAATAAAGTTAGTGAATTATTGACTCAAATGATTTGTTCAAAAACACCCCATTGGCCCCATATCTTGAATAATATTATATTCTGATTGCCTTTATCTGGCAATGAGAAACCCTCATAATGTTTTTGTTTGTTTTTTCACAAAATTCAAAAACAGATATTGCAGCGAAAGCACTTTATTTAATTTTCAAAATATGTTTTTTTATGAATAATTATTTATTAATTAATAAATTGTTATTTATTATGTTGTATTATTATTTAAATCGTCCTGTGGGGGGAATTGGACAACTCTATGAGCCATATATTTAACACCCCTGGTTGAAGTAATAAGAGTATTACTCAGCTATATACATTAAAGTTATTATTTTTTCACATATTTTTTCACTTTAAATACTATATGATTATGCCTTAAATTACAAGACTTGGTAAAGATAACACCATTTTCTTAATCAACTCAATGAACACAGTATTAATTATATATTTTAAGTACATAGTGGTTAAGACCACCTGAAAAGTGAGGGATCATTTTATAAATATATACTGTACATGTATATATGTATATACATATATAACCTTTATATAGTATGTACCATTGTAAAGACTGCTGTCTTCATCACCATCACAGCCTGCATATCATTAAATATGGTGTCTGCCTTGACTACAGACTATGAGAGTCCATCCCACCAACTGCCAGCAATAATTTTGAGCGTGTTGGAAGTTGTGTGAGAGTCAGCAGGGCCATTAACTCAGCACTGAGCGCAGTCACTGGGGCTGTTAACATGCGGCCAAGCAAACCGGCTCGCTCTGATTTCCAACCACTATGTAAATTAAGCTTATTACAGGAAATTGGCCAGCCTTAGTCATTTTCCACATTCTCAGAGTTCAGAATGAGTTTTTCAGATGTCCACTAGGTCTGAGCCAGAAATGAAGTTTAAAATGAATGCATAGGTTCAAGCAGTCGATATGGGATCTCGCCGACTTTGAGCTTTCCCCATCCAAGCCCTCTGTGTCTCTATGTCTGAACCCACACCCTCAGGCCATCTAACTCAGACAGAAAAAAAGAGACAGAGCGCTTTTGAAATCCCAGTGAAGCACCTGTCAGTGTGTTGAGGAGCATTTGTCCTCTCTGACCTGACTCATTCGCATCTAAACAGTTTGGCAGCTCTTCTAAAATGGAGTTTGTTTGGTCAATTTATCCTCTGTTAGAAATGCAATTAATAATTAATGCAAGGAGTGTTAGCTGAACCACAAACAGGCTGACAGTTATACTGTAGTAGCAATTTAACACTAAAAAGCCCAGCCTTTTCTAACCCTCCTTTAGCCAAGTGAAAGCTAACTGGCTAGTCTTTTTGAGGTGTGTGTGTGGTGGAAGTAACCCCCTTGTTACTTCCAAACAAGTAAGTGGAAAATACAAAAAAAAAAAAAAACAGTGTGGAGTGACATAAATATCTACTCTGCCTTTTTTATATTTTCCACTTTTTTGTTTGTGAACCTTAGCAGACATTCACTATTAGCCCGACATCCTTGGGCTATTTTGTCTTCCAGTCAGGCTACTAAAATCCATCTCAGCCCTGCCCGTCAGGCTATCATATAGGGAGGAAAATATATTTAAATGCTTTTGCATTCTTTCTTAACTCATATTACTACGGACAATTTCTTCACATCGCTGCTTAGCCGGAAAACCACCATCCTCGGCACAGTCAACAAGATTCGCCGGGAAATTCCTCAATGCACTAGACACACAGATCGCAATGTATTCACCACTCAGGTATGTTGCAGGTCTTTTGTGGTTCTACGTGTATGCATTTCTCTAAGTTTTTTTGCGAGACTAACTCTGATGATTTTAACTAAAAGACTATGTGTAAAAGAAAGAAAGAAAGAAAGAAATAATCTTACAATCAAGCAAGGGGTCATTGTCTTAAAGTTGAAGTTGAAGACTTTATTCCACTATTAAACTTTAAAAAAAAACTTTATGTGAATCCAGGAAACTCCTATCATTACTATTTCTTATAGGTAGTTAAACTCTAAACTATGATTCACTTATTGCCTATAAATATCTGTGCTAAACTCACATGACACATTCTGTTTGAAGTGTCCAACATTCAAACCGGCCATTAGAATTCTGACATTATAGTTTGAAATGCTGTTATTGTTCATGTGCACATTTCCATGCCAACATAATTGGACTTTAAGTGAAAGAGTGAAAGGGGTGGACGACAGTGATATGTGACCTTATGACAATCAGCTAGCTACTGGCAAATATAATGGTGGCCTTACATAAATGCTTAGTTTCTAATTTTGACTCTTGAAAGGCCAATAGCATGGCAGCTGCTCGAACCCTATGGAATGACTAGACAGATCAGGAAATGTCAAGTTCTCAGTATTTGCCATGGCATTTCTGCTCTGTCCAACAGAACATCGGTCTTCTTATTTTAGATTTGAAAGTGCTAGTCCTCTAAATGTTTTTTTTTTTTTTTTCGTGCTTCACAGACAATTTTGAGTTTGTCTCAATCGAAATGTTTTTCCATGCATATCTCAATCAGATGTATTGAACAAATTGCTATTGCAATGGCCTTTTACACACATTTGAACAGTTGTGTTGAACCATTTTACACGGGATTCGCACCGAAGCTTTCCATTTAAGTGCAACACCGTATCAGGTGTGCTACAGAGTAAACCTAACATCTATGAAAACCCATAAATATGAAGCTGCATACTTTATGTGTGCTGCTAACGTTCAAAAGCACCAGTATTAAAATTTCAAGCCATAGCAAGATATTCTTTAAATAATTGTGTGAAAATTACGCTTTATTAATTGAAACTCTGTAAATTTGTGTGAAAAGGAATAAATGGTGGCAGTTTTACTGCCACTAGTGTTCATTTCTTTTGGAAACTGCACTGATGTACACATTTGTACATATTTCGTGGCTGGCTATGAGACCAGATATGTAGGAAACAGAATCCTCCCTAGATAGGAATATCTGTAATTGTGGTATATATTATCACAGTGCTTCTCATTTATTTTGACCTTTGTCAAATACCATAACTGAAGCTAAATGTCTCATTGCACTGCTTAATAAACTGTGAATGCAGACCTTTTGACCAACTTTGAGTACCAGTGGTGGTTTACTGGTTTCTAGTGTAATAGAAGCACCAGAAAATATTCCTTCTCTTGATTGATGTTATACATAATATTATAAATCCTGTTTCAATTGCAGTCATGAGACACACATTCAGAGAACACGACCTTCTCTAACACCCACAATGACACCAGAATCAACACATTAATACTTATGCATCTCACTACATCTATAGCTATTACAACAGTTTGCGATTTGCTTAAGAAGTTTCATTTAGCCAGTATTTGATTATTTTTTCTTCTTCTTCCAGGCATGAAATGACAGAAATACTTCAGGCTGGCAAAAAAAAACAAAGCTTTTGAATATTTTTTTGGTGGGGATTTTAGAGGTTGTTTGGCGTTTCTCTTTTTTCAGTAATCTCTTGCAATTTCAGTTTCTTGGAAGTGATACTTTGACCAGATGCAAGTGGTTTTAAATGACTGTATTTGGTTTGTCAGATGCTATAATTCTCTTCTTCAGTAACTCCAGCAATAGCCTTACAAATGCTTTCAAATCAGATTTTGGATTATGTTTCATAATACTACATGCATCTTTTATAAGCATTCTCTTCAGTCAGTAATCAAATATAATATTTGTTCTCTTATGTTCTGCATTTTTGAAAGCCAGTTGCTAAGAAATGCAAGTAAATTACTGCTGAGAGCCTAAGCGAAGTTTAAATTGCAAACAGCAGGGGGCAGTAGCAGGCCAGAGGTTTTGAACACATGCCTTAGAGCCTGCATGAAGATGCATGTAGAACTTGTAATTCTACATGATTCTGAAACACTGAAGCTGAGCCCGTGCTGTATGTGAAAAAAAAAAAAAGCATTTCAGCATATCTAAACACTAGAACTTTCATTTTAGGTGAATTATTTGTTTAAAGTGCCCCTATTATGGGTAATGAAAAGTTCATATTTTGGTTTCCTTAACAACAGGTTGACTGCATGCAAGGTCAAAAAACAATTTTGTTGTCTTATAATATGCATTTATTATTTCCTTAGTTGCTCACTGACTCCCAAATGAGTCGCTTCACGATTGATTTTTCCAAACTCCTTCTTTGTGTGAAGCTAATCTGCTGTTATTGACCCGATTGGTCTCGTTTTCATCTCATCATCCCTGTAATGGCTGATAAAGCAGTGCTGCTCGGTGCTGCTTTGTGTACAGCATTACCTAATGGTGAAGAATGAATAAGCATTTTCATTTAGACAACATGAAAAGACCAACAAGTGGCTGGCAATATCTTCATAAACATGAAGTGGCTTGGGATTCATTTAAAAAATTAAAAAATATTTTATGAGTTGCCAATACGTAAGAATTTATACAACTGACCTACACCTAACCCCACGCCTAAACCTACCCGTCACTGGGGTTTAGACAAATCGTACATCAATATCATCAATTTTAGCACAAATTTGCCACCTCATACAAATGCGAATGAATTGGTCATGTGACTATGTTGAACTCAACATAAACTAAGATTAATACATGCTACAAGCATACATAATACAAGTGTGTTTCAATGTTATTTTACTAATGTTAACTATTTAGCAAATGTACCATTGAATAAAGTATATGTAAATAGTGATGGTCTTAACATGGGTTTTTCAAAACTGGACAGATGGTTTCACCCTCCCCCTTCAATGTTTCGAAAAAATGTAAATGAATTGAATAATGTTAGGAAAGTAGCTGGATAAATAAGTGCTGTGTTGAACATGAGGTTATGATCGCTTCAAATAAACTTCATCAGATGACTTACTGGGGCGCTCTGGTCTGGCTGCATTATGTTTGAGACTTAATTGCTATTTCAGAGCATAATGAATTAGAGTGTATGTTTACAGATAACTTTTTATCCCTGTGTTAATTGCCAATTGTGCTGATTGGCTCCCCTCAACAAAGTTAAGAGGAAGAATATGGCTTTAATTAGCCGCTCGCACAAAGCAACCTGCGTGTGCTTATGACTGGAATGAGAAGGCACAGCGCCGCACCGAACTGTGTTACTTTAGAGATATTTCATAAGAGAATGAGTGCAGCTTTTGGTTAGATGTGAGGATTGTTTTATGAAATTATATAAACAAGCAACTTTTATAGTGATTTATTCAGCATTTGCATTGAGTATTAATTGTTCCACATGGTATAAAAACACTGCATGTGTGCATGAGAAGGAGTGGAGCAACACAAGGTCAGATTAATTTGTAACTATGGAAATGAGCTCTGCATGTCTTATTTTCACTCTTAAAATCCTGCTGTCAGTCATTCAGGCCTAAAGCATAGAGAGGAGAGAAATAATGAGGACAATCATGAGAGTTTTTATCACTATACTTCATTTACACACTGCTAATGTGAGCAATAATCTTGAGAGGAATAATATTAACCATAAATTCCATCACACACAAACTCAGCTTTGGCTCTCTACATACCTGAAATGGTCTGAATGATCCTCTGCCGACTGTAATAGGCAGCTCAAACACAATGTTTAACAATCCATGTAATGGAACTTACTTAAAGCTAGTGTTAAGAGACTTCTTTTAACAGCTCTGTCATTAACAAACTAGTATCTTGAATGTATAGATACATTTCCATCATAACTGACCAGGAACAAAAAAATATTAATGTATATTGCCTGACAGAGAATGTCCAAAATAATAGATGCATTATACACCCATTTCTAAGTGGAAATCCAGTAGAAAGATTTAGAAACATATGGTTCTTATTCCATTATATGCGTAGATATTTTTTTCACCAAAATTTCCATAGATGCAGGGGTCTGCTCTCTAGTGCAGGCAGCAGACTCACATCTGATGAAGCAAAAGGCCAAAAACTGATTAACAGTACTGAAGGAAAATAAAGAGGCTAAATTATATGGATACATTTTAAAGGTTTCTCTATGGGACTCGTCTGTGGGATCACATTAAAAATCTGGGAAACTCTAAGATTTATCACAAAGGCAATTATTGGACCATTGTTCAGAATGAACCATCAAAGGCTTCTGATGTTGATCTATGACAACACAAATCATGTTTGATTCTCAAACAGTATGAACCCAGGGTTACACTTTATTACGATAGTCCATTTAGACATTTTTCTAACTGTAAGTAACTTTAACTTTGTAACTACATGTCAACTAAATGTCAACTAATTTTCATCAATTCACAACTATATGTCTACTAATACTCTAATGACTGCTAGTTGACATGTAGTTGCAAAGTTACTTACTGTTAGTAGAATATCTAAAGTGGACTATCGAAATAAAGCATTACTGACCTCTGAAACTAAAACTGTCCTCCCTCATAGATGATTGACACAACAGAAGCCAACATCCAGACCAACTCCATTAGTAGCTCACATTCTCAGCGTAGACTGTGCATTGGTCCAGTTATAATCAGTCTCAGGATCCTTTTACATAATATTTGCTCCTGTGGTCTCCAGAACCCCATTAAACACCACTCTGGAGTTATGTCTGAAGACACAACAGATGCAATGCTGCAAATCAGAAAGTGCATAACGTTTTATGAAGCAACCACTTGCAATCAGAAAATCTGCTTGTGAACTAAGTCTCCCACCTTTAGGATAAGTTGCTAGTACTGCTGAATGTTGAACTAAGAGCCCCCGTTGTTTTCTTTCTTGTTTTGCCTTCCTCTGTTGTGCACAGTTGGCGTTTGGATGAGGGCTGATTACTGCTAACACCTGAGACCTGAGCCTATTTGAGAGCTGATGGTGACACTCCCAAGAAACACCTTGCTGGTTGTTTTAGTGTTTGCTATGTACTGTAGTTACATGATGGTGAGTTGCTCTTGTTTGTTTAGTTAAATAAGAATAGATATAAAGCATAGATAGGTGAGCAAAATATTCTTTTGTGTCTGTTGTTTTCACTAGAAAGTGATAAGCTCCGTGTTTACATTATGTTTACATTATTGCTCACCAGTCCTTAATTAAAGGCATAGTTTACCCAAAAATGTATGTTTACTCAACCTCTACTTTATGCTTAGATGGAGCATCTGGAGCTTGTTGACTGTGTGTTGTATGACATTCTTTTGACAAAGCGTTATAAAATCATGCATTCATTAAAATAAATGTACCAACAGTGCATGTATTTTTTCATTGTTATGTGCTTAAAAGTGTCAGATTTGGAGATTTTTTCAAATGTATGAAATTAAAATATGGGCTTAACATAGCTTATTTGTCATGTTTGCGTGTATTACATATGTTTCATAAGCTGTGTGATTTTAATCTTTAAGGATGTTTTTAATATATATTATTTAAAGTTTCTTAAATATCTTAGTTTAACTAATGCATAGTCCTGGCTTAATCTAAGCCCTGTTTGTGAAACCGGGCCTTAAAATCATATTTCATCATATTTCTAAAAGAAAGATTCCTCGACTGTTCAATGTTTCATTCGAGGTGCCTGATTTGACTCCCAATCTCTCATAGCTAAAATTACATATTCTATTATCTAAATTTAGAGCTTTCAGTTTGGAATGAAAGTCACCTGGGTCCTGTGGTTGTTTCACTTTTACTTTTGTACATGTCGCCATGACATCACATCAAGCCAGACAGCATTTCTACCCTGCATGTACCAGACAGAATTCAGTGCTTTACAAAGGAAAGTTACACTTAAAGATTCGTTCAGAATGCATGATGTACTTTGAAAGAACACTTTCTCATATGTGACCCTGGACCACAAAACCAGTCTTAAGTCGCTGGGGTATGTTTGTAGCAATAGCCAAAAATACATAGTATGGGTCAAAATTATAGATTTTTCTATAGAAGTAATTTAGACAACTTTAAAGGTGATTTTCTCAGCATTTAGATTTTTCTGTACCCTCAGATTCCAGATTTTCATACAGTTGTATCTTACAGTCAAATATTGCCCTATCCTAACAAATCATATATCAATGGGAAGCTTATTTATTCAGCTTTCAGATATAAATCCCAGTTTCCGAAAATTGACACTTATGACTGGTTTTGTTGTCCAGGGTCACATATAAGAAAAAAATACAATTGTAAACAGACAAGACAAGGCACGGCAAGGCCTCATTTTACACTGAACAAATGTGTGATCTCACAGCATGAGCCGTATCACTGAAAAGGTGAGAACCTTTTTGTTTCCTACTCAACCAGTGTAATTCATTAGATGATGTGCTGATTAATTAATCTCAGATTAATTCCGCATACATTCTGACTGAGAAATTTAAGATCATTTAACGTCATTCATGAGTTCACACTTTCTCATAAAAAAAAAAAAAAGCGTGTTTGGTGTGCTGTCCGGGAGCCCAGCTGAACCCAGCGGTGGTCGGATGGAGCTAGGTGACCAGCCCGAATATATCAAACATTCAAACATACATTTGAATTATGAAAACACAGCAATACGTGTCTATATCAACTAAATAGAAATTTGCCAGGGTCACGTATTAAGCCTGTGTTTTAGTGCCTCTCAGTGGACATTTATCTTTGAAATTGTGGCAAAACGTGCAGGTACATTACAAGGTACATTAAACAGTGTTGCACAAAAGTGTAGAGAGCTACATATTTTTTTATGACACCAGGTTGGTTTAATTATTGTAATATGCATACTAATAGGAAAAAGTGTTACCTAAAGAAGTATCTATCGAATGTTTTGATTTGGGTATTATTGTTTTGGTAACACTTGGGACCAACTCTCACTATTAGCGTGCCTATTATTTTAACTTAATACTTATGTAGAACATATTCTACATGACCGTATTCTACATCCCTACTTCAAACCAATAGCTAAGCTTAACATCTATCTGTACCTTCCAAACTCTAAATAAGCAGAAAATTACTAGTTTATTAAAGCCTAGAAGTCCTAGTTAATGGCTTGTTAATAGCAAAAATCGGGTCTTACAATAAAATGTGTCCTTTTATTATTAGTAGTAGCAGTAGTGATAGTAGTGGTAGTTAATCATTTTCTCATGTGTTAATTAATAATTTAAATTCATAATTTAGTAGGTTATTTTTAAACGCAAGTTAATGTTAGTAAGTTCACTTGGAATATGGCATGGCTGTATTTTCTCAAACTACAATTCTATCATCTCCAGGGTGCATGTCCTTCCCTCTCTAGAGGACGTCATTGTGCATTTTTCTTCATCACTTCCAGGATTGTTCATTTGACTGCCCTCCATTCCTATTGTGACCCTGCCTGCAGGGCACTGATCGAAGGGACATCATGGCACCAAGCCAAGGTGGGACGGTCACTCTGTGGCACCTCCTCGTCCAAACTGCTTATCTAAAGTCCTCTCTCTTGGCACTAATAGCCTGCAACTTTCCCTATTAGACCCTTGGCCTGCAGCAGTGCATTTGTCCAGATGATTAGAATGCGAGCGCTCAACCTTCCGTTAAACTCTTCTGCGTGTTCTGAGTTTTAGAATGGCATCAGCTCTGTGAGAGCAGGCTGAAGTAATGCACAGTTGCTGATACTATTAATCTCTTCCCCCTACAGGGTGATGTTCATTAAGAAGCCATTGCCATAATAGCTAGAGGGCATACACTAGTTTAACCAACCAAAGGCAGGGCAGCCAGAGCCAGATCGATCCGTCAGGTGCCACTGGGAGGATCCAGAAGCCCACAGCAGTTGTTTTGCAGGACCAGAGGACAACAGAGAGCTGCAAGGGCTAAAGACCCGAAGCCTGATTTCTTCTGGAGGGTCCAGAGCTCACAATGGTGCCACACCAATGGTAAGGAAAAATACATGTCAGGCAAATTGCGAGGAATTAATCCACTAATGTGAATGTCTCTGTGACAAATGCCTGCAGCAGACCTGACTGCTGTAAGTAATTGTACCCAAATTAACATGTCAGGCTATTTGGAAAACATATCTCTGGAGCCGCTATCAGTTCAGTGTGATTGCAGTGAGAAGATAGAATAATGCGGTGGGACAAATGACTTCAGTGGTCATTACTAGTGTAATGTGTCACCTCAGCTCAAATGGTAAGTAATGACCTACTTGGATTATACTGTATGCAGAATATTTAATTTCTGGTGATTTCTACACAATAGCCATGTACATTGCACATCACATTTCAGGCACTTAATATTGTAGTAAATTTAATATTATTTTTTTCGTAAAACTTTAGAATGTTCAATGGCCATGTTCTAAAAAGGTCATTTTAAAAAGTGCTCCAAACACAAAACACAAAAGTACAGACCATATAATATATTATGACATGCCAGTAATACCAAAACTCAATGGTACTTTGCGCAATGACATCATGATATTAGGATGGTGTCAGATGGCATGCAGTAACCAAAGAGCTACATTCAAAATCTGCATACTTACTAAAAATGAGCAGTATGTCCATATTAATAGAATTAATTAAACAGTAGTCAAACAAGTTCCCCGGTGACCTACTGCTTAGGCTATGAATAATTGCACATTAATATTCCATGTGGCCACAGGAAAGGTATTATGAATTGACGCTGGTAGGTCACATGACAAATTAAGAACTCAAGGATTAAAACATACTACAACCCAAACCCTTTTAGAATAATTGCTTACTCAAATAAAGTATGCACTTTCACACAAATATTTATAGTATTTATAATGAAAATCCATTCTTTGCCACTAGGTCCTGCTTTAAAATTAGAGGCTTTCCTGGTAGCGCAACAGTCTTACCCCAACTCGTCATATATTGACACTCAGTCAGGACCCTTTGGCGTTGCTTTTTGAAGCTCAAGGTACCCCTTTTGAATGTGAAGAGTCCTCCATTGTTTTCAGTTGTTTGGCATAATTTAATAGTTTACATCCATTTGTAAAAAAAAAAAAAAAAAAAAAGCAGCACTTAACCCCCAGCTCTACCCCTGCCCTAAACCTACCCACTTCTGAACAATATAATAATATATATGTAATATATTTATATATTTCAAAACACACACAGGCAAACAAAAGTGCAGTCACAGGTATTTCTAGCAAAAACTGAGCATAAACAAAAAGTGTAAAACATTACAAACAAGTCATGTTGCATTCTCGCACAGACAGCAGCAGCAGTGGATGGAGACGGTGGTTGCACCTATTCCTCTCACAAATCAATCATTTTGCCCTAGAAGACTTGGAATATTAATGCTTTTTAAGTAAAATTGTGACAGCAGTTTATTTGTCTGTTATATCTTTTGTTTTATTGACAAATGGTAGGTTTATGGGCAGGGGTTGGGTTATGTGCTCATATCTGTACATGTGTAAATAATATAATATAAATACAAGAGATTTTACTGATTAAATGAAAAAAAAATCACATTCCTACATATATCCCATAATGTTATTACCCAATATATCGTTTAATTATGATGATAAAATTCCCAGTATCACGTCAGCATATTGACCCTAAGGGTTTCCTAATTAAAACTACGGAGGACCCCCAAGCGACCCCCCAAGGGTCCTGACCAAGCGTCAATATGTGAGGAGTTGCCTTTTTGACACTGTCAAAAAGGCAACAAAAAACAAAACAAAACGGTGCCCTTGAAAAAACTGCATCATTTTCAAAGTCAACAGTCTGTTGACTTTGAATTTTTCTGCAAAAAATATCCAACATAGTGATCGTGCACACACCATGACAGTCAAAACTATAATGCATTGATGCATACTGCATGATAGTCCATCATAATAAATAAAACAAATAACAATTTAATGCGCTTATCTTTCAAACAGAACTAGGAAGTCTTTGAAGTTTATATTGAACATTATAAAAAACTTTGCACAGTCGAAAATAACAACTCCAGCAGATTTCAATACTAATCTGAACCGTATGAAAGAGAAGAGAAACGATAGGTTTGTATAGATTTTTATTTAACCGTGCTCTGATTTTAAAGTGGCAGTGATAAGAGTCTTCAACTCATCTCTCCCTCAACAGGTGTAGTTCACGTTTTGAGAGTTAAAACTCTCTATACCTATTTATGTCACGGAGGCAGACAAGAGATGAATGGTCGAGGAGAGTCCCCTTGTAGCATGACGGAAGACTCAAACGCGGAAGAGCGCGAGTGAGCAGGTAAATCACGCGTTTTGATCTGAGAACGCTCCGTCTAGGAGTAGAGATTCCCACCGAGGAATCCGCGTTCTCATACGCACACAGACAGGTAAATAAGCGTAGACGTACTCACGTGAGTAGAGGAGATGGCTGAGTTGAGTCGGGGACCTGGCGGTAAGCATACCATGAGCTTAATGTCTGGTGCTAGACAGACACCTGCTTCCTGCTTAAATACCTGCGTGAGGTTAC
>JAUYWG010000056.1:1848226-1864149 GCA_034779775.1 Enteromius afrohamiltoni | reverse complement strand
GTTGATAAAGTTTAATAACTTATTTCTGATCGCAGATATCAAACACCCATGCTTAAAAAGGGATTCCCCGTATTAACCGCTATATTTACATGTCAAACATGCCTTGGTAACATCCCGTCTACGTTTCATTCATTCATTCCTCCATTCATTCGTCATCCGAATACACAACTACACATCAAATGATAGCATACAGAATTCCTGGCTGAGGTATGCGATATACACATTGGCTTCTGATAGAAATTAACACATTTAAGAGTCTTTTCCAGATGTTGCACACTTTTCTCTACCCCATTGTTCGTAAGACTGAGAAAAGCGCGCGCTCTCCTTTGGAATGTGCATGCGGGAGTGTGTGGGTGACTCCGCAGATTCACGTGCAGAGTTTCCCAGCCCATGAATTAAGCTATTGTTTATGTAAATGGTCCCTGTCCTGAGTTTGCGCTGCTGGATGTCAAAGTTCACACTCGAAAACCAGATGGTTCCAATCCGGTACATTAGCGTCCGCTCGTTAATTGTGTTAGTGTCACAAAAAGTCACTGGAGTCTATCATCCCGGAGTTCGTGGCGTGGTCAGCACACAGATAACTCTTTCTTGGGCCGTAAAGGTGCCAGGGGGTATTCCCCCCCCTTCCAAGAGCGGGTGTGGTAGAGACAACGTGGCGCCAGTGGCTAGCGTTGATTCCAGTCTCAGTGAGGAAATTTAATGTGTGATTCTGCATATTCTACGTGGTTGGTTCCCCACATCACTATATAGGCTTTATATTGGAAAGCCTATATTTATATGGCTTCCAAATAGAGCAATCTTTTTTCTGGACCACCTGGTGAAACATCTGCTCGAATACACATCGATTAAACAGTAATTCTATTTTTTTAACCTTGAGAGCATTTTATGAAATAGCTCTTTCCCAACAAATAAGCACAATTAAGAATAACAAACTGAAAGTCTTCCAAGATATTTTGTTAATATATACTGAATGTGTATCATATGTCAAATCAATTATTTATTTTTTTTAAATACAGACAAAAACAAAAAGCAAAAAAAGCAAAAAAAAAACAATGCTAATGTTGTAAAAATAAGTTCAATTTTAGCTGTAATGCAGCTCTATGGTAGACAACAGTGGCATTATTCAGCTTAGTTTAGTTCACTGTTGATTCAACTTGTTCAATCATTTATATACCACATTCAATTTTATATAAGAAGCCTAGTTGCATTATTAAACGACTTAAGTTTTCTTGTCATCCAACAGTGTCATTGCAGTCAAATAATAATTATATTTAAAAATATATAATAAAAATAATAATAATAATAATTTTTATACATTTTTATTTTATTATTTTTCATTTTTTTATAGGTCTAATAATAATAATAACTTTCATAGGTCTTTAAAAAAAAGTTACACTTGTACACTACACTGAAATATTCGCTTTTTGTATGTGAAAATATGAGGTAAGGAACAGGTTTGGTGGTATGGGTAGGTTTAGGGGTGGATTACGCTGTAAGGGATTGGTCAATACTGTAATGACAAATGCAATTACAGATCTCAATTACATATTATATATATCATAAAATCATATTATATATGATTTTACCAAGTTCAAAATGACTTGGGACAACATTGTGATTAACCGATACGATTTGAAAAAACAGTTTGTTTGTATCAGTGTCAGTCATATACCATTTCCTCTGTTTTTGGCATTACACATGAGTAATGTATGGTTTAGGTGCAGAGATATTGTCAAGACTATATTTACTAATTTCCAGTTAAATTTTAAACACGTTGGATTGTGTAAGGACTTATAGTGTGTGTGTGTGTGTGTGTGCATCTGCTTGTGACTAGAATGTGTCAAGAAAATGAACAAAGTATCCAGAAATGCTATGAGTATGGAAAATTATTTAGTATCGTGTTGGGTTCCACCTAAACTTTGCCCTTCAACAGTGATTCAGTCTTTGTGTGATGTGTCATTCATTAAAACAGTAACACTTTAAAATCTTATTAAGTCCTTAATCAATAACTACACATGATAGTAACTAATGTTACTTAATTGGTATCTTTGACTAATGTTTCAGTAAAGTGGTATTTCAAGAGTTCACGTTTCCTGGTAATAAAACATATCACAAATTTGGGGAGCTGTCTGGCGAGCGAGCCGGGAGAACGGCGGACTAGGGAATAGAACCCTAGCGAGGGTTCGGGTTTGACGCTCGTTTCATTCGCCGTCTGCCCCCCTTAACGTGAAACGTGTGGGAAAAGGCGGAGAAGGGGAGGAGGAGGGATGCGATCAGAGCGAGATGTGGGAACATAGAAGCTGGGGCTGTTTTATAGAAAGAGAAAGTGGTTTGATTGGGCGTGCTTGATTAGGGAATCGGGGCCAGACGTGGGTAATTACTGCGTTCACAATCCTCTCAAAACCATGTTTTTTGCAAAACATAAACTTTAAAATATAGAAAGAAAATACTGTATCTGCTATTAATATTTCAAATAATGAATGCTAGTAATTTTGTTTTCCAATGATTTGACTAACAGCTCTTGTGTTGTCATATTGAGAGAAATCAGAAGTGCAGAGGTGCTGTGTGAACAAGATGATACTATGGATGCATTCTAATATGATTATGCATTTACTCAACTCAGATGGGGGTTCAAAAGTAACAGTACACAAAATAGCACAAGCTTCTTTTAGGGAGTAATGCAATTATAATGCCATTGTGACGGCAAAGAAGCAGAAGATTTTTATTGTCAATCCAAAATGAAAGTCTTTCAAGCTGGAATGCAGTGTGGGAACCACCAGGAACAGCAGTTTTGGGTAGTGCAGGGACAGTCCGAAATAGTAGATAGTAGAAAACCACACTTTTTGACCAATGACGTAGATGGGAGGCTTCGACCGGTGGCGATCGGCTTTAGATTTGGTGCTCTCCCCCACCCGGAGAAAAGTCTCTCGAGCTGTCGTCCAGGTATGGTGACACCTCTGGACAAAGTTTTCATACAAGGAAAAAGAGGTGGCTGGGAACCTAACCTACATTCAAACAGTGAGAGGCCTGTAGACGACACTGGCAATGAGTTATGTGCGTACTCAACCTATAACAGTTGCTGACACCAGGAAGTGGGATACTGAGTGACCAAACATCGCAACACCCTCTTGAGATCCTGGTTGGCCCAGTTTGGTGATTAGTCTGAGGGTGGAACGATGAAGACAAACTCACAGTCGCCCCCATTAACCGACAAATTTCAACAGAAATTGGGGACCCCTTGGTTCTCTTTGGCTGAGGGTAATTTGGGATAGGGAATAAAATGGGCTGCCTTCGAGAACCGGTCCACTACAGTTAAAACAACTGTATTGCCATGGGAGGACGGTGACAAAATCTAGAGCAATGTGGGGCCAGGGTCTCAAAGCAACCGCCAATGGTGGAAGAAACCACTCTGGAGGTCTATTGAAAATCTTACCCAGAGAGCAAACTGAACAGGCCAAAACAAACTCTTGGATATCACGAGCCAAGGCACGCCACCGGAATCATTGTTTAACCAGAAAAATGGTCCACACTATAAAAAAGGAGCCCCCGAACCCTCTAATAAATCAATCAATCACTTTTATTTATATAGCTCTTTTAACAATACAGATTGTAGCAAAGCACTGAACATTATCAAAAAGTAGAATAGAGTGATGGAAATGTATAACGATGAGGATAAAGTATTTACTTAATAAATGCAGAGACGGTCTCTGTAATCAAAACAACAATAATCACTAGAAATTAGGTGCCCACAACTCAGTAAGCCAGAGGCGACAGCGGCAAGGAACCAAAACCCCATCCGTGAGAGAATGGAGAAAGAAAAACCTTAGAAAGAAACCAGTCTTAGTTGGGGCCAGTTCTCTAATTTCAGTTCTCCAGTTAAATATTAAGTGCATGTCAGATTGTGCAAAGGACTTTGTGTGTGTTTGTGGGTGGTCTAGCGGTAATTTTGAAAAACAGAAGTACAATTGTTGCATCTTGAATGGAATGATCCTAGTGTATCGGCCCCCTCACCTAGTGAAAGATTTTATAAATTAATTCACTGCTTTTGTGGGTGACTGTATAACAAAGTATAATAATATTCTTCTGGTAGGTGATTTTAATATACATGTGTGCTGCAAGTCTAAATCTCTAGAAATCGAGTTTCTTACTCTCATTGATTTATTCAATATGAGTAAATGGTTCTACACATACTCATGGTCATACCATTGACCTGGTTCTCTCTTACGGTTTATAACTGATGTTCAGGTGATTGATAAATTGATTTCATATCATATGCCTGTACTTTTTACAATGCCCTTTTCAGCCAAACTTAGGCTGCTTGTCTCTCGTTGGAGTGATCTTTACCTGACTTGGAAGCTGAACAACATCTTAGTTTGTTTAATACTGCCTATTTAGAGATTTTGAATACCACTGCTCCTGTAAATCTAAGAAGTTAAAAACTAAAACTGAACCATGGCACAATGATAACATCAAGGCAAGCTTGCAGAAGGGTTAAACGAAAATGGAAAAAGGACAAACTGCAAATTTCATATGAAATGCAGAAATACTGTCTTGTAACTATTCAGAAAACATTGAAATTTCAAAAAATTTTATTGCCAAGAAGCATCATAGTTCATAGTTTTAAGCAGGTCTGGCCCTAAGCAATTTGGCGCCCAATTTCAGATGCAATAAATTCCACTGCAAGTGTACATACATAAGAAACTTAATAGCTTTGTCTTGGACATTGTTTTATTTAAATAAAGCAATTGCACATTCAAAATATTTAGAAAGAATTAAAGAAACAATTACAAAAAAATTAACTGAACATATTGTGACTGGCTATTGTTCGTTAAGACATGGGCAAACTGGAGCTAAGCTGTTCTATAAAACTTTTCCTTAATGACTTGCCAGTAGGGTACTAGCATCTACATGCGCCTTAACTTGAGTAATAAAACTCAGGTGTCCCTAACACCACATGACCCTGAGTGTCTCTTTATGCTGGTGCACAGGTAGAATAACCCAACAAGATGTCACACTGATGTCTACCACCTATTATATGATCACACTTCGTCATGCTAACAAATGAACAAAACCCACCCAAACTAACTTAAACATAAACACACATAACATTACTAATACAAAAACCCAGTTGTCTTGCTTAAATGACACTAAAATAAATAAGTAAACTCTAAATAAATACCCATAATGTATCCGCCTGCTAGCACTGACTGGCTATGTTATTATTATTATTGCTACTACTACTTAGTAGACTCTGCACAACGCATAGAATGAGGCATCACTTTGCTTTTGTAGTGTGCTCTGTACACCTGGTGCTGGGAGTGTTTGAAGCTCTGAGTGCGGTCTACGTAGAGGCACAATGCACGTACAGGACACAACAACTCTAACGCTGGGTCTGCCTTCTCCTAGGGCAGAGCTTGCAGGTTCACTACCTGAGCGCAGAAGGGCATGGTAGGAACCTTGGGCACGTAGCCAGGCTGGGGTTTCAGGTTAACGTGAGAATTGGCCGGGCTGAACTCTAGGCACTCTTTATCAACAGAGAAGGCTTGTAGGTCCCCTAACCTCTTGATGGAGGCCAACGCAGTCAGGAGCACTGTTTCCAGCTTTACTATAGATATTTCAAGTCAACTGTCATGAATGGTTCGAATGGGACCTGCCGCAGGCCACGTAGGATGACGGTGAGGTCCCAAGAGGGTACGAGGTGCGGTCACGGGGGTTTAACCCGTCTCACACCTCTAAGGAACCTCATGATCAGTAGGTGTTTCCCAATGGATGTACCCTCCACTGCAAAGTCAAAGTCAAAGAAGCTTTATTGTCACTTCAACTATATATAGTAGATGCAGTACACAGTGAGGTGAAATTACGTTCCTCCTAGACCAGAGGTGCTACACAGAAGTACAGAAATACAGACATACATGGAGCTAAATATGGATTTAAAGGAAAAATTAAATAAATAATTTAGACTTTAAAAATAAAGTCTTAAGTCTAAAGTCTTAAGACTAAAGATGTACTTAAAAACTATGATAATCTATGTACAAATATCCTAACACATACAACAAACAAGTGCACAGAAGATAGACAAGACAAACAACAACATATAGTCCGCCTTACTGGGATGACCAAGATAGTTTGGTGCATAAATAGATGATATAGAATGGATGGGGAACAGAGATGGACAATTTATCAAAAGAAAGTTTACAGAGGTATGAATATAAGTATAAGTACAGATTGAGATGATGATGATGACAAAAAGTGATGATGAAAAAAAAAGTGTCATGTGCGTTCAAAAAGTGACGTGTTTTTCAAACGAGCATTTTTAGTGTGTTTATATATGTATGACTGTGTCTGACTATGTCCAGCATAGTCTAGATTGCTGTCCGTGTATGTGTGTGTGCGCATATGTAGCCAGGTCAGCTCAGTACTCTGTTGAGATACCTGATTGAAGGAAGAAACTGTTCAACAGTCTAGTTGTGCGGGCCAGAATGCTTCTGTACTGCTTTCTGGATGGCAGCAGGGTGAAGAGTGTGTGTGAGGGGTGGGTGAGATCATCCACAGTGCTGTTGTCTTTGCGGATGCAGCGTGTGAAGTAAACGTTTGTGATAGTGGTAAGAGAGACTCCGATGATCTTTTCAGCTGTCCTCACTATGCTCTGAAGGGTCTTGCGATCTGAGACGGTGCAATTCCCAAACCAGACAGTGATGCAGCTGCTCAGGATGCTCTTGATGGTCCCTCTGTAGAAGGTGGTCAGGATGGGAGATGGATGATGAGCCTTCCTCAGCTTCCTCAGCTTCTTTGCAGAAAGTAGAGACGCTGCTGGGCTTTCCTGGTGAAAATCCAACAACCATCTCTTTAGTCTTGTCGACATTCAGGGACAGATTATTGGCTTCACACCAGACTTCTAGCTGTTTCCCCTCTTCTCTGTATGCTGACTCATCGTTCTTGCTGATGAGACCCACCACAGTCGTGTCATCAGCGAACTTAATGATATGATTAGAGTCATGAGTCAACAGAGTGAACAGCAGGGGGCTGAGCACACAGCCCTGTGGAGCTCCAGTGTTCAGTGTGGTGGTGCTGGAGGTGCTGTTCCTGATCTGGACTGACTGAGGTCTCCCAGTCAGGACATTCAGGATCCAGTTGCAGAGGGGGGTTATGATGCCCAGCAGAGCCAGCTTGTCAATCAGGTGCTGAGGAATGATTGTATTGAATGCTGAACTAAAGTCGATGAACAGCAATCGTAGGTAAGTGTCTTTCTTGTCCAGATGTGTGAGGGCCAGATGGATGGTTGTGTTGATTGCATCATACGTGGAGCGATTTGGGCGATTCGCGAACTGCATGGGGTCAAGAGAAGGTGGGGGCCCTTCATAATGCACGTTGTGAGTGCAACGGGATGATAATTATTGAGGCAGGACACCGGAGACTTCTTCGGCACGGGGAAGGGAGGCATCGCTGTCACAGGCAGGTGGAGATGGCCTGTAGTTGGTAATGGACTGGATGCCTTGCCACATGCGTCGAGTGTTGCCGCTGCTCTGGAAAGCGCCCGTGGATTCTCTGGGAGTGTGCACACTTTGCCTCTCTGATGGCTCGAGACAAATTAGCACAAGCTGTTTTTAGTGCATCCTTGTCTCCAGCTCTGAAGGCAGAGTCTCTGGATCTTAGCAGCGCACACACCTTTGTGGTCATCCACAGCTTCCGGTTGGAGTGTATAGTGATGGTCTTGGAGAGAGTCCCATCATCAATGCACTTCTCTATGTAGCCATTCTCTAATGAAGAGGTCCTTTCTCCCAGGCATTTTCCAGGGAGGGGCTGCCCACGAGGAGCATGAGGTCGGTAAACAAGGTCCACGAGAGGCAGTATGGCGCTACCAGCAGAACCTGCTGCTTGTCCTCCCTGATGGTTCAGTGCAAGGAGGCTCACTGGGGGAAAGGCATACTTGGGCACCGGAGGCCAGCTGTGTGCCAGGGCATAAACTGTAATACAACGTATTGTATTGTAACTGTAATACAATGCTAGTTGTAAGTAATACAACAAGCAGTGGGCGGACTCGGGGAAGGTGAAGAGGTCTATCCTGGCCTCGCCAAAGCGGCTCCAAATCAGCTGGACTACCAGCACGTGATTGTGGCGCAGTATCGAAGCTACGGAAGCGTCACAGGGCTGGACACGTGGCTAACAACTCGAGGCAGTTGATGTGCCAAACAGTCGGACACCTGTCCAGGGACCCGAGGCTGTTGCCCGTTGCATACAGCACAACAACCCTTGGAGGAGGCATCCGTGTTGACAACGACATGCCTGGCACAGGCTGAATAGGCGGCGACACTCCGGGAAACACCAATCTGGAGAGTGCAACGTGGCCATGTGCATCTGAGGACTCAGTCGTGCTGAAGTGGTCTCATATGAAGCCAGCCCAGCAGCATTACTGCATCTTTGCCTGCCATATACCCCAGGAGCCTTTTAAGAGGGACCACTGTCTTGTACCTGAATAAGTACAAGCACTTCAGCACTGCTTGCACGCACTGGTTGGGAATCAAGGTAACGTTGACCGCCATGCTGGCAGTGGAGCAGTGGGGCAGCGTAGGCGGGAAACAGGGAGGGGACTGATTCCAGAAGGATAAACGTCCTGGAGAAAAGGCAATCCTAACTGCTCCCCTGGTTCCCACGCTGGCGACACAGTGCTCCGGATCCACACCTGAGGAAACAAAGAAAAGGTTAGATGGGGATCTAGGGGCACTGGGCCCAGAGGTGTGGAAAATTGTTCTTTCTGTTTTTGAACTGTGGGTACCGCCGACCCATGAGTGCAGCTGAGCGTACAGAATAGGGATGGGAAGATTCCCCGATTCGCTTGGTGAATGGGCTTAAAAAGTTAAAGATGTGATGCATCAGTCTAAAATGTGTGCATTGGATACAAATTGGCATTAATAAAATCAAAATTATTAGTAGACATACTATACTTTCATTATTTAGAAAGTGGAATTTGTAAAATATGTTGTGCCACTATAAAAATATACAGGCAGCACAACAAATATGACAACACACTTGCCAGGTGAGCAAACGATCAAAACCTTTTTTCAGTCGCAGCTGCCTAAAAAGTTCTGCTCGTTCTAAGGCAATAACCGATGCAATCGCCTTTTTTAACTGTAAAGACATTCAACCTTACGGAGTTACAGAGAACAAGGGCTTCTGATACATGTATACCTGCATATTTGTGTCATTCCATCATACTACATTGAATCATGTTGAATCAAATCGAAATCAGATTGCACTGCATCGTAACAGGGGTGTATCATAACGCATCACTAGCTGCTTCATGTATGTTTAATGTATCGTATCATTGGCTATGCATCGAGATGCATATCATGCACATGCAGCTCCTGGCCAAGGGATTGCGCTGTCCTAGCAAGACGTCCAATTCCCCAGCGACTCTTGCTCTGATGCTGCAATAGACATCTCATCCATCTGGGGTGTACCAGAGGAGAAGCTCGCCCCGCTGTGCGGGGAAGCAATCTGCTTTGGAAACACTGACTGAACTACACGACGGGGCAGAAGGCCACAGGGTTTTTATGCTGTTGCCTTGATTTGTCCATCCTGGCGATCCATATGGGATGTGCTGCTGACCAGGAAGTCCTGTAGGTCCTCTGCTGAATCCATCATAGTCAGTTCCTACCGTGATGGCAGAAGATTCAGTTGTAGGTGCAGAACTATTTTATTGACAAAGTCAATCCAAAATAAAAGTATAATGCAGCGTGGGAACCACCAGGAACAGCAGGCTTAGGTACTGCGGGGATCACAGTGGACAGTTTGAAACAAAGACAGAGATCCTCTGTGAATCCAATCAGATGATAAGGAACCGGCCAGAGGAGACTGGAAACCAGGAGCAGACACATGTCAGCTGAGCCCAGCAATGAATTCAACCTGATCTCACAGAATTGCGTGAAATAACCACAAACTCTTAATGCATAATTTGTGCAAAGCAGCAGACTGCAACACAGATGAGTCACCGCGGACAGAGAGATGGTGATCAATCCTTTTGCCTCGGAATAATTCGACTATTAATAATTTTTAATAAATAATGTTGGTAGTTGTAACTGCTGGTTTATCTTGTGTTTTATTAACAGATGGTAGGTTTAGGGGCAGGTTTTGTGCTCATAAATGTATAAATAAATTAACATAAATATAACTGTTGTGACCATTTACAGTGAAAAATCACACCCCAATACATATGCAATAATGGCAATATCATTACCTAATATTTGAATCCAAATCCGTGAGTATGATGCCTGTCACTGAATTACATTGTAATCTTTTACGTCAGTCCATCATGGAATTTTTGATGATTACGTGACACTAACACGGAATTATGCATTAAGAGTTTGTGGTTATTTCACGCAATTCTGTGAGATCAGGTTGAACGAATTTGTCAGAGGAACAGACAAGGACAAGACAGGTTAGCACTCATTAAATAGTGTTGGAAAATGAGCCACAGCTGGTACTAATTAGCTCGTATACACACTCAGACACGCCCACTCATTCATACACACAACAAGCATGAATAAGATCATAAATCCATGAATCCTTGACAGCCACTTGACTCACAGAACATTGCAATGCAAAATGTGCTACACAAGATGTATAAATTGGCACCAAAAGCGCATGTAACTGTGAATGGGATTACAGCAGAGCGCCCCTCCGAAGATAAAGGGCAGCACGGAGGTTTGAAAGTTTATATGTTGCTATGACAACCATCTCAAAGGTCAAATACTCTCTGCCAAGGGTCACAGACAACTCAACAATAATAAAATCAAATTGTTGCACAGCCGAGCAAGTTTAACACCCACACATTAATGCCTCCTGTCAGGCCACAGGTGCTGCAGTTACCAAAGCAAGGAGCACAAAACTACATTTTTACATTCACAGTTCTTGGTGGTTTCTATTGACCCAAGTCAAAAGAATCTGCTCTCTAAATGCCCCCCCAACACCCCTAAATTATGTCTATTTATTCATTTTTTGTAACACTTTAACTAAATATGATTTCTGCTTTATTAAACTCCTAACTTGCTGCTTATTAATAGTTAGGAAGGTAGGAATGAAGTGAGTCTAAAATGTGGTCATACAGAATACAGCATTAATATGAACTTTAGAAGTATTAAAAATAGCCAAGTTAGTAACATGCATGCTGGTAAACAGTGAGAATTGGACCTTAAAATAAACTTGGTAACACTTTATAACTTGTTAATAGATTATTAATAAACTGTTAGTTAATGAGTTATAAATTACTTGTTAAATTACAGTTAATAGTTTGTTAATTATTTATAACTGAGCCTTATAGATAGCCAATAGATAACTTACAAGCTGTTCGTTAACAAGTTATAAATTACTTGTTAACTGTATTTTAATGATTTATGACTACACCTCATAAATTAGTCATAGATCATAAACAAGCTGTTAGTAAATTACTTACTAAAGACTTGTTAAGTATCAGTTAGTAGTTTATATATATTTATATTGGGACGTTATTCTAAAGTAGCAACTATTGTTTATTTAATAACTGTTAGTAAATGAGGAATAGTTGCAGCTTTAGAATAACATCCCAATAACATACATAAGCTTATAACTAACACTTAACTAATACATTAACTCACACTTTACAGATCAGTTGTTCATAGTTTTTTAACCATCTACTTATACCAGTGAAACTTTGTAGAACAGCAAATTGATGGAACAAGAAATACAAGGAGTTGCTCATACACCACAGCAACGACTTCAGGACTTTGCAAAAAAATGTCTGGAAGTGATCATTAATGATCTAAACCTTTTGAGGGATGTTGAACATCAAAAGAAAAAAGGGGAAACTGATTCCTCTGTCTACAAAAGCTTAGGTGTTGTGTCACTGCGGGATGGTTCCCTAGAGCAGTTTGGTTGTAGCTCGGGTTCACTCGGTATAGAGGGTCCAAGGTGTAATAAAACATGTTCATATCAATAATGCCAATGGCTAGATTTGTTTGTATTCTGCTGTTCTGCCATGTGATGGCTTAGTATGTGTGTTTCTATACATTAAACACAATGTTCAACATTTCATCTGTGGAGTTTCTTTGGTAAAATACAGTACACAGAAAAGCCTATGGGTGGAACAAGGTTGAGGTACAAAAATTGAAATTTTAAATATCACAGCAAATTTCTGTAGCTTGAACTTGTTTCATCAATTTGCTGTTCTACAAAGTTTCATTCATTTTGCCATTAATCAAGTGATATTTTTGCTTTCCTCACACAGATATCTGATCTGATCATCATCCAGTTTGCCTAGGATAACATGAAGAGACAGAATAACTGAGACAAACTAAATTCAGAACAACGTCTCCAAGACGATTCAAGAAAGCTCCCTGCAAAGCTAGGCTACTGTTAAGTTTTAGGCATTTAAAAATAATGTCATAAATGGATATTCTTTATCCATTACCTTTTTTAATTAATTCACATCTTTATTTGTACAAATCGCTGTACAAGCATTTAATCCTCACTGTACACATACTCAAATTGAAAGGAATTTGTGGGTTTGTAATAAGAAACATGCATTAAGGATGTTGCAATAATTGGGTGCAAATATGAACTACAAAAGCATTTATTCCACAACGAAATAGATTATCCCATTTTTTTTTATTTTTTTATGAAAGATCAAACATATTCAGATTTATTTGATATTAGTTATAGGTGCCAATATTAGTAAAAAAAAAAAAAATAAGACCTTATTTTAAGGACATATTGTCACTATCAACTAGTTGCTAGTTACTATGCATATTACTGGCATGTTCATTAGAACTTCTAATATTTTATATCCCTTTATATCCCTTAAACCCAGTGGTGTAGTCTAGATTTTTGTAGTAAGCCTCATACTCGCCCATTCCAAAGCAACACCCCAATAGCACCAGTACTATACCACACCTGCTAAAGGGCTCTATATATATAAACTTGTGCTGCTATATATATATTATAGATTATTTTTTTTTAATCTAGATTAATTTAGAAAAATCAATCTAGGTTAATCTAGATTAAAATGGCTCATTTGAATTCTGCCAAAGGCATTCTGAATATTTGTGCTACCTGCATAATGACTAAACGTAAAGCCCTATTCGGACTAGTTTTACTTGGGGTCGTTAGAAGAATGTTGTGTTTCAGAGGCGTACTTGGTGATTTTAATCCCGTCCGAATCTGCCATGTCTGTGTTTTTCTCTCACAACCGGACTAGAGCCTGAATGCGATGTCTGTGAAGCAACGCGTTTCCTTGAGTGCTTTAGCCAATGCGATATGCCGTAGATCCTGGTACATGAATGGTCAATGAAAATCACGGACGACAGGTGATTAGAATCAAAGCTCACATGTACAGTAGTTTAGAAAACTAGTCCCTGTGTTAATGGAAATGTGTAGCTGCTTATTTGTGTAGCTATATAGCTGTCTAACTAACAGATCAAAATTAGGCAGTTCTGTTATAGTCAGAAGTAGGCTAATATATACGCCATATTAACTTTTTGTTAATAGAAATCCCACACTGTTCTTACAAGCCAAAATCAGACTTGTCTGGCTCATTTTCTGTCGTTTCTACAATGTCAACATTCCTATCAACTGTTTCACCCGAAGCAGCAGCAGCTTTAGGCTTACTGAAACACTGAAAGGGTGTAGTTCGTCCTTTAGTGATTCTCATTAGTTAATTTCAAGCTTGCACAATCGCAATACTCATCAAAAGAAACAGCGTGATTATCAAAGGTCTGTGACAATTGTTACGTATCCGTGTGATTTTTTTAAGTGGGTATACACATTTTCTTCAACTTTCCTAGAGGATATATGGCGTATACCTGCCTTTTGTGTTCATTAATCTAAAATGTTACACAAATTATTATTCCCTTTTATCTTTGATTTAGGGGGAGGAGAGGGAAGATGACCAGCAGAGCACCTTCAGGCTAGACTCAGTTTGGCATTGTCTGAGGCACAGATGCTTCATATTTTTGAGCGCTGCACACAAGGCCATTGTTCTGACAGAAATGATGCTTTTGTTAGCTTAAGTGTGTCTTCTGTGGGTAAGAACTTTGTCCTAAAATTACTTTATTACCATATTATTATTGTAAATAGTGTATTGCATTTAAAAAAAAAAGTTTGAGAGATTAAATTTATCACCCTTGACCAGCACTGTTTATGCAGCAGATTTTATGTGCACACTACAGAATAAAAGTGCTGTATCAATACTTGTTTAATAAATTTAAGACTTGTGTACCACAGCTTCAAGGTTATTGCATGCCTTTTTCATTGTTTAACATGCAAACTTTTCTTTGGTAAATTCAATATTGCTTTCAATAAAATGTAAATCATCTGCTAAGTCTCTTAAATCTCTGAATTTTAGGAGAAAGAAGTAGGTGCAGTCAATAGCAAATATCTCCATCTGATTATTATGTAACCTCTTTCCAGGTCTAGGAGAAACGTTTAATATGTTATAGAGATTTCATTTTTGATTTTCAGTCTTTATTTTCCTCATGAAACACCTAAAAACACAGAACGGCATCTTATTACAAAATCACTAAAATGCAAGTATTTAAACATACAATTTTCTGACTTATGTCCAACCCCAGCAAGCTCACGCTCAGATCTTCCTTCCTGTGGGGTAAAGGCATTCCAAGCATTCAGTATTTTATGCTTTTTAACAGCACTGTCACAGACATACTCCTCAGACCTTGAGGACGCGGAATGAATTCTCTTTTAAAGCGCTAGCTTCAAAGCCAAGACATGTGAACTGCTTGCTCGAAAACAGCTCTCAGAATATAATTTCCACAGATGAAAGAGACGCCACTTATTTTACTAAGGCAAACGTTAGAAACCTTCATCACTTCTAATGTTAACATCCTGCAGAATAGCACCAAGCAAAAGTACAAGGTGCTTGATTAAATCATAGCGAAAGATATACCTCGTTTCTTGTAGACATCAGAGCTTAGGTGACGCATAAGATCAAAAAATGGGTTGTAGATATGATAACAGGCACACAATGAACAATAGAGTTATAACGTTTTTACTAAATTGCTGCTAATTTTATATTTATTTTTCTCTTTTATAATGATTTTTGCAATTATGAAATTATATATATATATTATATAAAATCTTATTCTTGTTGTTTATCTACAGTAGAACTATGTTACCTGTCACAAATAGGAAAGTATGATATAGCTGTTGTATAATGTAAATCAACAGCAATTATAGTCCAGCAGCGTCTTAATGTTTTTATGCCCCTCTCTCTCTCTGTCTCTCTCTCTCTATCTCTCTTTTGCATGTAACCGGTGAGTATAATTTTAGCTCATAACAATATTTTCCTCTACAGGGTTCACTGAAGATCTTACTGTTATGTTTGCTTGTTTACAATACTTAAAAAAACAATACCTAGTATCCAAATACAATACGTAAAAGTGTAGATTGTTATCAGCAAAATGCAATCATATTCATCATCATCTTGTTAGCAAGCCTGCATGCCTATTATTAAAATTGCTTGTTTATTAGTAGGTTACAAATTAATGGGTAATGAAATTGTTTCATATTCGTATACGAAGTGTCCTTAACCTAGAATTAAAAGGGATGGTCTTCGTAGGATGGATGGAAAAGTACACAGGAAGTATTGTGTTGCTATGTCAACACATTTAGAGCATAGCGTGGCGAGGCAGCCGCCTCCCTAGCCAAGCATCGCATTCCCCATCTCTTTTTTGTCGCCCTTCAGCAGCCTCCCGACGTCAGTGTTGCCAGATTGGGTGGGTTTCTGCCCAATTGGGTAGTTCTCAATTTGTTTGTGTGGGTAAATATAGGCTTTGGCGGGTGGACAAAATTTGGGCGGGTTTTGGGTCATTTGGGCGGTTTTCAAACATATGAATAATAATATAGACTAATTAGTTAACATACAAGCCCAAGTGTAC
>JAUYWG010000056.1:1819541-1836303 GCA_034779775.1 Enteromius afrohamiltoni | reverse complement strand
GGAAAAGCAAAACAATCAAATTTGTTCACGTTTAAGCAACAATAACAAGCAAACTAATACAAGAAATAAGCATTACTTACTCGTTACGACAATCCCTCCGTGACTCGCTGGAGTCTGCATTCTTTTTGTCTGATGTAACATTACTTAAGTTTATTCCTCTGAGCGCGTCTTCCTGAGTTATTTATTCATCACAACATGTCCTTTTCTGACGTGAATTCGGTCTTATTCCTCTCAGCAGGAAGCGTACTTGTGCTTTGTTTGTTTACATGCGGCGCGGTCCGCGTGGATGATTATCATACCTATTGTTCATGTGCAGTGGGGGCATGGTCGCATTAAGAGATAATGAAAGAGAAACGAAAGACTGGATATCGCGCTGGTTTCATGTGAATTACTTTATCACAGAATATTTGTTCTCGATTAGACTGTCTTAGTGTAATGAAGACATATCAAGCTTATAACTCTCAGATATAACTCTCTGTGGATTATTTGCTGAGTTTCAGTTTCATTTTAGTGACTCATTGCTCATTGAAGATCACACAGATCAACGCGGCAGACATCGCACCCTGTTTTTTTTCTTCATTTTCTAAATGCACAAAGTTGTGTTCTTATTATATGTGTATACAAATTACAGTAGACCCTTCACAGATTCTATAGATGTATTGCTCTTATCTGTATGATTACACAATTCTCAGTGTGTAATTTAAGTTCTTATTGACGTCATCAGAAGAAGACACCTCAAAACGCATGTATGTCCCTGGTAAGGACCAGGCTCTGCAGGGTGCTCCTGCAGCGTGAACTCAGGGGAATGCTCCTGCAGCGCGGACTCTGGAGCTGGAATCGCGATCGCCTGTCCAGGCTGAAGATCAGGAACTGGAATCAGCACTTCTGGCTGTAAACTATGAACTGGATTCGGGATTGATTCTCCTGGCCGAGACTCTGGAACTGGGTTCGGCCCTCATGGCTGTAAACTAGGAACTGGGTTCGGGATCGGCCCTCATGGCCGTAAACATGATCGGCTCTCCTGGGAGTAATTCAGGAACTGGATGCAGGATCGAGATTGGCTCACTTGGCTGTAAACCTGGAACTGGATTAGGCGGAATGGGATCCGCGTGGATCAGATCTGGCATATCAGCCCACAAATCTGGGAACCGGGCTGGGAACTGGGGAAATCCGGAACCGCTTTTGGGATTTTGGCACTGAAGGCACCCCATATTGCGCCGCTCTTGCAGGGAGCGTATTCCACCTTACCGCGAGGCGCGAGCTGGGCAAAGGAGGATGGCCTCCTAGCCTTTGCTCTTGCAGGATGGGAAGAGGAGTGAACCTGTTGAGGAGGTGGTGGAGGATCTCTCACAAAATGCGAAAGTTTGTTTACCATCAGCCTGGCTGTTCTGCTTCATCCATTCCATCTGTATGGGCCGCTGTGACTGTCGCTTATCAAACACGTCATCAGAGCATTGCTACTCCAGGTGTTTGTAGCATGGGAAACACCACAGGATTTCCAACAGTTTTTGAAACTTTCAGAGAATGCTACTCACTAAGCAGGAAAGAAAACACAGTGTGGATCTCACTGCACAAAGGCCATTACAGAAAATTACTACACCAAAAATGCTCAAAATAGAACCTTTTAATTCACAATCTCTCTTATACAAGATCATATTATGAACAAGGGCTTGGATTTCATGTTCATAATGGAAACATGGCATCAGCCAGAGGTTTTTTTAGCATTAATTGAAGCTTGCTCTCCTGGTTATAGCTACCTGGAGAAAGCCCGCAGTACTGGACGTGGTGGTGGTTTAGCTGTATTATACCGACAGCAAATGGATCTGTCTCCCCTCACTGTGCCTACACCATCTTCATTTGAATGCCTTGCATTTAAGTGTAAAGCCCCTCTCCCCATGACGATGCTGCTTATTTATCGACCCCCTAAATCAAACTCAGTGTTTATCTCTGAGATGCATGATTTTCTTACATACATCTGTACCACTTCTGCCAACATTATTATTCTCTATGACTTTAATGTTAATTTAGACACTCCTTCATGCCATTTGGCAGTTGAGTTTTTACAACTATTGGACTGTCTAAATTTTCAACAGCATGTTGATGTTCCCACACATTGCAGAGGGCATATCTTGGATCTGGTTATTACAAACTCTTTACCCATTAGCAACCTTTCTGTGTATGATCTGGGGGTGTCTGGCCACAAGGTCATCTTGATGGAGCTGGCTCTCCCTTGTTCCTCCACAAAAGCAAAACGACAAATATGTTACAGAAATTTGAAAAAGATCAACCCAGATACTCTGAGCAAAGATCTTCACCATCTCTCCTCTGTTGAATGTAGAGTCAGTTGACTTCTACAATCAGTTACTCAGGAGTCTCCTTGATTTTCATGCCCCTGTCAGATATAGAACTGTCTGCTTCTCACGTTCAGCCCCCTGGTATACATGTGAGCTGCGGAAGATGAAGACAGCTGTGCATGTTCTTGAGCGACGTCTACAGGCCTCAGGACTCACTGTTCATAAGCAAGTTTACAGAGAACATCAGAAGTCATATGTAAGTGCATTGAGAGCTGCAAGATCACAGTTTTATTCAAATATCAATAACAATAACTCTGGAAATTCAAAGAAAACCTTTCTCTTCTATAAATCGCCTATTGAAACCACAATTTAATTCTCATTTGGATGCAACAGAGGAGAAATGCAATAACATCATTACTTTCTTCAGGAAAAAAGTGGATACCATCCGCTCGCCTCTATTGAGTTCCTCTGCACTACCTGGATGACTCACAGCCAGGGAATTTGCAACCTTTCAGCTGTTTTTCTACAGTTACACAGCAACAGGTTGAGTTAATTGTCAGAAAGATGAAACCATCAAATTGTGCTCTGGATACTTTTCCTACAGTTTTGGTTAAATCCAACCTTTGTGCTATACAGTAAGTGCCCTGATTACCAGGATAATTAATCACTCTCTTCAGACTGGATATGTTCACGAAATCTGTTGTCATCAAACCACTTTTAAAAAAATCCACCTTAGATCCTGAAGTACTTGCAATCTACAGGCCCATTTCTAACTTCCCGTTCCTTTCAAAAGTGCTGGAAAAAGTATTTGCTGCACAGCTTCAGTCTCATCTAAAACAAAATAATTTGTTTGAAAAATTCCAGTCTAGTTTCTGCCCCTGCCACAGCGTGGAAACAGCTCTGGTTAGAGGTGGTTTTCCATCGCTTCATCCTGTTGGAATTATCTTCGGCCTTTGATACTGTTGATCATAATATTCTTCTTTACAGATTACATCACACTATTGGTCTCTCTGACACTGTTTACAACTGGTTCTCATCTTATCTTACTGAAAGAACGGACCATTTTGCCCTGGGAGAGGCTAAATCCGCTACACGCAATGTCACCTGTGGTGTTCCTCAGGGCTCTGTGCTCGGTCCTATTTTGTTTATATTGTATATGGCTTGGCTGTATCATCAGCAAGCATGGTATTTTATTTCATTGCTATGCTGATGACACTCAGCTCTACCTCAGGATAAACTCAACCTCCTTGTCTACTCTGACATCATCCACTTTGACCATCTGTTTGGAGGAGATAAAGTCATGGATGAAGCAAAATTTCCTGCAGCTGAACAGCTCTAAGACTGAAGCTATTTTAGTAGGCGCCCCACACCAGGTTAAGACATCTAACATTACCAGCATTACCTTTTCTGGTCAGGATATTTCATTGTCGACATCCGTTATAAACCATGGGGTTAAAATGGACTCTCATTTGACGTATGAGGCTCATGTAAAACATCTTATTTCCACCTCAGGAATATTGCCAAATTGTGTCCAGCACTCACTTTTGCTGATTTGCGTTTGTCTCCTCCAGGCTTGATTTCTGCAATTCACTTCACATAGCTGGAAAAACACTTCAAAAGTTGCAGTACATCCAGAACAGTGCTGCTAGGATTCTAAAGAGAGGGCGTAAATACAATCATATTACGCCCCGTCTTAAATCTCTTCACTGGCTCCCTGTTTCATTTAGAATTGATTACAAGGTTGCCCTTCTTACCCACCAGTGTATTTATGGGGATGCTCCTCCCTACCTCAAAGAGCTTATTACCTCACATACGTCCACATGCAACCTCCGCTCTGCATCAGCACATCTTTTGAAACTTCCTAAAACTATTTGTACTTCACTCGCATTCCAATATGCCAGGGGTACCTGCATGATTTATTCCGATGATATTCACTTCTATCAGATTTTTTTGTTTGTTTGTTTTGTTTTTTGCAGCCAGCGGCAGTGAGCTCATAGTTAATGTCTGAATAACTTAGCCTTCTCAAATCACCATGACTTGCCTAAAAAATCTATAAAACAGTTTAAGCATATCACATCGCTAGTTTAAATGTTTAACCTACATGTAAGCTGTTAGATGGATATCAACAGAAGCTGAAGCGTGCTCTTCAAGACACAGAGGCGCCAATGTCATCACTTGCAAATTTTTTTAATAACTATTTTAATTGAACAAATTAATTGTTATAATGCACACCTATCTCTATTTGGCATAATATTTTTTGCCAAAGTATACAATATATATACAATATACAAAGTATACAGGTATACAATGTTTAATACATTTGGCTCTTTTTAGCCTTACCCTGGAGTTGTTTCACCCTCCGCCTTTGTCCTTACCGCAAAGTGTTACCATAACAATAAATATAGTTGCAAGCAGCAATTATGAGGCCAAGCACTTGGAAGTAATTGTATTTCGCATGTCTCACAAATTATAATAACAGAGTCGACATAGCAGCATGTTCCTTGTAATGTGTAATGTGCATCAATCAAATTGTAAACAGACTTGAGGTAGGTGCTCTAGGAATACAATATAGATGGCAAATAAGTATAGATGTGCAGATTTGTTTGCTTATGTGAACTCATCAGAGTACGAACAGTAAAAGATCTTGAGGTAGGTGCAACAAGCACTCTAATGCAAATTAAAGTAAAGGAATAAAATACATGAAAATAATTGTACAATTTAAGACAGTGGTTGGTTACTTATGCATACCGTTGTGCGTTACCTCCATTGTAACCATTTGGCACGGTCATCTGTGAGTGATGTCACCTCCCAATACAAACAAGCTACAATGTTTTGTCCCACCCCTGACAATGATTGACAGGTTACTGTGTTGAAATCACAAATTCAAATGCAAAAAGAATTGCAATAACACTTTAGAATACTGTTTCTTAGTAAGGCAGTTGTGTTAACTAATCAGTTTGTAATATAATTTTATGTCTGTTTCAAGTGACAGTTAACTAGTCAATAACTAATGTATTCTGTCATTCCTCCTGAAGAACTAACATTTATTATCTACTAGTTAAGGTTCAAGAAAAATAACTATGAAATAACTACTACTGAACAGTTGTCACACACACACCAGGCTCCACCCTCACCTCCACACAACACTCACAATCACCCGAATTCTGATCACCTGAAAACTCCTTCAGAAACTTTCAGACCACTGATCTACTACTGTGCTTGGACCCAGATGATGGAAACTATACTGTTTCAGTTACCTTCTGTGTTGTTACCTACAATGCTTCAGTAACAGAACTTTGAGAAAACAAACTAGGAAAACAGAAATAGTTTGCAAATACCATTTCTCAGGCTAGAGCCCCATAGAAAAGATGCGTGTAAGTCTTACAATGGTCAGTATTTTTCACTTGGTGTTAAAACCAAAGCGAAAATCCTGTGACCCCTTTCATTCCTGCAAGAGCTGCTGGATAAGGGACATTCCCCACCCACGCTATATTTTTTCGACCAGATTGGCCTCGCCATCAACATTTTAAAGATTTTACAATCTGGATGTACCAGCATTACATGCCAGGGTCCTTTCTGCTTGAAACTTCTATAATTATCATAGAATAAATCACAGGGTTCCGTATTGTAATAAATTATATTTCTGTAAGAACTGTATAATTCTGTATCATCACTGTACCTGTGATTGTTTAAATAGGCAGCTGGTGCAGCACATATTCAGGTTTTTGCTTCAGAGCTGAGTGGTTGTTATTATTCTGCTCATCACTAGCTGCTTACAAGTGTTCAAGCAAAAATGCTCTTTTCAGCTACTAGTGTGACAATGCATCAGTGGGGATGTTTTTTCCTTGTAGAGTGAATTGTACACATCAGGATGCACTAGGGGGGCTATGCTCTGATCTGCTCCCCATTGTAGTAAGACTGGCAGAGGGAACAGTCAAAGTTCTAAGTTAATAGAAGAGGATGATCTAAGAATACGGACAGGGGTGACAACGTGGACACGGTCAGACAGGTATGGGGGGGCTAAGTTGTGAATGGCTTTAAAAGTTAACAAGAGGATTTTGAATGCAGTATGGAACTTGACTGGAAGGCAATGAAGTTGGTGCAGGATAGAAGTAATGTGGTGAGTAGAAGGAGATCTGGTGGTGATACGGGCAGCTGAGTTCTGTACTAATTAAAGGTTAAGGAGAGTTTTGTGAGATAGACCAAAAAGAAGAGATTTACAGTAATCTAAGTGAGAAGTGACAAATAAATATATCTAGACCACCTGTGTATCTATATCTAAACCACCTTAACGCTACGTTGTTCTTAAGTTGTACATTAAGACGTACCTTATCGTTAAGGCCTGTTTTCCGAAACCTTCTTTGTTAAGTATACCTTCTGTAAGTCATTCATTCATAGGGTTGGTCTGGAGTTCTCTTAGCTATACCTTATCGCTGCTGACGTGACCACCAAAATGCAAAAAGCTTTTTCACATCACAGTTTAACTACACACAGAACATTTTAAACGAACATTTAATATAAAATCTGATTTAGTATTAAATTAACATTTTTACTTTACATTAAATTGTAACACATAAATACTTTGTTGTTATAGCCTACAAGAGTCTATATAAAGAATGGTGAGTTTACACAAACTGTATAGCTATGGCAGCGCTTACAAAATCGTGCCATTTTTTACGGATCACGTCCCACTCGACCCGTCTCAATGGGCAGGAACCAGACATGGACAATTTCATGGCTATGCTTTGCTAGATTTCTCTCTTTTGTATGTGTGTGGACACTCACAAATAATATACCTTTGTGGTTCCATGCAGTGACCGTTCTAAATTGAATTACTTCCTGGGTGAGACCCCCTCTTAGCGCCCAACCCCTTTTTCTCCCGTTTATAATTTAAAATCATCAGAAAACATCAGAAAAGCATTTATTTTAATTAAAAATTAAAGAAATAATAAAAAAAGTTGAAAATGAAGTATTTAAAAACATTTCTAAAATAAAACAAAACATTTACAGTCAATAAGTTGCATTCTGTTTTATAATGCACTTCAATACTGAGGTTGACGCTAATAATGTGATATGGCCGGTGGGTAATCGGCATCCGTTATGGAGAACTTTACCACACTTATGGCCATGAGGGTGTGGGATTGTGCACTTGCTAAATTATAAACGCATAAACGTATTTATTTCTGCATGTGCAAATTTAAATGAGCCCCGATAAATGCAGTCCGTGCTATTTCTAAAACGCTTCTTTATAAAGAACATTGTTTTCTCAATACTTTTCCTTTATCGCTCTAAAGGAAAGAGCGCACCATCGATCATCAAGGCATCGAGGTATAGTTTGGAGAACACACATAGGAAAGGTATAACTATAGTTAAGGTATACCTTTAGAGTCTTTGTAAGAGACGTTATCCGAGAACGCAGCTGCTCAATTAAAGATTGTGAATACAATGTAAGTTGCAAAGAAAGTATAACAAAAGGTGCATTATATGGTCAGGTGGGGGCTAGGTGTGCTTCCTTTAGTTTCCTAAGGAAGTAAAGGCGCTGTTGTACCTTTTTGACCAGTGTCGAGGTATTGATTGTCCAGGAAAGATCCTCAGAGAGGTAAACACAAAGGAACTTGAAGCTGGTCAAACATTGCACTTTTACCCCATCAATGCAGATGGGAGTGTGTGTGGTCTTTCTTGGTCTGTCGGTGGTCTACAATCATCTCTTTGGTCTTCTGGGTGTTCACTGCAAGGTTGTTGTTGGCACACCACATTGCTAAATGCTAAACCTCGTCCCTGTAGGCTGTCTCATCATTGTCCCTGATCAGGCCTTAGTACTGTGGTGTCATCTGCAAACTTGATTATGGAGTTTGAGCCATGCACAGGTATGCAGCCATTATGGAGAGCTTGGAGATCAGCTTGGAAGGGATCACAGTATTGAAGGCAGAGTTGAAATCAATAAATAGCATACATGTTGATCCATCCAAGTGTGTCAGGGCAGATTGGAGAGCTGACGCAACTGCATCTTTGGTTGACCTGTTGGATTTGTAGGCAAATTGATATGGGTCCAGTGTTGGTGGCAAGCGTGTTTTTAGGTGGGAGAGGACCAGCCTCTTAAAACATGTTGCTAAGATGGGAGTGAGGGCAATGGGGCGAAAGTCATTGGGGTCATAGCACTTGCATGTTTTGGAACAGGAATAATGGTTGCAGTTTTGAAGCAGTTGAGGACAGTGTGTTAGGCAAAGGACATGTTGATGAAGACCTCAGCCAGCTGTTCAGCACAAGACCTAAGCACTCAGCCAGGAATGCCATCAGGGCCAGCAGCTTTATGTGTGTTCACTTTTTGCAAGGTGGAGCACACGTCACTGGTGAAGAGTGTGAGTGACAGGTCGTCAGGAGGCAGCACCAATTTGATGTGATGTAAAACAGAGTTGGTGTAGATATTTACGTTGTTTGCAGCTTACTAACAACAGAAGAGAGTTCTTTCATGGCTAGTTTAGCATTAGCGTCCGGGGGTACATACTCTGCAGTGATTATGGCCGTTGTAAATTCACGGGGCAAATAGAAGGGTAGAGCTGGGTAGAAGGGTAGAGCTTCAAATAGAAGCTTTAGTTTAGCCCACAGGCCATTCCGCTTGCACCAGTCTTTGTTTATGTTCACAGCGCCTTCAACGTGCACTTCCTGACGGATTGGTTAGGCCACTCAAAATCAGAGTCTGGAGAGACGCAGAGCCTTGCGTTGTTCACGCTCCGCCCTCTTAGTCATAAGGTGTGTAATAGAATTAATTTGTGATTGTAAGTAAAGTTTGTTTTTGAGGATGACACCAAGACTATTAACCTTAAAGGAAGAGGAAACAAAAAAAAAAAAAAAAAAAAACAGACTTTTACAGTCAGACAGTCAGTGAGGGTAGAGGGTGGAAGGGTGATGGTGGGTAAAGTTGAAAAACAAAGCTGGGTGTCATCTGCATAACAGTGGAATTTGATATTATATTTTCTAAAAATATTGCCAAGGGGAAGGAGATAGATGGTGAAGAGAAGCGGCCCCAGGACAGAGCCCTGAGGGACTCCTGAAGTAACAGACACAGATTGAGATGGAAAAGATTTGAGCTGGATGAATTGGGAGCGAGCAGAAAGATAGGATGTGAACCAGTCAAGGACAGTATGAGTGATACCAATGGAAGATAATCTATTGAGGAGAATGGTATGAAATGGTAGAAATAGCGAGTTGGGAAACAAGCTTTGACAAGTGATGTAGGGAAAGGATCGAGCTGGCAGGTGGATGACTTAGAATTAAGAATTAGATCTGATAAGTCTAAGGTGGTGGGAAGTTGAAAGGAAGAAAAAGAGTAAATGGATGGAGAGCATTCAGAAATAGTACTGGAAATAGATTGCAAACCAAGATACTGTAACAGATCGCTCCTCTGTGGCCCTCTCCGGCCGCCAGCAGCGGGAACCCGAGAACCCGAGTACTAATGGTTCCGCCCGGACTTCTTTCAGCCACGTACCTCGGCGCTTCCGCGCCGGCTTGCCCGCCAAAATAGACTATAAATACTCAGACTTTTGCCCTAGCCATTCGCGAAGTTTCGATTTGCCCTGGCCATCGACTCTGAGCGTTTGTTTCCTGTTTTCCGTTTTGCTTACCCGTGCTTGATTTCCCGCTAGTGTTTTGTTTCCGCCATTTTGCCACCTGCCCTGACTTCCTGCCTGTATTTGACTTTGATTTCTGCCTGTTCCCCTGTATACTGTTGTTACTCTGTGTTACCGACCCTTGCCTGCTCGACTACGTCTATTAAAAGTTGCAAATGGATCCACAAGACTCCGGCGCCTCATTACAGAAAACTTCGCCAAAAGAGGATCCAGCAACCATGCGCCAAGTGATTGAGGAAGTGAGCCGCCAGGCATCCGAACTGCTCACTCACCGACAGCAAACTTGACAAACTCACCTCACTCACCGCCGAGCTGGTTAGCTCCATTCAGGCCCTCACCGCCGCCACCACGGCACAGAGTCGACCCGCTGAGCCGCCGGCCGCTACTCCTCCCCCGGGCCCATCCAGCCACTCAAGCCCGGTGCGTCTCGCGCTCCCGGAAAAATATGACGGAGCTCCTGGGAAATGCAAGGGTTTCCTCCTCCAGTGCGACATTTATATCAAGTCCCAGGCCGCGCACTTCATGGAGGATGATTCGAAGATCTCACTGGTTTGTTCTCTGCTCGCTGGGAAGGCATTGGACTGGGTAACGGCCTTGTGGGAGGGCCGCTGCATGGCCTTCCCCTCATACCACAGCTTTCTCCGCCAGTTCCGGGAAGTTTTCGACCATTCCGCGGATGGAAAGGACGCCAAGGACGAGTTGTTAAACCTCAAACAAGGCAATCAGTCAGCCGCGGAATTCACCTTGGCCTTCCGGACTCTCGCTGCTCAAACAGGCTGGAACTGTGACCCACTGATGACACTTTACCGCCGCGGCCTCCGCGAGGATCTCCAGGCCGAGCTGGCCTGCCGCGGAGAGGACCTCGAGCTCTCCCAATACATGGAGCTGGCTATCAAAACAGACCAGCTAATGCGATCACGGAGGAACCGCCGCCTCCCGCCAGCGGCTGTCCCGCCTACCACTCTTCCCGCGGCCGAGCCCATGCAAATCGGCGCCGCGCACCTCACGCTGGAGGAGCGCGAACGGCGTATGGAACAAGGGCTCTGTTTGTATTGCGGCAAGCCAGGCCACCTCCGCGCAGCCTGTCCAGTGAGACCGTCGCGCACTAAGACTACCTGGGTGAGTGCTCTCTCTCTTTCTTCGGCCATGAAACTTGATGTTGAACTGTCTGTGCACGGCCGCCATCTTGTCACTAAGGCCTTACTTGATTCGGGGGCAGCGGGAAACTTCATAGATCATCAGTTCGCCGCTAACCATCAACTTCCTCTTCTTTCATGTACCCCTTCTGTCGCCGTGGCAGCCCTCGACGGTCGGCCTCTAGGAACAGGCAAAATATCTACACAGACAGCACCCATCACCCTGAGCACCAGTTCACTCCACTCCGAGGAAATTCAATTCTACACCATCCATTCACCAGAGCACGCCATCATTCTGGGTCTCCCCTGGCTGGAGCTCCACGACCCCGTTATTTCCTGGAGACATCACCAGGTGCTCCGCTGGTCCACTCACTGCCACATTCACTGTTTGAAACCAGGCCCCAAGCACGTCAACACCCTTAATCTCAAGGCAGAGGAGGACGTCAGTCAAGAGGAATTACCCCCCAAGTACCAGGACCTCCGGGAGGCCTTCAGCAAGACCAAGGCCACCCAGTTACCTCCGCACCGACCCTAAGACTGCGCCATTGATCTCCTTCCGGGCGCTGAGATCCCCCGCGGGCGGGTCTTCCCTCTCTCACAACCCGAAACCGCCTGCATGAATCAATACATCAAGGAAGAACTAGAGAAGGGTTTCATCAGACCATCGACATCCCCTGCCTCGGCTGGTTTCTTCTTCGTGCAGAAGAAAGATGGCGGGCTCAGGCCGTGCATAGACTATCGGGCACTGAATGACATCACAATAAAGTATCGTTACCCATTGCCACTGGTTCCCTCAGCACTAGAACAGCTACGCTCAGCCCGCATCTTTACTAAGTTGGATCTTCGCAGCGCCTACAATCTGGTACGCATCCGAGAGGGGGACGAGTGGAAGACGGCGTTCTCCACCACGACAGGGCATTATGAATACTTAGTCATGCCGTTCGGCCTATCCAACAGCCCTTCAATCTTCCAGGCCCTGGTGAATGAGATCTTTCGTGACATGCTCCACCGCCATGTAATTATCTATATCGATGACATTCTGATTTATTCTGAGACCCCTGGGGAACACGTCACTCACGTCCGGGCCGTCCTTCAGTGACTCATCGACCACCAGCTATACGCTAAGCTAAGCAAGTGTGAATTCCACCGAACTTGCATCTCTTTCTTGGGGTACGTCATCAGTCCAGACGGGGTGGCTATGGACGACGCCAAAGTCAACGCAGTGGTTGGATGGCCGCGCCCCTCGACCCTGAAAGAACTGCAGCGCTTCCTGGGGTTCGCCAACTTTTACAGGCGGTTCATCCGTAACTTCAGTCTGACCGCCGCACCCCTGACCGCCCTTACCAAGTCCACCGCCAAACGTCTGCCTTGGAACCCAGCATGTGAAGAAGCCTTCGAGGGCCTCAAGCGCAAGTTCACCACTGCACCCATCCTCCGCCACCCTGATCCCAGTCGTCAGTTCATTGTGGAGGTGGACGCCTCCAACACAGGGGTGGGAGCCATCCTCTCTCAGCGGCAAGGGACCCCAGAGAAGCTGTACCCGTGCGCATACTACTCCAGGAAACTTACACCGGCCGAACAGAACTATGATGTCAGTGACAGAGAACTCCTCGCCATGAAGGCCGCCCTGGAGGAGTGGCGGCATTGGCTAGAGGGGGCGTCGGAACCCTTCCTGGTACTAACTGACCACCGAAACCTCGAATACCTCCGAACCGCCAAGAGACTCAATGCTCGCCAGGCCCGCTGGTCGTGGTTCTTCGCCCGATTCCTCTTCAAAATCACGTACAGGCCGGGCTCCAAGAATAACAAAGCCGATGCCCTTTCACGCCTCCATGACAGAGTCACTCATTCACCCGAGCCCGAACACATCCTGCCACCGGCCGTCATTGTGGCCCCCATCCAGTGGGACATAATGGAAGAAATCCGGGAGGCTCAGGCCCAAGAACCCCCTCCTCCGGAGTGTCCACCAGATCGTACCTTCGTGCCCGCTACCCTCTGGTCCCGCCTGCTGCACTTGGTTCACGAAAGCCCCAGCGCCGGACACCCAGGCATCCTCGCCACCACTGACCTGGTCACCAACCAGTTCTGGTGGCCCACGTTGGCAGCAGATGTCCGAACTCTCATCGCTCGCTGTGCCACCTGCCAAATGTCCAAATCTTCCCACCAGCGACCCGCCGGCTTATTACAACCCCTACCCATACCTCACCGACCCTGGTCTCACATCGCAGTGGACTTTATTACCGACCTTCCTCCTTCCAACCAGAACACCACCATACTGACAATCATAGACCGCTTCTCCAAGGCCTGCCGTCTGGTTCCGTTGCCCAAACTGCCTACCGCCTGGGAAACCGCCAAAGCCGTCCTGGAGCACGTCTTCCGGTATTACGGACTCCCGGAGGATATAGTATCTGACCGTGGGACCCAGTTCACCTCCCGAGTCTGGCAGGCGTTCTGCTCACGTCTGGGGATCAACGTGAGTCTCACTTCGGGCTACCACCCCGAGTCCAACGGGCAAGTGGAACGCTTAAACCAAGAGCTAACACGCTTCCTGAGGTCATATTGCCACAAGAACCAGGGGGACTGGAGCCAATATCTTCTTTGGGTGGAGTATGCACAAAATTCCCTCCGCAAGCAAGCCACCAGCCTGACGCCCTTCCAGTGCATCCTGGGATTTCAGCCGCCTCTCTTCCCCTGGTCGGGAGAACCCATGGACCTGCCCACAGTCGACCACTGGCTCCGATGGAGCGAACAGACCTGGGATGCAGCCCACGTACAACTTCAGCAGGCCATCCGAAGAGTAACTACCCAGGCTGATCGTCGCCGGTGACCTCATCCACTCTACGAACCCGGCCAGTGGGTCTGGCTCTCCTCCAGGGACCTCCGTCTCCTTTGCCGCAAGCTTAGCCCGAGGTACGTGGGTCCAAAATCATTAAACAGATTTCACCAGTCTCTTACCGTTTAGAACTACCCTCTAATTACAAAATCTCACCCACTTTCCATGCTTCTCTGTTAAAGCCCGCTGCTGCCCCGGACGGGGAGGGGGACCAGGACGAGGAGCCCGCCCCAGAGACATCCCCCTGCTTCAAGAGAATGAGAACATCTACCAGGTGCACGAGATCCTCAACTCCCAACGTCGGGGGCGGACCCTCCAGTATTTGATCGACTGGGAAGGCTTCGGCCCGGAGGAGAGGTCGTGGGTCAACGCCCAGGACATCTTAGACCCCGCTCTCACCGAACGCTTCCATCAGGAGCATCCCGAGAAGCCGGCCCCCAGACCTCGTGGGAGGCCCCGACGTCGCACTTGGTCTCGCTTCAGGAGCCACTCGCAGGGGGGGGGGCTCTGTAACAGATCGCTCCTCTGTGGCCCTCTCCGGCCGCCAGCAGTCGGCTTGCCCGCCAAAATAGACTATAAATCGCCAGTCACGAAGTTTCGATTTGCCCTGGCCGTTTGTTTCCTGTTTTCCGTTTTGCTTACCCGTGCTTGATTTCCCGCTAGTGTTTTGTTTCCGCCATTTTGCCGCCTGCCCTGACGTCCTGCCTGTATTTGACTTCGATTTCTGCCTGTTCCCCTGTATACTGTTGTTACTCTGTGTTACCAACCCTTGCCTGCTCGACTACGTCTATTAAAAGTTGCAATTGGATCCACAAGACTCCGGCGCCTCATTACAACAGTATGATATATAGATGATACCTCCAAAAACGTATTTTTACCTAATTTATAACACAATAGTGTAAAAATAATGACAGTGTCATGTTATATCTGTCATAATGGCTTATGGCTGTCATGACCAACCAAAATTTCCATGTAAATTCATTGTGTGGGCTTCTTAGATGGTCCAGTACCAACAATTAGTCCTATTTCCAATTCACAAACCACATACATTTTATTTATTTATTTTATTATTTATATTATTTTTTGCATTTGGCAGATGTGTTGGAAAATAATTTGTAGTGCGTATACATTTTATGAGCATGTGCCCTGGAGTCAAACCCATAATAAAACCCAAAATACAGTATAATGCAGATTACAGTCAGTATGATCCAAGATATTCCTGGATCAACATTCTTGCCTGATTTGAGGGATACTTTTTCACAAAATATCTGTTTTAGGCTTATGATCAGGGTTAGGTGCTTCTACACCCTTGCTCATCAGCTTTCATTTCCCACTTATTTTAGGAATACATTTTGGGTAGGGTTAGGTTTAGGGTGATTGGGATAAGTCTATATTTTTGAATAGTGATGTTGATGGATAGATTGCAGAAAGGAAAATAAAGAAGAAAAAAAAATTAAGGTGAATCAATATATTATGAATAATTTACTGCCATTGTGTAAATATTCAGTCATGTAATCTGAATCTGATTATGAGCATTTAAAAAAAACAAAATTACAAGTACTTAATTTTTTGATACGTAACATGATCCAGATACACGTAGTCAGTTACTGCCCCAGCCCTGCTCACAGGCAGATCTTTCAAGATTTTATGGAAGGGAGGGTGTCTAATCTAATCTAAGATAATCAAGGGGGTGCCTCAAGGTTCTGTGCTTACCCCTCTTCTTTACATACAGCCTCACTTAGATAGATAATGAAGGCACTTGGTTTCCCTATGCTAAGCTGCAGCTAAAAGTGCATAACTTGAACTGTTTAACTCTAGGGGAGTTGGAAAATAAGTCCATTTTTAAATAAAATAGTGGGGTACGCCTTTAAATGCAGCTATGCAAATGTTTATGTATATGAGTACCTATTGCTAGGATGTTCTTTTTTTTGTGAAAATATTTTTGAACACTGAATATTAGATTTCTATCTTTTTACACATTTACAACATGCATCTCGGTAGTTTAGCTCCATAACAGCAGATTAATTTTCCTAAAATGGATATTGTTTACTTATTTTCAACATACTGACCCTAACACAATTATTTTTGCAGCCAGCTCTGACTGTTGCTGAGAAGAAAATTTAGTGACTGGACGTCTTCTTTAATTGGGTATCTCGGCTCTGTGCTTTCTCTCTTGCAATATTCTTCAAAATGAGGGGCAGAAGTGAGAAGAATATCAACTGAGCCAGTAAGAAAAGGCATTAGTTGCTTACAAAATTGGGATGTGCAGCAGAGCCTTGAGGATCTAATACACACTGCCATGCACCCTTGCACCTGTGAAGATGCATCACATACCAGGCTTATAGGTGTTGTAAGATATTTATTATTTTATCTGACGCTGAAATATGTGTCCTGAGAAATCACGCCTGTCTCTGTGACATCTCTGGACTATATGCATGCTTGTGTTTTTACAGTTAAAGACCAGCTTGGCTGAATTTGAATTCACAAAGCAAATAGGATCCGCAAAGTTGCAATGCATTTCGTAATACTGAGAATAAAAACCACCACAATTTTCTTACATCAAAATCTGTCACTTTTGAACTAGGAGGTCCAACATACACAATGAAACTTAAGCAATGAAGCAGTTTACATTTTGCAAAGAAGTTTTGCATTAAATACGTCAATATCAATATCAATATTTTAACATACTGGCAGATTCAGCAAAGCCTTTTTCTTTTGGCCACAAATGCTCATCTACATCATACCATATGTGCTGTGTGGTATGACACCTGAGGAAAGGACCTTTTTCTCATGCCTGATCTGTTTCTGGCAATCTTGTGTGGATTCTCCAGGCATCCAGCAATCATTATATGAATAAGGAAAACATTATCA
>JAUYWG010000056.1:1771560-1782865 GCA_034779775.1 Enteromius afrohamiltoni | reverse complement strand
CACAAAACACAGAGCACATAGAAAGCTGGAGTGCCAACCACAGTCTTAAGCTGGCAGCTCCAGCTGGGCGTGACACTTTATGTATTAAAATTATAATGAAAGATGTTTTGTTTTCGATTTCTTTTTTGTTTCGTTAAGGTCATTTAAAGCTTTTTTAATTCATGTCTTTTTTCACTACGTTTTGTTTTTTTTTAATTTTATTTATTTATTTATTTATTTTTTGCGTGTACACACAAATAAAAGTAGACCAAATCACGCCGTCTGCCTTTTTGTTTCTAATGAAAAAAAAAAAAAATGCAAGTGGTTGCACTGGTTCCTTCGTGTGCTGCAACAGCCTGCTTTAGCCGCACAAAGGGAATATACCATCATACCATCGCACATGTGTTAAACAGTGTTTTATGCTTGAAATGTTTTATTTTATTTTGGGCAAGTTGTGATGATTTGAAAAGGTTAAAATGATAAAAAAAATTGTTATTTAAAAAAACGAAAACTTATATTTAATGAACAAAAATGCTCCAAGCGTTTTTCTAAATTATCTTAATAAAAAAACAAAAAAAACTAAACGAAATATTATTACTTTGCCATTACACAAAATCTGAACTATTTTAATAGCTGAAACAGTATGAGCTGTATTCATTTACAACCTTGGACACCACCACACATGGATAATAACTGACCATGAACAGAAAATAGAGCTGACTTTTATAATGTGGTGTCTTGTTTTTTTTTTTTTTTTTAACAATTTAAATTTAGGCTGAGTGTATTGCAACGCAATTGCTCAACATGTACCGAGTAAAATATTACTGAAACTTTTCCCAGTCTGAATTGCTTGTATCATTATTATTTTACTGTTATTTTTGCAAAGTTGTATTTTGGGTACTTTCACAACGTTTTTAAAACGCTTTTTTTCCAACGTGCAAATTACGTTATTTTAATACCTGAATAAAACGTCTCCCAAAAGTTGCAGTTTGGTCTGGTTTCATTTTCATAGTAAACAAACGTGATATTTACGTTTTTTGACTACCTAAAGAAAACATACCAGTTAGGTATTTTTACAACGTTTTTAAAATGTTTTATTTTGGTTGTATATTTTTTTAATTATGTTATGAAAACATTTTTTGTGTTGAAAACTTGAAGTAAAATTGTGCCTCAGTCAAACGCGCTGTCTTTTGCGGCAGATGAGATGATGTACCAGTCTGTGCCATTATTTTACTTTCATAAATCGTTACGAAATACAAAATTCACAATTTTTTTTTCTTTTGTCAATATTAATGCACGGTGATCAGTTGTGGAGGTGTATGCTGTCCTTAATCTGACTGGTGAAAATAAACACATCTTTAAAGAACGTTCAATCGTGTTGTTCGAAGTTTACACATTTTAAATAGCATATATGGTAATCAGAGAGCTTATAAAACGTGTAAATGATGGTAATGAAATTACATGCATACGACGTCGTAGTTACGTTGCCAGTAAGTCATGAAATTACTAATATATTTTGAAAAGAGTACGAATCTGGGACGTTCTTGGTTATCTTGTTACGTTTGGAGGACATACTGACGACGTCATGAATTGGTAACAGGATGGTAATGGAATTACATACATACGACGTTGTGGTTACGTTGCCAATTGGTCAGTCATGAAATTACCAAAAATAACAAATGACAAATGAGTAACTGTTACGTTGTGTGTCTATAATCTATTTGAACTAAGAAATTAAAAGCAGCCAATCTGAGCATTTGGTTGTTGACTCTGCCCACTTGCGTGCGGCTAGCTTACAAGCTAGATTGATACAGAACGACAGAGAAACCTGATCAGATAACAGTGTTACAAAAACAGAAAAAATATATTTTATTCCTTACAAACTTTGAATTAACTGGGCAAAACTACTCGTAAGCACAAGGCCTTAGATGATTCAGCATGTGGAGTTGTGTGATTGTGTCTGGCTGCAAATTCAGTGTGTCACTGTGGTTAACTGACACCATTTTGATTCCTTGTATCTGTGAAAACAGATGAGAATAGACAAGGCCGGGTTTTTTTTTCTTTCTTGTGAAGATAAACTTCATTGGAGACCCCTGTAATTGATGGCGAGCCTCCCACTTTGACTGAAAGGATCAAGAACCTGGAATGAAAGGACAGTTTTCACTTTAGTTTCTTCAACCAAGTAAGAGTGTTGTTTCCAGTGACTGAAACAATTTTTTCTCTTTGGGAACTGAGAAACTAAAGAGCATAATTTCCACTGCACAAACAGATTGACAGTTAACCTTGTATACTCCAGTTATCTGTTTATTACCACTAACTGTGATTATTTAGTCTGATTGATTGAGAAAGTGCTTTATTGTGTAACGTATAGTTAATAAATGGGTGCAAGTCAAATAGTTAAAAAAATTGTTTCGCACACACAAAAAAGGATTAAAAAAGGGGGGCTTAAAACAATTCACCATGCTAGGAAGGTTGAATGAAATCGGGTCGGCCGGCCCTGCCAGTGGTGTGTCCCTTATTTATTTTTCAGGGAGTTGGCAACCCTAATTGGTGTGTTAAGTGTAAGCCAGAGTAAAGAGATGTGTCTTTAATCTAGATTTAAACTGACAGAGTGTGCCTGCCTCCCGAACAGTATTTGGTAAATTGTTCCAGAGTTTGGGTGCTAAATAGGAAAAGGATCTGCCACCAGCAGTAGATTTTGATATTCTATGTATAATCAAATGCCCAGATTTTGGGAATGCAGCAGACGCGGAGGACTATAATGTTAACAGCTAGCTCAAGTACCGAGGAGCTAAGCCATTCATTGTTTGATAGGAAGCCAGTGCAGTGTTGACAGAACCAGGCTTATATGCTCATGCTTCCTGGTTCTATTAAGGACTCTAGCTGCTGAATTTTGAACCAGCTGTAGTCTATTTATCAAGCTTGCAGAACAACTACACAATAAAGCATTACAATAATCCAACCTCAAGGGCATAAACGCATGAATTAACATTTCTAAATTTGATGTTGAGAGTATAGGACGCAATTTAGATATGTTCTTGAGTTGGAAAAATATACCATAATTAATTCAATCTCTATTATAGTATAATTACTTAGTTACAATATTAAATTCTTGCTAAATTTAGCTTTTACTGATTTTTTTATTAAATTGCTACATTGTTTATGATTTCAAAGTACTCTGTGAGAAATCACATAGTTTATCTTTGATGCTGTACATTCTGTTCAAATTTACTGACATGTGGGAATGTGGGGATGTATAATTTCATCAGTACTTCACCATTTCTTGTAAGCAATAGGCCAATGTAAATGTTCATACAATAAATGATCGGTTCAATCAAAAATGCCACCGTTTACTGCAAATGACTCATTGAGAGGTTGATAGCTTGATGGATCGATGAATGGATTGATTGATTCATTATAACTAGTGGAACTTTACTGTTGACTATTCTCTTATGCTATCGTTTATAAACTGAAACAAACAAAAATGTGTTCACGTATTTAAAGCCTGCAAACACACTAATGTAAGTGTAATTGGCTTTGAAGCATTGAATGTGTTTAAAGTAGGGGAACAGCACAGATTACAGGATGTATGAACTGGGAATTTAAGGCATTATTATTACCCTTGCTTTCTACAGCACTTTAATTTATGTCCAGACAGAAGTAATTACACTGGCATGCCTCCTGTATGGAGCAGCCTTACCTAAGTAAAATAGAAAGAAATGTCAGACAATGTCAGATGTTTATCTACCTGCCCATCAGACTTTGAGTTCGATGCATTCAATTTTCTTACATTTTCAACTTGTCCATCATTATGTTTCAGATGTAAACATCTGACAGAACATTGTTTTTATTGTTAGTATAAGCTGAAATAAAACCTAATTTCTGACCTGAAACACAAGAGATGGTTTCTCATCACATCAAGTGTACATTGTAGTTTTTTTTATTGTGGATTGTCATTTCTCCATGACTCGTGCTTTATATTCAACATTAGCCCTCTGCGTATTCATTCAACTTTGTGTAACTAATTGCTCATGTGACATGCACTAACCAATGGCATCCAGAATCATTGATGTCCAACTTGTTAAGACATGTATTCATGCATTATGTTTGGAATGTTTTAAGAGCTATTGTAAGTTAAGTGCTTCTCAATAAGTAATGTAAATTTTATTCTGTTCCTCACCGCATGAGTTTAGAAGACTGGAAATTCATGTGGTATGGACTACTTTTGTACTTGTTTATTATTGCTGCACCTTTATAGAGCTTTACTTTGGTAAAATGTTCAGGAAATGTTCATTTTTCTTTTCCTGCTAAGTACTGCATCTTAAGCACAGTTTTTACTTTTAGCTCAAATATGGTCATTATGGCCCAAAAAATGAATGGTAGTGACAGGACAGAATGCATTGTCTCTGCCTGTCAGAATGACCTCTCCACACTCACAACTAATGACACTTAATGGGCACCTAAATTTACACTAAACCCAAAAGCAGCTATTGTATTTGATCTATTTAGACAAGATCTGAGAATGTCTGGAAATTTTCTTTCAAAGCTTTTCTCATTCAAGCTATTTCATGAAGACGGAGATCCGCTTTATATTGATTTGCGGGAACCAATATCTGCTGGCACTTTCATGCTCAAGATGTCTTTTCCTTCCAGTTTTATAATCAATTCAGTTAGATAACGGACCACAGCCATCTTCGTGAATTCTGAGCATTAATAATATCACAAATGGTCTAATGGGTGCATTAAATATATATTTTTTCTATAATTTTCTTTTAGGGCAACCTTTTATCAGCTGAGAAAATATGGTTGAGTCAAACAGTTAAAATAAGTTCCTCTTTAAGCACTTTCTCCATTTTGGCTGCTTAACTTCAAATATGACATCCGTAAAATGGGCATTTCACAATGATACTTTTTTGCAGATCGAGGTCCTGCCATTTAACACAATGAAGGACTTATATCTAAAGTTTCTTTTCTTCTTCAAAGCACAATTCTACAAAAAAAAAAAAAAAATCACCCTGAGTGACTTCAAATGTAAATTCCCGTTTTTGTCTGTGTGACTGTGAGAACAACACAATAGAAAAACAACAACATTGTTCCTTCTCTCTCATCACATTCAATTCAAACTGCAAGCTCTCAACTCTGCTAAATGATAATTTATTTTGCTATGGTATTGTAAATTGTACACATACGGTACTAGTAGTGTCATGGAAAAGAAGCTGAGCATTTACTGTAGAAATGCCTGCTTTGGACTTATGCTGCGACAATCTAAAGCAAAGAATAGAAGTGGAAATATCAGATTTTTTTTTTTTTTTTTGTGCAGCCCCCTGCATACATCTTTCAGCATATAATTGCGGGGAGAAACATAGATTGACTGGAGGCAGTTTTTCGATGACACTGGCTGTGTGACAGACTCAGATGTGTACAAAGCTCAGTTGAGTCTTAGTAATAATGTACGGTAAAGCTTCGCCTGTGAAGGTGGAGGATTAGTTATCAGGGCTGTCTAAAGGCCAAGAATGGCTTTGAGTAATTCCATAACGCTGTGGGAATAATTAACTTCTGCTTGACCTTTAAGCGAAACTCTGTGGTAGTGAGTAGCTAGGTATCACTGCTACACAAGTCTGACCAAGGTGCTTTGTCTTACGTTTTTATGTGGCATTATGGGAACTAATGACAGGACACCAACCGGCTTTCTGTGAGAACTGATAAAGTCTTGGCCAAACAAAGGTTTTCAGGTCTAACTAATTGCTTCTTTGTTATGCATACAATTTAGAATTTGGTTCTTTAATTGCATCTTTATGTCAACGTCCTTATCCATGCCCAGAATGTTGTTTGCTAGTGATATGGGTTTTTTTCCATTAGCAAATAATAACAATAAAAAAAAAATACAGGTGACCAATAGCCAGGGATGACCAATATTTCATGTACATGTATTTGACATACAACCTACTTTTTGGCTTTGTTTTAATAGTCCACATTCTACTAACTAACATTGCAAATACTGTACAGGTCAACTAATTCTCATTCATTTTCAACTACATATCTACTAACTCTAGTAGACTGTTAGGGTAGTTTTAGGGTTAGTAGAATAATATATACATGTACTTGCAAAGTTTCTGATAGACAATATGTTGTATGTTGAGGATTCTACTAACTATAAGTAACTCTGGAGCTACATGTCAACTACGTGATGTTGCCAAACTAATTTCGGGAAGAGTGCGGATGATTAATCAGACACAGCAGGCACCACATCTCCAATCATTACCTAATAATTCGGTAGCCAATTCATTGCCTTCCTATCTACTATATATAAGCCAGTATCCCTCCCTTCCATATCTCGTGACAAGCACCCCTTCTCTACCCTTTCTCCACTGCACACGCTATCCTAAGGGGGGTTTGTGGGCGAGCCAGGTGCCGAGCACTATCCTCACTAAGGTTCAAACTTCAGATTCCACCAAAATAGAGTGTTAGAAGATATTAATACAGTCTACTAATACTCTAATGACTGCTAGTTGACATGTCATTGCAAAGTTACTTGCTGTTAGTATATTGTCTAAAGTGGACCATCCGAATAAAGTGTTACCTAATAAAGTGTTATAAGATATTATAGCAGTTTTATAATACTCTAATGACTGCTAGTTGACATGTAGTTGCTTACTAGTACTAGTATGTTTAAAGTTCAATATCAAAAAGTATCACCTACTTTTTTACTTTGCATTTTGAAATATTTAAGGAAAAAAAAACTAAATACATTTTCATATTTGCATTTTTTTTCTTAATTGCCCAGAATAACATCAAAATAACAGTCCTGGGATACAAGAGAACTGAAAACATGCAGCGTATGGAGCATGATCATGTTTAATGTAATGAACTATGCAACACATTTCTGATAAAATCCAGCCGATTCGGATGTTATCACACGATTTGAATGGGCGGTTATCAGTCGTTATCAGCCCATTCATATGGGTCAGTACCTACTGGTAAAGTGTAAAATAAAATTAATTATTCTAGCGATTAGATTGTGTTTATTTAATGTCTACACCTACCCCAACCCTAACACCTACCTTTTACCATGATCGAAAAACAGTATTATTGACGTAAAGTGTTAGAAAAAAAATGGTCGATTGATGTGCGCATGCCCAGTAGTCCTATGGATGGTAACAGCCTTCTAAGGCAACCAGTAGGTAGTCCTATGGATTATAACAGCCTTCTAAGCCTACCAGTAGGTGCAGCAGGCCCCTTCTGACCCGTATGAATGGGCTGATAATGACTGATAACGGCCCATTCAATCGTGTGATAACATCCGAAGCAGGTATAAAATCAGCAATATCAGATTCAGAGGTTACACAAACCTTGCTTTTAATATTCTCAACACAGGGTTTGTTAATGGCAAGAACCTGAAACAGAGAGAACCATCTGAATTTACTTCCCTGCAGGCCACCTTGTAAGAAAGAACTGATTGAAAAGACATGATCATTATGACAAACAAAGAATTTATGGGAATTCATACAGATGAAGAAAGAAAGGTCCATAAATGCTCTTGACATTGTAATACATGTCCATAAATTGCATGGCCTTTGACTATTAGTGTGAAGAATTTGAGACACCCTAGTAGTGGTTCTCGATATTGTTCTGCGTTTCTATTGTTTTTATTTACAGAAGTACAAATGCGATCAGCTTCTTTAATATGTTCTACTGGAGATTCATCTCCAAGTTTTCTAAATTGAATACATTCTGTCACGTGAAGTGAACTTTAGAAGATATCTTGTGCTCACTGAAAAGGGAGCAGTAAACACTATTTAGGGAACCTGTCAGTCAGTCAAACTGTTAAAATAGGTGTACCATAAGGTGAGTCCTTATCTGCACATACAGTACTTACTCACTTACTATTTTTGCCAGTTTAACAGAGGTGTGTTCACACTGAATGTTCAGACAAGAAAATAAAAAATAAATAAAATAAAATAAAAACACAGATGATTTACTTAGTAACTGAAGAAAAAAGAGTGTAGGCATATGCAAAAACTACTTTATTGTCACCCACAGGGTAATCACAGGCAGGGTCAATAATGGCAAGCAAGGACATCAAAGCTAGAGACACAAGAATAATCCAATAACGTAGCGGTGGTCAGGCAATCGGCGAACAGTCTCCAGGGGGGGTGAGGCAAGGTCGAGAATGGTAAATCCAAACAGAGAAAAACACAGGGAACACTGAAAAGCTTACAAGGGGGAAAACACAGGGTACATCCGCAACAATGATCAGCGACATAACTAGCAACAAACAACCTTAAATACAATTCTTGACAAGATAACGAAGTGGATGAACCAATCTGTAGACATGGCAACAAACAAGCAGGGTGGAGACATTACAGGGTTGGTAAGGAAACAACGAGAGACACTTTAAACTATAAGTCCTGAACATATAACAGAGAGACATACGAACAATGAACATAGTCCAGGCTGGAGTGCCCTCTAGAGGCTTCCACGGGCAACTCCAGTGCAGCTCGGGACAATATGAAGTGTAAATATACAATATATAATTATGGTGTGTACTTGTGAAAATGTTTAGGCTATGCTAACACACCACATAATGATGTGCATTTTAAAGCACTTCACTGGATCATTAATGTTACTTATGTTTTGTAAATGTTAAAATTATTTTTAATATATCAAAAAAAGGGTGACAGACTTTTATTCTAGTCTTTATCGTTTATTAAATTAAGCAAAACAAAAAGACTAAGTTAACTTTCAGAGGCTTGTAGTAAGTGGTCTCTTGCCTGAAAACTCAATCGGATAGCAAAAAGTGTCAGAAAAAGAAACCTGAGGTCATTTGTTGGGTCTATTTGGCCAGTCACAGATACTGTACAGACAGTCTGACCCAGTATAACAGTATAAGTATAAGTTTTTGACATACCTCGTTCTGTCGAACGGCAGAAATAATTTTATGTACACTGCTCTGGGTCAACACGATGCCAAGTTAATTGTAGGAAGTGTAATGCTAAATAAAGTGTGGTGCTTTGGCTGCTGTTTATGTTTTTTTTTACGCTTTTATTTATAATGCTGTTTTTATTCATTATTGTTTTCAACTATTTGAAAACAGCAAGGTAAAATATTGGTAAAAACTATTGGTAAAAACAGCAAGAGAACATGTGATCATGATGGTTAAGATATCATCACATAGCTGTCTTATTACCTAATTTTATCCAGTCTAATTTATGGTATTAGTTGCATAAAAAAAAAGTCAAGAGTCAAATTGCCAGACTAAACTTGTCGCCATAATGGTAATAAACTATTACTTTTAAACAGATATTAACATTTAACATCTGTTAATCCCAATAAAACCTTTTGTATATGTATGCCAGAAACCCGGTAATTTAGTTTTTGAAGTTTTATAAAGGTTGAGTTTAATCAAACTGACTTTTATACAAAATGTAACTAAATCTCACATACAATGTTCAATCGGAAGCTTCTTCCTTAAATCCTTATTAGAACGTTAGAGGATGATGTTGTGATAATGTTATCAATAACCATTTCTAGAATGTTATGCTGTGATAATGTTATCAATAACCATTTCTAGAATGTTATGCTACCTTTTAGAATATTCTGGGATCTAAAATTAAACTTGCCACTTAAAACATTACCAGAAAATGTTCTCTGAACATTCCTAGCTGGGATGCCCCTGGAAATAGAGTTTGTTTTTTTTTTTTAGGTCAAGTAGAATCTGTGATCTCTAATTATTAGTCGACAAGACAAGGTTGACCAAATTTTTATTAGTCGCTTAGTCTACAAAAAATCCACAGGCGAAGTCATAAAGTCCCCAACTAAGAGATCTTTAACAGGTAATCTATGGTAACATAGTATATTGGGTAGGACTTTCAAACACTCACCCATCATCAAACTCAAATAGGGCTTATCCGAAATACGGTGAGATCACCAAGTATTTGATCACCCTGTGATTTTGCATGTTCTCTTACTTAGAAATCATGGAGGGGTCTACAATTTTCAGCATAGGTGCATTTCCACTGTAAGAGACATAATCTAAAAAGAAAACTCCAGAAATCACATTGTATGATTTTTTTAACAATTTATTTGGGAATTACTATGCCAAATTGTCACGCTCAAAAGGAGACAGAAACAAGAAGATAAGTATCCACAGGTAAGTATTTATTCACAGTTTTAAGGAAACACAAAGACCAGTATTGGTGAGTAATTTAGGTAATCAAATCAGGTAGCAAACTTAAAGTTCCTTTTTTCAGCTAGATCTTTCTCAAGCAGGTAGGCAGGCAGACAGATCAGTAGTCAGTTTGGCTTGGAAGAGAGCTGGAAGTAGGAGCAATCTCCACAAAGGTGTGTGGAGTAACAACGAGCTCAGTCAGCAACTGTTTGTTGAAGCTGAGTATATATGGAGTGCAGGTGATTGGAACAGGTGCTAGTAATCAGGTGAGTGTGATCTGGTGATTGGTGCAGATTCCGGAGTGGTAGGTAGTGATGGTTCTGTGACTGATCCAGGTACAGGTGTTTGTGAAGATGTGACACAAATAAGTATTTGATCACTTGAGTCAAAAAAAATTTATATTTGATACAGAAGCCTTTTTTAACAATTACAGAGGTCAAATGGTTCCTGTAGTACTTCACCAGGTTTGCACACACTGCAGGAGGGATTTTGGCCCACTCCTCCATACAGATCTTTTCTAGATCTGTCAGGTTTCATCTGGGGCTGTTGCTTTTGAGCTGCATCATCAGCTCTCATCTGACCACAGGACTTTCTCCCATAACTCCTCTGAATCATCCAAATGGTCCCTGGCAAACTTCAGACGGGCCTGGACATGGGCTGACTTAAGCAGGGGAACCTTCTGTGGGATGCAAGATTTTAAACCTTGATGTCTTTGTGTATAAGGTATATAGTAGCCTTGGAAATGATGGTCCTCACGGCTCCAACAGTTCCTTTTTCACCAAGCTGCTTGACAATGCCCCGTAGCCCTTTCCAGCTTTGTGAACGTCTTAAATTTTGTCTCTTGTGTCTTGTGGGGAACCAACCACATAGAATACGCAGAATCATCAATTAATTTCCTCACTGAAAATTAATTAATTTCCTTACACACAAATTCAGTGTTGTTTTCTTTTATTATCATTATGATTTCTGAATTTGAAATGAGTGTGTGTGATGTAAGGTAGAGAGCTTTCTAGGCGCGCATTTCATGTCTCGCTTCTGGGGTTTCTAACTTTGGTTTTAATTTTACTTCTACGTGTTAGGTTTTACCTCGTTTTAATCTGACTCCAATTTTAAGTTATTATTAAATTTAGATTATAATTTTAGTTTTGAATGTTGATT
>JAUYWG010000056.1:1756971-1771460 GCA_034779775.1 Enteromius afrohamiltoni | reverse complement strand
TTCTGTTGTCAGAAAAACATGAAATAGTGACTGAAATGCACCCCATTATTAGGCCTACTAACTCTACTTTACAAGATCTGGATTAATATCCTGATTTATAATCAAGTCGTTGTCTGATGAAATTAAATACACATAAAATATAGACAATGGCTATGCTGTGATTTTGGCTATATTTGCATGTAAAATAGAGTTTGAAGCAACATAATACATATTTTAACTAAAAGCCCTGCTCCTTTCAGTCTCTCGCTGAACAGAACAGACGCAGAAAGAGGTGTGTGCACCCTCGGAAAAACAAGTGCTTGTGCGGCACTACCAGAGGCTCGCTGAGGTTTGTCCAAGAAGTCGCTAGATTTCTCGCTAGTTGGCAACACTACTTTGTTGTCTTTTTTTCTGATAAAGGTATACATCATTCGGAAGTGTAAAGGGTACTTTTATTAGTGTGCACTGACAAAATCAACAAAAATGTTGTTCTGCCTTGATGAACCAAAAAGACATGATAAATGCATCAATAGAAAGCTTTAAATGAACAAAACAAATTGAAAGCAAAAACTGCTTAATTATAACCATTAAGATGACTTCTATGGCGAGATTATCATATTCATCTTAGCACGTTTTTTTTTTCGTGGCATGGACACGATTATTTCTCTACTTTCGTAAGTCCAGCATGAAAAGATGCATCCAATGGAATCCTAGTTTTTCATTCGTACTGGAGTTACAGAAATAATGATATATTCGTGTCCCTGATACGAATAAATAGATTTTGTGCTAATTTCGTGATATAGTCACGACCTTCCGTGTGACTTGGTTGCTGCGACACGAATTCCTGGAAAAAAAAAAAAAGCTTCATATTTTAAATATCTGATTTCACCGGACACATTTGTTTAATTAAAGCTTTCTATTGATACATTTATCATGTCTTCGGTTCAAGAAGCGAAGGCATAAAATCACATTTTGTTGATATTGTCACTGCACACAAATAACTTTATGCATGTTATTATAACAAATAACACTATTCATGTTACCTTTATCAGAAATAAATGACAACAAAGGATATTTTGTTTCCACTGAAAGAATAAAAGTGATTGCGCTGGTGCTTATGTGGAGAGTGAGCTTTCAGTTTCTGAACACATGTGATATGATAGGGTAGCGCACTTTTATTGTAGTGATGTTTAACGTTAAAACATTTTTATATGCTTGAATAATTTTAGTATGTAAGGCACATTGATTTTTTTAGGCGTTTATTAAGTCGTGATGATTTGAAAAGGCATCAGCTTTTCTGCCAGTGGCTGCTTGGCCGTTGCTTTTAAAAAATTAAAACTTATAGGCTATACAACAAACAAAACATCTCGATTACATATTGTAATCCTCGTTCCCTGAAGAAGGGAACGGAAAAGTCACGTTGGTGACCGATGAATAGGAATCTCGCTTTGAGATGCCAAAACAACTCTGTGTGTATGCAAACATGCCATTGAATTTCATTGGCATACGCTGATTAGGATCAGCTGAACCTAATCGCAGCACGAGTATATGTAGGTCAGTGGATCTAGCGTTCATTAGGTGTAGCCCCGGGCTGCGCCACAGCCAAGGGTGGTGTAGTAATAAAGTAATAAAGTGGTTTTGTAGTGATTTTTGTTGGCCTATTGTGTGTTATTTTTATGTAAAAACATATTATATAATGCATAATTTATTTAGGCACAATTGTGACTACATTTAGACATAGAAGAGACGTCTTTTTTTTTTAAATTGGGCCCGATCACGTGATTTTAGACTCAATCGGAATCGGATGTTACCTCCCGATCAGGACTTGAATATATACAGTATGTATATATATTCTTATCATTTTTTTTTACACATCTATAGTTATGCAGTGGCACAGAATTAGAACTATTGACTCCAAACAGGAACAGCAACGACATCGCTTTGACATTGCTTTGTTGCAAAGACGCTTTTGGTTTATAACATAACACAGAAGCAGCTTGAAGTGTATGTATGCGGTCTGGAGGTATTATAAAGCTGATGACAACATTTAGGGCTGCACGAAATGTATTGCGCATCTTGTCAGTTTTACATTGAGCCGCATTCACTACGCAAAGCCGTTGTTCACTGATAAGCTGTGCAAATTCAGGTTCATTATCAGTGTGATTTTGCGTAGCTTGTCAGTGAATAACGGTTCTGCCTAGTAAATGTGGCTCAATATAAGACCAAGCACCTGATGGAATTTACAGCTGATTACAGAACAGCTTTACTGACAAGATGTGCAATACATATCACGTGATGATTATCTTGCAGCCCTAACAACATTGCCATAGCAAACTGTGAGATATGTAAACTTGTGATTGCAAGAGGTGGAAAACAAACCTGAGAGTTTGAAGAGGAGAGGAAAAAATGCCCTGTGGCAGGACATTACAGCCAAGATAGCACAAATTAAACTTTTTTTTTTAATATTTACTGTTGCACTAAAGTCCAAAAGTAACATTGCTTATTGACTCACTTATTGTCAGGGTAGAGTGTGTGACCCCAGTGGAGAATTTGGGCTGCAGGAACTCCAGCACTGTACTAACTGGGCAGTTAACTGGATCCTGCCAGTGTTCTCTAAACCAAGAAGTGAAAAGTTTCTACTTCAGGGCATACAGTTTCCTCTTGGGTAGAGCTCTGGATGGGAGGATGGTCTTGACAACCTTCGTTGAGAGACCAGAGGCTATGAATTGTGCCCCCTCAGGGGCCACACTCTCAGCTTCCACAACTCCGGGCGAGGGTGCTCAGTGGTGCCTCCTGCCTGTGAGAGGACGTCCCTCCTGACTGGAATCTCTCATGGAGAGCCATCTAGGAGGGCCATTAGATCCAAGAGCCATACTCAGATCCATACTCCAGAACTCCTGGGAGCAGAGCGATCATCGGAAAGTGTAAAGACAAAGCCTCGGCCATGTCTGTACCATGGCATGGTAGGTACGCACCAACACATGTCGATCTCTTACATCTGGGAGGAAGTGTTTCAGTGAATGAAACATGGCCAGCATCTCCAGGCAGTTGATGTGCCACGTGAGATTGCGACCACTCCATAGACCTGCGACCAGTGAGGGAAACATCCATGTCTAGCATTACACAGTGACAAGGAGCTACCAACACCAAGGTTTCCTCCACATGTCTTTGTTCATATGAAGGAAATTTCCCCTCTGGAAAAACCCCTGGTCCTGAGCCACCACTGTAAGGGTCTCGCGTGGTATCGCGTTGGACGCAGCTGCCATCAGACCCAGCAGTCTCTGAAACTGCTTGACATTTAGTGACTGGACTTCTCTTACTCTTGCGACTGCAGTGAGGATTGATTCGATCTAAGCTGGTGTAATTCGAGCCTGCATTGTGGTCGAATGCCACACCATAGAACCAAATTGATGGCCTCCTAACTCAAGAGAGTATCTACTTCTTGTTCCATAACCAGAGCCTTCTTGAGGCCCACCAGTATAGGCAGACCGCCTGCTAATCGACGCAGAGGCAATCTTAACTGGTTTTAATAGCCTCTCTGTTATCCAGGACCTCGAAATTGTCTATTAAGTCGAGAGTGGCCTATGGTATACAGAGAGCTGATAGCTCGGTGCCCTGAAGGGGAGGACCAGCAGGGGATGCATACGTCGAAAAATCACTCTAACAATCCTTTGGAAACTGACTGTGCGTCCTTTGCTCTAGAGGAAACAACACTTAAACTGAGTGTATTCCCACACGTAAGGTAGTTTTGGAAGGGAACAACATGGCCCAAAATGCTTGTTATTGCCCTTGCCTTCACTCATGAATTTTAAATAAGGAGAGATAATAGACAGACAACACCAAATAAGACTGACACACACAGAGCTCTTGCTGAATGACAAAAAACTGAAGCCGTCTACAGTCCATGTACTTCCTGGCCAATGATGTCATCTGCCTATGATGTCTCACCCATCCATTGGACTGATTACACATACTATTCATAGCCTTCATGCTGGAAGCATTCCCCATAGCATCCTGTTGACGTGGCTCAGTTCCTGAACTAAATTCCATTTAGCTTATTTTTTTGATATTCCAAGTGTGCATAAAAATCAGTGGACATACACTATATTGACAGAAGTATTCAGTCTCCCATCCAAATAATCAGAATCAGGTGTTCCAATCACTTCCATGGACACAGGTGTATAAAATCAAGCACCTAGGCAAGCAGACTGTTTATACAAACATTTGTGAAAGAATGGGTCACTCTCAGGAGCTCAGTGAATTCCAGCATGGAACTGTGATAGGATGCTACCTGTGCATGTGCAGTTGTGAAGTTTCCTCGCTCCTAAATATTGCACAGTCAACTGTCAGCTGTATTATAAGAACGTGGAAGCTTTTGGGAACGACAGCAACACAGCCACGAAGTGGTAGGTCACATAAACTGACGGAGCGGGGTCAGCAAATCCTGAGGTGTCAATTGCTACAGACCTTCAAACTTCATGGGGCCTTCAGATCTTTGTACACTGTTCTTGAGCTAATATTTGTCATTAACCTCTTCTCAACCCATTTATTTATTTATGACCCTGCTTTCTAGTTGTCCATTGACCAAGCCTTAATTTTGCAACTTTTATAGTGTTGTATCCTTCTTAAGGGCATTCAATAATTGTTGTTATTTCCGTGTGAATTGCATCTCTCATTTTTGGCCTATTTTACCTGTAAATAAAATCTACTTTATACATCTCTGACTTACTTGACCTAGTTTGTTGCTTGATCCGCTTTATTTTCTTTTTTATTTATATAGGAAAAATGTTCGTTAACTATTACTGTTGGTATTTTACATTAAGTCAAAGAAAACTCAGTTTCCAAAGAAAATAGTTTCAAATAATCAGTTGCTTCAGGTTGTAGACCACCATTATAAATCAATAAGTTTATTCACTACCTTTGATGAAATGAAAATCAAAAACAGTATGCAGCATACTGGATACTTTTACCAGAGGATATAAACACACTGATGAGTGGCACCTGTTCTTCGCAATCTCATATCTGTTTTTCTGTTCTTTCTTTGTACATAACTTACAATTTAGTTTTCATCTCTGCTACAGTCAATACTGATGTATATTTTAGATTTTCTCCTCCTGCAAAACTTGAACATTTCAGTAATTCTATCCTTCACTACAAAGTAAAAGTTGCAGTGTTTCACAGCTCTGCATTATTTGTCTTTTAATCTTACACAGCGTTCTGGTGCAGTGATACCGCATATAGTGTGATATATTAAGAAACATATATTTGTTAAATGGTAGTTTCTGGCCTCATTTTATCGGTCTGAATGGTCAAGTTAGGCCACTTACTGCTTCTCGTCACTTCAAAGAAGACTAGAAGTGTTTTATGAAGGGATTCAATTAAACAAAATGTTCATAACCATGTTCACATTTTCACTCACTTTCCAGGGAAATCAAATCTTGATGTTGTTTACATTAAATTCATGCTATAAAGGAAGGTAGATATTTATAGGTATTTATTTACCTCCCCTTCTAAATAAGCACATTTCCAAGTAAATCATTCACAGCCATTGTGTTGTGTGTGGATGTTAGTCAAACAGTGTTTAGACACAGTCTAATCTATGTGCTTTTTTAAGCCACTTGCTGCTTCTCGTCACTTCATAGAAGACAGTGTTTTATGAAAGAATGCAATTAAACAATTTTCACTTAACTATTCTCTTTATTGATGCAATTTATAGTACAAATATTACTTTTTTGTATTTTAATGAAAAGCCATGAGAAATTGGTGAAACATAGTAACACATAAACCACTTTTGTTCTGAACAAGGAAAACATATGTTTTAAAATAAGTCATGTTACTGGAGTTTAGTTGACCATAGCAAAATGAGAAAACACTACAGCAAATGAAGCTGACTGCAGGCTCTCTGCTGTCTCTTAGATTGTCAAAACATACTTCCCCAGATGTTAATGATGACTGCAAAATAAAACTTGCTTATTAATCAACGTGTGTTCATTTTTAACCAGAAAAAGAGTTACATACTGTTCTTTAAGTATGTCTCTGATACACTAAGTAGATCTACATAAAAAAGCTAGAAAAAATAAATAAATTAAAAAACACACTGACAGCACATCTGATTAAACGTATCATAAGGATTCTTATATATATATGTCACACCGTCACAGTCATCTGACCCTGGATCAGCATTCACAGAGAGGACACAGTCACTTGTCACACGATCACAATCACCTGATTATTGACACCTGCCCGTCATCAGCTGATCACTATAAAGGATCGCTCAGCCAGAAACTCAATGGCTGAGCTCAAGGTTAGACGCTCGTTCTATCCTCACCCTGTTTACTCACCTGTCTGATCGTTGTGCTCCTTCCGTCTGGAACTCTTGATGAACTGAGAATTGTGACAATAAGGACTCATTGAAAGACTTTCAAAGACTGAGTATACTTACCCATTGCTTACCTGTTTGATTCTGCCTCTCTGCTTCATGTCTGCAAAATACTTACCTCTAAATACTTACCAGCGGAGTTCCTATGTTTAATTGTACCTGTTGTTGCTCACATCACCTTCTATTGAACTGCTGAGGATTTGCTCTTTGTTTGTGCACAAATAAACTCACCTGTTGAATTAAATTCTCCTTGTCTGTATTCCCTGAGCGTGACAGAAGCTCAGCCCCACAAAATATACATGGAGTAGGAGGAAACGGCAGCAATTGCAGAGCCCTATTCAACTTTTCGCCAGATCCTCCAAGAACTGAAAAGTACAGCCCCAGCAGCCGCTTCCAGTCCTGTGCCCAGACCACAATCCTTCTCAGGCGATCAATAATCCTGCAAAGGATTTTTATTACAATGCTCACTTTTCTTTGAGACACAACCAGATTGTTTCGTGACAGATCGTAGTAAAATTGCCTTAATCATCACTCTACTTTCAGGAAGAGCGCTCCAATGGGCAGAAGCCCTGTGGAGTTCTAAAAGCCCACATCTCTCATCATTGTCACTGTTTCTCCAACAGTTTCGTCTAGTCTTTGGACAACCCACCTCGTCACTCACTGTTCATGAGGAACTTCTACAACTTCGTCAAGGCGACCTCCCAATACATGAGAATATCCTTCGTACTCTATCCTTATCAAGTGGCTGGAATGAAACTGCACTTTTGGAAGTGTTTAGACGAGGTCTCAATACCAGTATTCGCCAACAGATGGCTATCTACGACGATCATTTGGGACTTGATGCCTTTTTAAAGCGAGCAGCCACTATCTCAACACACCGCCTCCACACCGCAGATTGATCTCATTCCCCAAGCCACTTTACCAAACGGTAAAATTTACCCTCTTTCTAGACCTGAACAAGGGGCTATGGAGGAATATGTCACTGAGGCTCTTGCACAAGGTTTTATATGTCCTTCTACCTCACCAGCAGCTTCCAGCTTTTTCTTTGTGGCAAAAAAGGATGGAGGACTAAGGCCATGTATAGATTACAGATCCCTTAATTCCCAAACGGTGAAATTTGCCTATCCATTGCCCCTTATACCATCGACCCTGGAAGAACTAAGACAAGCAAAGGTTTTCAGAAACTAGATCTTCAAAGCACGTATAATCTCATTCGTATTCGTATTGGTGACGAATGGAAGACCGCTTTTGTCACCCCTAGCGGCCACTACGACATATTTGGTTATGCCGTATGGATTCAGATCTCCTCAGTCCTTACCTCTCTGTTAAATGGAGACAAAAAAGCAATACCCTGGAATCCAGCAGCACATGAAGCCTTCACTCACCTGAAAACGGCATTCTGCATGGCACCTATTTTAAGCTCAAGCTCGATGGGCCTTATTTTTCACCCGTTTTCATTTTTAAATCTTTTATAGACCAGGAACTAAGAACATGAAAGCGGATGCCCTGTCTCATCTTCACCAACCTGACCCCATACCTGAAATCCCGGAGACCATTCTGCCACGAGACACCTTCCTCGCACCCAAACAATGGAACATTAACACCCAAATTCAACAAGCCCCTCTACAAGAACCAGCACCACCAGGAGAACCAGTGAATAGACAGTATGTCCCACTTGCACTTTGTAAAGATCTGTTAGATTCTGTTCATGCCTCCCCAGGGTCCGGGCATCCAGGTGGCAAACGTACTCTCGCTCTTCTACGGAACCAGTACTGGTGGCCGGAGATGGCCCAAGACCCCTACCAGTATGTGAGAGGGTGCTCCGTCTGTGCCATGTCCACTACACCTCATCGTCTACCCGAGGGTAAGCTGGTTCTGTTACCTATCCCCGAACGACCTTGGTCACATATTGCAATCGGTTTCGCCACTGACTTACCCAACTCTGATGGATTCACAACCATTCTAGTGGTAGTAGATCAATTTTCAAAAGCCTGTAAATTGATACCCTCACCAGGTCTACCCATAGCAATGAACACTGCTCAACTCCTGTTTTCCCAAATTTTCAGACACTTCGGCATTCCTGAGGATATTGTATCAGATAGAGGAACACCATTCACCTCACGTGTCTGGAAAGAATTCTTTCGACTTCTGGGTGTGTCCGTCAGCTTATCCTCAGGGTACCTCCCACAGACGAATGGCCAGACGGAGCGAAAGATCCAGGAGATATCCCGGTATCTCAGGTCTTAATGCCATGACCATCAAGAATCCTGGAGCCAGTACCTGCCGTGGGCTGAGTATGCCCAAAATTCCCTTAGACAAGACACCACCGGATTAGCACCTTTCCAATGTGTTTTAGGATATCAACCTTGGAACGATGAACCTTCCTCAGTCCCGGCAGTTGACTACTGGTTCAGAGAGAGCGAGAGGGTTTGGGAGTCAGCTCATGTACACCTCCAACAAGCGGTTAGGAGACATACAAGATGGGCTGATGTGCGTCGCTCCTACTCCGGCATACCAACTGGGCGAATTGGTGTGGCAATCCACCAAGGACATTAGACTTCGAACACCCTGCCGTAAATTAAGCCCTAAGAACATTGGACCATTCCCCATCCTCAGGCAGATAAACGAAGTCACTTATAATTAGAACTTCCACCACATTATAGGATTGCACCCACCTTCCATGTCTCACTACTTAAACGCCACATTGTTATCTGAAGTAGAGCAAGGACCATAAATAATATTAATATTAAACAAATGAATAATATATACATCAGTCACACACTTAAACGCTCTTCAATACAAGTGAAAAAGAAAGATAGAAATGTATTCAGTCCAAAATAGCTTCTTAATTACAACTTCCACAATTGCAAGTACAAATTGACCAGGAGAACTATGCAGGCAACATTGCATCTCATCCTTTTACTTCTCTATTCGAATTGTGTTATGCATTTCTTATTTGGCTTCCGGATTAATGTAAATTTGTGAAGAAAGACTGATATGAGTTCAACAATTGTCATTATAAGTCACTGATAAAGTGAAGACACAGAAGATTCATGCAATAACATTCAGCTTCTTAAAGCCATTAGATTATTAAGACTCTAAAGGTATGTTTGTACTGATTACTACTCTACTCACTACTCCCCTTATTTCAACAATATCTATAGTGGGCTTTGTGTGTGTGTGTGTCATGCCTTTAGGTGTTTTATGCTATACATAACATTATTAGCATTTACCATCTACACATACAGTTGATAGCATTAGGGCTGAGCATAGATGTCAGACTTTTTAGGTACCGACTGAATTGCCTCGATACAACCGAGTATCAAAAAAAGTCTCGTCGTTCGGTACCCAATTTCGATACCTAAAGGGGTTAATCTCATCCACATCAATGAGCCAGTAAGACTGCAGCACTAGCCAGTGTGTTTTACCAGAAGTGTGTGAAATAGCCTTATGTTATCTATATAATTTACACAACTGCACGTCATTTCTGTCTATACATTAAGTTGCGCTTTCTGTATTGCGCACGGCACAGTTCTGCCACACACACACTAACGTGCGAGCACCGCACACACAAGTGAGCATACTCCCACTTTCAATAGTACTCGTCAATTTTTAAATGCAAAAAATATTATTTCCGTGTGTGTCTCTGTGTTAATTGTGCAGGCGTGCGATTTTGTTTACTAGCTTACTGACCTGCGCGTGACGGTTACTTCAAGAGCATTTAACACAGGAAACCAGTACAATACTACCTCAGTGACTGGAGTACTGGGACATCTAGGATGACGTACGGAAGTCAGCCTTCTCGTAGGAGGTTAAGACCGATACTCATACAGTATAACATATCATGCATATTTTCAATGCATATGGAATATTGGAGATGATTGAACCCTCATGGGGGACATGTTTTTTTTGTTTTTTTTTACCATGATAACTCTGCAACATCTTTTGCCAAGCCGACCAAACCCAGACCATTCCGTGTCACTACCTATTTGAGGTGAGAACATGGGAGAACACTGCAGCCGGGCCGGGGCCTCAGTGTTACCTGGGAATCCTCGGGCCCGAACTCTAGGCACGAATCATCGACCAAAAACACCCGAAGGTCCCGGACCCTCTTGATGGAGGCCAATGCGAGCAGGAGTAATTTTTTAATTGATAAAAACCTGATCTCAACTGTCTGCAAAGCCTCAAATGGGACCTGTTGTAGGGCTTGAAGCATGAGAGACAGGTCCCAAGAGGGTACTGTAATGGGCCGTGCAGGATTTAACTTAGCAGCCACATTGACTTTAAGGGTGGAGGAGACAGTCTTTGCTCCAACCCTTGCTGCAGAAACATAAGCACGACTTTAATCGGGCATCTTCAGGGGTTCTGTCTTTGAGAGGCACACCACTCGACGAACAGGTTCCATTTCTGAGCTAGTATCAGCCAGTCATCAAGGTAGTTGAGGATACGAACCCCTTGCTCTTTGAGAGGAGTCAGGGCAACCTCTGTTACTTTGGTAAACACACTGGGCCACAGGGAGAGCCCGAAGTGTAGAACACAATACTGATATGTCTGACCTTCGAGCGCGAACCTTGCGGAGATATTGAGACATGAAAATACGCATCCTTCAGGTCTATTGCAGCAACCAATCTTGGGGACGGATGCACTCGAAAATCCGTTTCTGCAACAACATCTTGAACAGGAACTTGTAAAGTGCTCGGTTCAGGACTCGCAGACCCAGGATCGGTCGTAACCCACCACCTTTCTTGGCACCATGAAGTAAGGGCTGTATACCCTGTCTTCATATTGGCTGGAGGGATCGGCTCTATTGCTTCCTTCGCTAGGAGGGTAGCAATTTCTGCACGCAAAACGGGGGCATTCGCAGTGTTCTCTGACGTAGAACAGATGCTACTGACTTTGGGAGGGTGCCGGGCAAACTGAATCGCACAGCTGAGCTTGTCCACAATGCCTCATCCCTTCAGCTGGCTCCACGGCGCTGCCTATTTTTGTGGCTGCTGTGTTGGCTGCACGGGAGCAGAGGCGGCTGGGGCCCGCCATCGGCAATGAGCAGTCCGAGGTGGTGCCAGCGCCAGTCTGCTACTGAGCAGTAAGAAGCTCCTGGGCGAAGTTCCTCAATGCGTCGCCGAAGAGGCTGGTTAGTATCAGGGGAGCATCAAAGAGCTTGTTTTGTCTCGCTCACATCACCAACACAATGTGCATACCCCCTGGACCACCATAGTGGACATTGCATGACCCAGAGACCACGGTGTAACCTTCGTTGTTCGAGGTGCGAGGTCCACGGCGATGCAAAGCTCACTGAGAACTTCTGAAACGTGACCACCCTGGTGCAAGTGCTCAGTGCCTGCAGTAGCGTGTACTGCAGACGCAGCTTCTCCACAGACCGCATAAACACTGTCGACAAGTGTCTAAATCAATCTAATTCTATATTAAACCGATAGTCTGTGATGATCTGTTGTCTTTTGAGTGCCATATCCATTTAAAATTTTAATAGAAAAGTTTGAAAAATGTAAAAGATTTTCTCTCAAAAAACAAGTAGCCCTCAATGGATCAGACAAAAATGAGTCAAAAATAATCTATGCATTAAGGAGATGACTCGCAATTAAAGCTTTTTAATTTCAAATTCCAACAACTAGGCTATATAAAACTACAAATAATAAAATAAAACACAATTTATAGACTAATGACATTCATTATAAAGATTATAAAAGTCTTGCCAAAACGAATATATTTTAAAAGAAACTGAAACGCACCATAAGCCTATTCAGCATGAATAACAGATGTTTCCACGAGATGCTCCGGCAGGATCAGGTGGATTTATTTTTATTTAGGTCTACACTCCCAATAAAAACAAACAATTTTGCTTAAATGTGCCTAAAAGAAAGAAACATTTAAATTCGATAATAAATTGGTTGGTCTGTGTTAAATAGCAGGCGATCTATCGGAATGTGTTATGACCAGCGCTCGTGTGCACTGTTGTTAGTTGGCGCTTGTGCGCAATGCGCGTTTTCATACAGATGAGTGCTTCGTCCTGGTAAAAGCACAAAAAAAAATTCACACGAACATGCCCTTGCTCTTGATATACAATCACTTAAATGAACAGCGCTTTTTTTTTTATTAGAAAAAAAAGAGCTTTTTGAGGGTGGATTAGAACTCGCAGCCTCAAAAGATTACCGCTAGACCGCCAAAGCACACAGATAATCGTAGCGAATTTATGGGTTTTATCACTGTTACTGGTTACTTTTTATATATATATATATATATACACACACTAATAATAGTAACTTTGTTGCCCATATATGGTCTTTCCTGTTTTGTGATGTGATTTATTAGTTGATTCCCTTCCACCTGTGTTTCCCAAGCGGTGTCGTGTCTAGTGATTAGTCTTCAATGTTTAAAACCCCTGTCTTTTGAGTTTGTGTTTGTCAGTCAATATACTAATGTCACTCTTGTTTGCACTTGCTTTGGACAATTCTAGTTAATGTTGGAAACCTTGCCTTTGTTATTATTAAAAGAAGACTTTATTTTGAAATTGAGCTCTTGCCTCCATCGTTCTGTCGTCTCTGCAAACACCGGCCGTGACACAGTGACAGTTTTTTTTTCCTTTTCTTTCATGAAGTAGCCTATAATAAGCAGAAATCACTATTTATTTGCATTTATTTTAGTTATGGTCAACATTGGGCTTGCAGATCAAGGTGGCGGGTTAGGTACTTTTTACTGTGTGGATGACCATCAGTTACCACCGAAAATCTTTTCTGACCCAGGAAAAACCCTTATATTACTCTTTCTTTCTTAATTAGTCCCCTTTTCTTTGTAAACAATTTAGGTGTGATATATAGTCACAGGCACAATAGGTGCAGCTTTAATTTAATCAACCTGGGTGCTCCCAAAAACATCTCACTCTTGTTACATGGGAGACGGAGGCCTCCGGATCCATTTGCAGTTTTTAATAAGAACCTAGGTCGTGCAGGCAGGGTCAAAATAACAGGCAAACAGAAACAATTAAGCTAGGTGAAAATGTGGTCAATAAACAGGCAAGTGGGTCAGGACAGGCAGAGGCCAAAACTGAAAGAGTGATCATACATTGTGTATAGACAGCTTCCTCTCATATAGCTTTTTTTCTTCATGGTCACGGGAGACAATATAAGTGTACAATCATTTTCTCTCCTCATTATTTACTCTAACTGACAAAAGTTAAAGCAATTTGTACAAATATGCCATTTACTGAAATACATATGCAATGTAGTGAAACCTTCAGTAAGACACTACATATTAATTCATTTATTATATTTTATTTAATATGCATTACTGTACACCCTGCATGGTAAGCAGTATAGCTAGTAATGCATAGCCTGAGACTCATGTTTCCCATGCTTTATTTATTCTGTCTCATTGGGTGTTTGACAGAAATGAAGCCAATGAAAAGGTGATTACAATGTTTAATCATACAAGGTATTTTCTCATATCACATTGCTGTTGGCTCCAGTAATCCATCTCTCATCCAAATGACTTTTTAATGAACAGTCAGTGGTTCTGAGAAAGTCCTTTGTTCTTCTGTTTGGCAAACATAACAGAATTATATATGAATGCCTTGAATAATATATGAAAGACGAATGTTAACTCAATGTAGATCTCAAAATTCTGTGCTTACATTTTATGCAGTTCAATCACAACGTAATGCTAAAGGGTTTTTGCTATGAGTAGTCTTTTAACCGTTTTGTTTAGTGTAACATTTTTTTTTCTCACAGATGTTGTTTATTGCAGTCATTCTTAACCAATGAGTTTGTTAAAATAAACTGGTAAATGCCACTGAATATTAGCACTAAACATTATGCATGGTTTACTGGGTAAATGTATAGGGTCATAGAATGGGACATTCTGCAAGTGCAATAAATGATGAGTTGTGATTTGACAAACCTGACTACTCTGCCCCGCTTAACATGACGCCTGCTCCCCTCCCCTTGAGGATGAATTTAGGTGCGAGGACACACCTTCCGGGAGGGGGAGGTGATTTCACGTGTCACAGCTCACTGACCCAGGATCAATCACTCTCTTCAGTTCCTATTGACCCAATTAGTGATCATGCACACCTGAGATCACTTACCTGCAGTAGTTAAAAGCCACAATCCCCAGT
>JAUYWG010000056.1:1732142-1751049 GCA_034779775.1 Enteromius afrohamiltoni | reverse complement strand
ATGAACTATGTGATTTACTCTTCCTTGTGTTTCTCTAATAAATATCATTTATTCACATTCCGGTTTCTCAGAACTGTTCTTGAGCATTACAATTTCCCAATATTTACATTCTGACCTTAAAACGCTTCTTATGATTCTGATGTAAGCATCTTTTAGTGCTACTGTTCTGTTTTTTTTCACCTGCCGTTGAAGAATCTCTCATGAAGCTTTCTCTGACTGTAGTGATTGATTGATTGAGTAAGAGTAAATCAATACTGCCCTGAGCAAAAAAAAAAAAAAATGATGGAAAAGAGCTTAATGTGCTTGCAATTTTGCTGGTGTCCATGACCTTCACGTCACCCGATAAGTCCTGACATGTGGTATGGGTCGATGAATGAGAAGCTTGCAGTGAGAGGGCAGGGAGAGACAAAATTAGTTTGCACTGACTGAACTACAGTCAGGCTTTTAAAAGGGTTGAAAAACACACTGTTTGCAAACCCTTATGTGTCCCTCAGTTTAGGTCTCTGTGAAATCACAAATAGATGTTTGTTAAAAGCAAAGGCCTTGAAGCATTTCAAGGTGGACATGGAATCATCTTCAATGCAAAACTCTAGTCTTTGAAATGATTTGATCAAAGTTTAATGAAGAAATGATGGTAAAACGACAGCACTCCAACTTAGAAAAGCAATTACGCAAGATTCCTTGCCATCAATATATGCAGAAGCCCTCGGTTGTGCACAAAGATGAATGTGAGAATTTCTGCCCTGCAAAATGTGAGTGAATACGTGGCTTATGATGACTGACCCTAAAATAGGCTTCTAACATTCATGAGCAACAAAAGGAAAAAGCCGCCCACAGCTCGGATGCATTTCCACTCCATCTCTTTCCTCAAAAGCCTTCCCAAAATCTCCAGAAAATGCAAACAAGGTCAGCCTTTTGGATTTTTTAAGCCTCTTGACAAAAGAAAACTCATTTTTGATCTTTTGTTCGGAGCTAAAGAGCAAGCAGCGTTCTTTACAAACTGATTTAAAAGGTGCCTGTCTCATCTCTGGATCACTTTGTAGTTGATGAGACATGTTTGAAGATTTAGCTACCTGAATGGGAGCCTCAAAAGGCAATTTATTTTCCTGTGATTTGCAATTCTCCTTGTTTATAGCAGCAAAATGACTTTCAATACTTGATGAATGGGAATCTCATTTTAATTTGTCCAAAGCTTGTTAGAAAGTGATAATAAAAGTGTGCTTTGTGCCTTTAACAAATATCAACCTCAGCAACAGGGCCAAAGGAGAATTACAAACAGCTTGTGTTAAACTACTTTACCCTGATCTTCTTAAATTTTCATTAGCTTCTTAAAAAAGCCCAGACCCAAAAACATGCTGTTTAGACAAGACTTTTTCCACACGCTTAAACACAAAATCGTTAGAAGTATTTGCATATATATTTGACATGTAGTTGCAATCATTTATCTTACGCATTTAGTTGTGTTATGTAACAGCTCATAATTAAGCTATTATGATTTATTGTTTGTAATCTAAAAATTTGCAAAGCAGGGGACTAATATGCCATATGGCTTATTTTAGGCGCAAAACATGAATGTAAACATGCAGTTATGCACTGTTGGTGTGTCACAAATAGCTCATTTGTTCACTTATTAATTATTCACAATTTATAGTTAAAGAAACATATGGGAATAGAAAGCAATTTTGGACACAAAACGACATGCCTCCCATTATATCAGTGGAGATACGCACACACACACACACACACACACACTCAGTCATCATAATTAGTCACTCATCTCCTCTCATCTGTGCATCAATAAATGCATGTGGGCAAACTAATAAAATTACTAAACTAAACCAAAATAAACTAATAAAGCAATTACATGCATAATTACATGCGACTGAACAAAAACTAAATCCCTATAACCCTATAGTAGCAGATGTTGATGGTGAATATAATTTGTGGAAACACTTGGTTTGGATATGGTGTTAAGTACCATGTATTTACATCAAAATAATGTTTTTTGGTTTTTTTTGGTACAATGTACTTAACATCATCATGTTGTATTTGCAAATACATATTTTGTGCTATAGGTTTTAGACTACAAAAATGTATTACAAATATGATTATGAATAGCTAGCTAATATTATTTTAAGGTGTCACTGTTAAGTATATAGCATGTACACATACTGTACATGTTACAGTTATAATATTTGCATACGTTTTTCGTACCTTAACTTTATGCCTAATTAACAAAATGTAACGTTTACGAAGGCGTAGGTGAGACACAATAATCACTGTTTATATAAAGATAGATCAGGTGATTGTTGTTTGGACCTCTATATCTATCTATTTGTATAATTAGACACTAATTATACTGAATTATAAATTCTTAATGACTAGTTTATTTTTTACCCACCATATAAATAACACAATCATATGTAGGGTTCTTAATACATGCCTATAATGCTCCGAGCGTACACGCTAATTGCATTCATGTGGTACAAGATGTTCTATAATGTTTTCATACATTTACAATAAATATAAGTATGAATGTTTTTGTTGAATCATTATGTATTCATGAAAACGCCTGTACACACATTTCAGGCAAAATTTTGTGTGTAGGCATGTATAGTGAATGAGACCCAATGAAGTATGCATAATTATGTGCAAGTAACCTTAAGCCAAACCCTAAATCCAGGGGTGTCGTAGTTGGGTGAAAAGTGAAACTAAATTACCAGGGCCCCAAGTAGGGGGAGGGCCCCTGAGGAATGAAATTTGATTTTCCTTTAAATATAATTTTAAGATAACAATAAATGTTGTTAACTAATGTAAATGCTAATATTTTGGGTGAATGCATCAGTTAATTAATGTATTGAATGCTTGTGCAAAAGGCCCAGAATTTAGTGCTATGCCCCTACCTAAACCTAACCATATAGTAAGTGCATGTAGTTAAAAAAACATTACTCAGTACTCAGTACAATTTTTTTGCATGGATATTAATAATAGCACACTGTCACGAGATGCACCTCTGTGGCTCTCTCCAACCAGCAGCAGTGGGAACCTTCGCCAGAGTACTAATGTTTCCACCCGGACTCTTTTAACTCACGTACCTTGGGCTAATGCACTCACAGGTGTTAGCTATTATCAACACTATTTATACGACGCCGGTTCAGTAGTCAGACGCGAAGTATTGGTTTGCCATAGCTGCCCTTACCGAACATTCTTCCTTGTCGCTTATTCTGTGTTTATCTGGACTGTTATTTGGACTATTGATTCTAGCTGCCTGCCCTGAACTTCCTGCCTGCCTTCTGACCACGATTCTGAATACTCCCTGATATTTCTGTTTGCCCGTTACTGACCTTTTGCCTGTTTGACGCTGATTAATAAACGCTGCACAATGGATCCTCAAGCCTCCGATGGTTCATTACACACACTATTAAATGTAAATATATTTTCCATCAAGAATTAATGAATTAAAGCCTTTAAATTGCAGTGTTTTTACAAGGGAAAAAATTATATATATATATGTTGATTTAATGAAAACTCATTTGATATGGGGTTGAAGCAATGCAAGTGTTTGTCTTTCCTTGCACTTTTTCAAACAACTTGTCAAAGGCACTAAAAGGGCCATATTTTGCTTGCAATCTGAACCTGCACCTCCTCTTTTGTATCCATGAAGTTATATTTCTATTTACCTGAGACTAAAACAACTCTAACAATTTTTCACCCGAGTGATCTATTGTGCTCTCACATTTGCAGGCACACAAAAGTTGCTGTGGTACCAGTGAAGTTCTTGTAAAGAATGAAAAAAGCTCTTATTACGTCTCTAAGCTGTCTGAAAGACATTACCGCCCTTTTGTAAGTGCAATCAATATTTCTGCTCTCAGCATGCCTTTGTCACCTCTCTTTTGAGCAGTTCTGCAAAATTCATTTTCCACCGAAAACATTTGCTATAATGTCATTTTTGTTAGAAAGCACTTTAAGAGATTTTTCTTTCTCCAACTTCAGTGACAAACATCTGAGGTGCTGTTTCTGCCCATTGTAGTGACATGCCAAGGTGAGATTGAAGCCGCAGCTGTGCTGCAGCACATAATAGAGCAGTAAACAAACAGTGAGCTCTAGCTTTGGCTTTCATGGCCCTTTAGAACTGGCTTATTAAAGCAAACAGGATTTAATTTTTGTCTGCAACTTCTTGACCGCAAGGCCACAGAGACACTAGAGAGGACAAACGTAAACCTAACCTGGCAAAATGTGAACTGATGACAGCTTTTTCTTGATTTTTATGTGACTGTCTTTGGAAAAATTAAGTATTTTAATGCTGTTTAGAGAACATCTAGACATTAGTGTCACAAAGGAAAGGCAAGAAGGCGTTCGGATTCATGTGCAAGTTGTTTTATTAAAGAACGAGGTCTCACAAGCAGGGTCGATCGGCAGTAGACAGGAATAGTGGAGATACAGAAAGAGAATGGTCAGAGTTCAGGCATCGGTCGGTACACAGAAAACACAATCAAAAGGGCAAAACAAAGGCGGTGGTCAAAAAACAGGCGAGGTCGGTAAACAACAGATCTGAACACAGAGGAAACCACGAAATGGCAAAATGACAGGTTGACAGTGCTAATGGACCATGACAGACAAACAAACAGACTGGTATATATATACAGGTGGTACTGATTGAATCATTGAACCTAATTCAGAACAGCTGTGAAAGAAAGGTGCATTCTGGGGAATGGAGTCCAGGAATGAAAACAGACACAAAACACATTACATAGTAAAGCTGGAGTGCCAAACCCAGTCTTAGCTGGCAGCTCCAGCTGGGCGTGACAATTAGTTTAGTGTGCCTAGTATGCGTCACAGACTCTATATAAATTTGTTATGAACAGCTAGAATTTACAAATGGTTAGTATAGAATTTAAGCAAAACATGATTTCGCTGAATGTGTCCTTAGTTCAACATCTTTTTCTCAAAAAAGATTTGAGTTGTTTGCTCAGCTTACTTAAATTTAATAAGCTAGAACAACACATATCTTTAGTTTTTTTACTCATTGTGTAATGACTGGGCTGAGTCATTCGGATCCATTTGCGTAGTTTTATTCAAATAACAAACAGACAGGTTTAACTCACAGGCGTCAAGGCTTTCAAAGGTAATCCACAAGAGTAATAATGTCCAGGCACAATTCAGGGCAGGCAGCAAGGTTTGTAGTCGATGTAACAAGGCAAGGTCATACACAGGAAGTCCAACAGGGTAATGAAACACTCGGAATTGCAGCATGAGAACTAATAATACTTTGCAAGTCCATTCCGTTTGCCCATTTAAATAGGGACTGAAATGAGCGGCACCTGGAACTGAGGTAGGTAAGGTATTTGCTCCAGTCTCCAGGATTGTTGTGACAGTATGTCCGAAGGTACTTGGTTTTGCCTTTCAGCTTGGCCATTTGACTGCGGGTGGTAACCAGATGTTAAGCTGATGTTGAGTGACATGCAGAACGCCTGCCATACATGAGAGCTAAATTGGGCCCCCCGATCGTTCACAATGTCTTCAGGTAAACCGTAGAATCTGAAGAGTTGTTCCTCCAATATCTCTGCCGTCTCCCAGACGGTGGGTAGTTTGCGTAGGGGTATGAAGCGGCAGCCCTTGGAGAATCTGTCGACTACTGTGAGTATGGTGGTAAAGTGATTGCAGAGTGGCAGATCGGTCACAAAATCCATGGCGATGTGTGACCACGGTCATTGAGGTACGGTAGAACGGCTGCAAAAGTCCTGCAGGGCGCTGGGATTTAATGATATTGCAAGTCGCGCAGGCCTGGACAAACTGGTGAGCATCGGGGGTAAGAGTCGGCCACCAGAATCGATTGTGAATCAGGTTGATGGTAGCTGTGATGCCTGGGTGGCCTGAGCTTGGAGTATCGTGGACCAGCATTCAACCTTTTGGCCGACCGTAGGTATTCTAGATTTCTATGGCCTGTCAGCACCAAGAAAGGTTCGTTAGCCCCCTCCAGCCAGTGCCTCCATTCTTCCAGGGCAGCCTTTGGCTTGTCAGAGAGCTTCAAGAGCAGGGTCAATGCAGGGTCTGAGTGAACCGTCTTTTTTCTTGACAAAGAAGAAGCCTGCTGAAGCAGGTGAGGTTGATGGACGAATTAAACCTTTCCCCAGTTCCTCCTTGATGTAGGTATCCATGGCTTGGGTCTCTGGTTGTGACAGGGGAAAGATGCGCCCCCTGATGGGGAATGTTACTGGCAGAAGCTCTATGGTGCAGTCATGAAAACGGTGAGGCGGGAGCTGAGTGGCACATTCTTTACTGAATGCCTCTTGGAGGTTGGCGTACTCGGAGGGTAACTGAACATCCCCTTCCCCCAGTGTCGTGGAGTGAGCAGTGAGAGTTCTAGGTTGAGTGACTTTGTATAGACAGTGCTGATGACAGTGCGCTGACCATTGGGTGATCTCCTTTGTGTCCCAGGAGATGGTCGGGTTGTGCAGTTCCAGCCAGGGCATGCCGAGGATTATTTGGTGAGTGGGTGAGTGGATGACATACTCTGTGAGGTGAATGTACTCATGGTGAAGAGTGCCAAATCAGCATGTTGATATTATCGAAACTAATATTGCAATTGGAATTGCAGCATGAGAACTAACAATACTTCGCACTGAGTCCATTCCGATTGACCGCTGAAATAGGGACTGAAATGAGCACCACCCGGAACTGATCACAATTCCAGGGTGGCGTGTTCGCGTGAAAGCGGTTTGGGTGAAACTAACACTCGGGAGAGGGTTCCCACTGGTGCCGTTCAGAACGAGGCGCCTGGCACGTAACAAGTTGGCATTTGCACTTAATTTTATTATGCTAAATGAAATCACATTTGTAAAATATTAAGTTAACTTAAACCATCTGTGTTGGGCCTGCACAAATGATTTACTTTGAAACTGGGTAGTGGATTTCTAGTTCCCAGTAATATTTGACAACCAGTTTATAGGGCAGTTGTGTGTGTGTGTGTTGTCTAAAAAATTACACCTGCTCGCATTGGCCTCCATCAAGAGGGTCCTGGACCTGCAGGTGTTTTTGGTCGATGATTTGTGCCTAGAGTTTGGGCCCGAGGATTCCCAGGTAACACTGAGGCCCCGGCCCGGCTGCAGTGTTCTCCCATGTTCTCACCTCAAATAGGTAGTGACACGGAATGGTCTGGGTTTGGTCGGCTTGGCAAAAGATGTTGCAGAGTTATCATGGTAAAAAAAAACAAAAAAAACATGTCCCCCATGAGGGTTCAATCATCTCCAATATTCCATATGCATTGAAAATATGCATGATATGTTATACTGTATGAGTATCGGTCTTAACCTCCTACGAGAAGGCTGACTTCTGTACGTCATCCTAGATGTCCCAGTTGTATTGAGGCAATTCAGTCGGTACCTAAAAAGTCTTGACATCTATGCTCAGCCCTAATGCTATCAGCTGGTAAATGCTAATAATGTTAAGTATAGCATAAAACACCCAAAGGCATGACTCACACGCACAAAGCCCACTACAGATATTGTTGAAATAAGGGGAGTAGTGTGAATGTCTATCAGTACAAACATACCTTTAGAGTCTTAATAATCTAATGGCTTTAAGAAGCTGAATGTTATTGCATGAATCTTCTGTGTCTTCACTTTATCAGTGACTTTTAATGACATAAAATGACTTCATAATGACAATTGTTGAACTCATATCAGAGTCTTTCTTCACAAATTTATATTAATCCGGAAGCCAAATAAGAATTGCAAAACGCAATTTGAATAGAGAAGTAAAAGGATGAGATGCAATGTTGCCTGCATAGTTCTCCTGGTCAATTTGTACTTGCAATTGTGGAAGTTGTAATTAAGAAGCTATTTTGGACTGAATACATTTCTTTCTTTCTTCTTTCTTTTTCACTTGTATTGAAGAGCGTTTAAGTGTGTGACTGATGTATATATTATTCATTTGTTTACTATTAATATTATTTATGGTCCTTGCTCTACTTCAGATAACAATTTGTTATTTGTTAATTAATTAATTAATTAATTCAGGGTTTGTCATTATTGGCAGTGCACAAAATGTGTATAAACTACTTATTCTACAGTATACTGTACCAATAAGGGTGTGATATAGAGTAATTTATTAAAAATCAACAGTAAATATACTGAAAACGCCTTTGAACTTTATACAAAAGGCCAAATGAATATTGGTGCACATCATCACTATGTGAGCATAAGAGGGCAAGAGCACAGTGCACATGCAAGTTTTCACTGAAGAGCTGAGTCAGCGTCAGCGCGACCTCAGAGTCTTGAGTCGTTGCCATCGTGTGCAGAGCAATAGTAGCCTGTCCAGCGGGATAGTTAGTCTTGCCAGCCAGGGCGGACAACAGCTTACATTCTTTGGACGGGAGCTGTGGCTGACCCCACCAGGCGGAGGCACCAAACATTCTGGAACTTTCTAGGCAGTCACCTGGAGGTCTGCCAAGTGCCTCGGCATGGGAGTCGTGAATTTTCTACAGTCCAGCGCTGTCTCACGTATAAGAGGCGAGTCCTCAATGTAGCCATGGTCATCCACTTGCAATGAGCGCACTGACCATCCACGAAAGCTGCCTCAGCATGTTCCCGCCCCAGACACGTGAGGCAACGATCATGTCCGTCCAAAGAGGTGAGGAAACTTCCGCACCCAGAAACGCATGAATGTCGGATCGACATTCCGGAGAACGTTTTCACCAACCGTGAAAAAAATCTGCTCTTTCTCACGGATTGCCCAGGGAAGACCTTACATGGCAACTCTATGCACTCAGAGGTATTTGCTCACTGGAATGCAAGATGACTGGCACAGCTGTCCTTGAAAAAACCACCAGCCTGCAGGATCCGCTGACAGCCGCCCAGTGAACGCTGTCAGATGAGCAGAGCAGAAGATCGCAGGAACTCTGTTGAATAAAAACACTCCACTCAAACTTCTTCAATCGCAAGTCCAGGGGGGTCTCTAGCTCAGAACGGCATAGGCTCTGAAGTGAAAAGCTGCATGTGCACAGTGCTCGTGCCCTCTTATACTCATGTAGTGATGAGGTGCACCTGAGCGCAATCAAGTGCACGCCAATATTCAGTAGCCTTTTGTATAAAGCTCAATGGCAATTGGTCTCTCTGGCGAGTTCCCAAATGTAACGTCGAAGTAATTCGACTGAAAGGGTAACTATTGTTTAATCTGAATACACACCTAATATAATTCACTGTCAATCACAATCTTCGCTCCACATTAACTAGCTCTCAGATTTCAGGCATTAATTTGTGAATAAAATAAACCTGAATGTGTCTCTGAATTGTGGGAGAATATAAAATACCTAGAGAAAATTGCACCATTATTGTTATTTATAGTCTTCATTTCAGATCATTGGTCAGTTAATGCTCTGTAAACACGGCTGGTGTCGTGATGATCACAGATACTCCGTTAAATTTTGCTGTGACTCTGACATGATCTACAAAGTTGGCATCTGAGTGGGTGAGTATTTATTCAGCATGAAGTCCATCATTACCATTTTGAGTCATCATCAATATAAGAGTGTTTATACAGACAATATAATTAGCCAATCACAGAGCGTTGTCTTCTCTCATTTAAATGCTTATGTTTTTTATATTATCTTGTCCTAAATTGCCACCATACTCATGACTTAATAATAATAATAATACAATCAAAAAAGGCAAAGTAGACACTGAGACCTTGAGGAGGAAACATCATTTTTCTTTTCTTCTCAGAGAAAACATCCACATCTTGTGGCTGGGCTGTGAATTACAGGGTCAGAGAGGGCATCTAGACATGTCATCTTTAAAAAAAAAAAAAAAAAAAAAATATATATATATATATATAAAAGAATTGAAAAGAAAAAAAAATGCATGAATACGAAAAAAGAAATACGTATAATAGAACAATATTGTGCCCTTTTTCATTCCTGTTTACCTTTACTCGCTCAGCTCAATCTTGCTTGTGACTATATGCTTCATGAACTGACACAAAACAATTTCCCTGCTACATTGTCAAGAGATGCAGTGTGTGGCATGTTGATGCCATCAGTCAACTATGCAGAATAAAAACAAGATGGGACAAAAGATTCCTCTCAATTCTCTGTTTGAGCAAATTATTGCATATGCATCAGCTATAATTGTATTATCACAGGGTGGTCTGCACAAATCAATGCCAAAGCATCAGCAAAATAAACTATCTATCCTGAGAGTGATTGAAAATAGAAAAGAAAAGATAAATGCACAAACTAAAAATGAAAATTTCTGAATATTGGTAAGTTAATTGGCAGATCATGATGTGAGACCATCTATCATGTCTTAAACAGCTGTCAGAGTCTTAAACTAACAAAACGGTGAGGAACAGCTTTAGTGAAACACAATTACAGGAACTAAAAAAGGTTGTTGGCTAAACCATATTTGTAGCTACAGTATAAGCACAAAATCATCTGATACGTATCATTTCACATCTGCATTCTGCAAGCCAGGCACAAGTTTCTATTTTAGCACTTCCGGTTCCATCATCCTGAAGTCAATGAGCAACCCAGGCTCATTGGAAATACGTGTCTCTATGTGCCTCTAAATTTCTGCAACACTGGCCTAGTACTACATGTTTTTCGGCAGTTTCAAAATTAAATATCTCGTGAGTGGTGCTAAAATGTGGGTTCAATATGTGGCATGTTTTTGTTAATTAAATATATGCACATATTGTTGTGTTTTTATTATATTATTTTAGATAGGCTACATATTGAGAGCCTCCAAAAACAGATGAACATATTTGCAACTTCAATATAATATAGACAGGTGTAATAGTAGAGGGAGTAGTATTGTTTAGTTAGGAAGAAGCTTCCCTCCATGCTGAAGAGTCCGGATTGAGAAGCTGTTAAGTTCTTCTTCAGGAACTCGAGCCGCATCAACAAGACTCTATGGGAAACGCATCCAGTGTGAGGGCTCTGAATAGTATGTGTAATCAGTCCAATGGATGGGCGAGACGTCATAGGCGGATGACATCATTGACAGGAAGCTTAAAAGCATGTGGAGTGCAGCTGGCTTCAGACTTGTGTTAGTCTTATTTGGTGTTGTCTGTCTATTATCACTCCGCATTTTGGGAATTGTTGTTCCCTTCCCAAGCTAATTTATGGGTGGGGATACACGCAGATTGAGTCTTGTCTGCTTGAGGCACAGCGGCTTCAAGATTGTAAGGAGCACATTTGGATCTGGTGAATGGATTGGAGATGGTTTCACACTATCTCCACCTGCATTCACTAGATTGAGTGCTCTATAACTCTGGGTTCAGAAGCCCGTGCTGCGGTTCTTTCCCCTTTCTGAGTAAATGCTCACTGCTACTGCAATGAAACATTTCTTCCTCAGGGGAGAAAAAGCTTTTGCATGAAATCAACGCGTGCATTTCAGTTATTTAAAGTAATGCTATATATTGTATACAGTCTGTAGTAAATGTCTGGATTTTTCACTACATTTAATTCTGAGAAATTTGATTTTGGGATTTTTCACTGCTTTTAATTCGGAGGAATTAAATGGTGTTAAAATCTATGATGAGGAGTGCTTGAACTTCTCGAGCAAGGAAACGGTGCTCTCTCTTCCTCAAAAAAGTTGGCAGCCCCAGCCATGTTTCTGCTTCTCATTCAGGGAGCGTTATTTCTCAAACTCACAGTAAGTGAGGGTTTTTAGCAGGGGGCAGAGCTAAAGTGGACTGTCATTCTTGCTAGTCCTCTGATAAAACGTCCTGGTGCCTATGGACCAGGACTATTGAGGGCCAGCCCCCTCTGGGGAACAGCGGCGTAGACCACATTACACAGTGCCTGTCTCTTCTCAGTGCCCCCAGGAGATCAATCTGCTAACCCTGCCAGTGTTTTAGGGTGCAGCGGTCTCCAGTGAGCACTGCTTTCAGTCTCTGAGAGGCTTGCCACTTCATCTGGAGGTCTCTAGAGCAGCTAGATCGGCAAGGCTGTCTTTCTGCCATCTCCTTCGGCATGCTCTACCACTTGGTTTTCACTGCAATCCTCACTGCAGTCACGAGAGTAAGAGAAGGCCGGTCATTCACTGCCAATCAGTTTCATTGACTGCTGGGTCTGATTGCAGGTGCGTTCAATGTCGTACCTATTGGCCTGCTGTACATGAGGCCCCTACAGTGATGGCTCAGAAACAAGGGTGTTTTCCTGAGGGGAAATCGCCTTTGCATTATCAAAGTGTCGAACCATACATGCCTTAGAAATGTGGAGGAAACTTTGGTTCCTGTTTCCTTTGGTTCCTGTTTACAATCGCACCCCTTATACAAGCTGGCACACGAGATCCTTGTGACGGCCTGGGACAGGAAATGGGTCCTCCACCCTGAGGGGGGGGGAAGCAGATCTGAGATGATTCATCCAGCTTCACGAAGGTTGAGCAGCTGCTTCAGTTGTATGCTTCAGTCCCCCCAAGAAAGGGTTGTCTGTGACCAAGCAGATAGATCATGGATGCTATAAACATTTCATAAACAATCCTCTAGTCTCACGCTGAGCCTAGGCGCCAGAGTGCACTCGACACGAGGTGTGGCAGCCTCTAAGGCATTGTTATCTGGGGTCTCTATGGACTTGTGAGCCACTCCACTTCTGCTCTTTCTCTCGCCATAGCTGTGCACACACACACTAGGCAGGGACTTGCAAGTCTGGGTAACATCTCAAGGTTATGCATGTTACCCTAGTTCACCTAAGGAAAGAGACGCAGCATCTCATAGCCACACTTCCGGCATCCGGCAAAATCTTAATGGTGGTGATACTGACATTATGTGACCATGGTGAAGTTTATTTGAAGCATAGTAATATAATTTAGCTATATATATATATATATTAGCCTGACCCTTTGTTTAAATTAAATGTAATTGCACAAAATCTCATTATAATTCAATATCACAGTAAATTGAGAAAACGTAATACCATGCCAATGTATCAGATAAATCAAGGTTCCTCACCTAATCATATGCCATTATGTGTAAATTGCAAAAACCTGGGAAGCAAGGTAAGTGTGGGAAATAGATATAGGTTTTGTGAGACCTGAAAACTACTGCATTGTCTTTTATCGATTAAAGATTTGTATCTAGCTGGTTGAAGGGTGGGATGTGGCAAGGCAGTAATAAGCTGCCTTTGGCGAGCTTTAACAAGAGTTTTGTGTTTTAATGATTCTATTACCAATTAGTCATGACACCAGATAGCATCAGCTGGCATTACCTCTGAGAGATGATTTTAGATTTATGATTAAAAGCATTACACCCTGCAAGATAATGAATGTTTGTCAAAGAATCACAAACACATCAACAAGTCTTAAGTTCAGTTTTTTTTACCATTTATAATAAGTTTTAATTTGAGCATGAGACAGCCTGTAATAGTTGCAGAGAGACACTTGGTACACCCATAACAATGCACAGTAAATATTACAAATACAGACACCCGCACGCTTTAATAAATGCAACTGATACAGAATTGTGTGATTCATATGTCTCCATAAGAATGATGCTGTGACATAGTGTTATGAGGCGATCCTCCGTGGCTCTGTCTGACCGTCATCAGCCGGAACCTTCGCCCAAGTATTAATGTTCCCACCCGGACTCATTTGACCCACGCGCCTCGGGGATTTCCAGCCCAGGTGTTGCTTGTTATCTCGGCTTTAAAAGGAAACGGACGATCGCTGATCGGCGCAAAGTTTTGTTCATTTATCGACATTACCGAGCGCTTCTTTTGTATATTATTGGACTGCCTTTTGTTATAACTTGGACTGCCTTTTGACCTGTGATTCTCACCTGTTGCCCCGACCCTTGCATTGGATTTTCCGACTCTGAACCTTGCCTGTGACCTCGATCTTTTGCCTGTCTGTGATTCTGCCTCTGTCTTGTCTCTGCCAGCCCTGTTGTTGTTGATTGAACTTTGCCTGTACAACCCTGCTTCTAATAAACAGCTTGCACATGGATTCAGACGACTCTCAGTCACTACACATAGACTCAGAATTGGATGGATCCATGAGCAAAGCTTTATTCACAAATTATATCAGGCAAGAGTCAAAGTTACCAGCAAACAGTTGTGTCATAGACAGTCCGAGAGAATAGTCTATGGGCAGGCAATAATCACTGAGGCAGGCGGCAAAAATCACAGTCGAGATACATAATCCAAGGTCATACACGGGAAGACAATACCAATGGGAAACATTCAGTAATACCTCCATGGGACGATAATACTTTGCGGAGGTTTAAGCGAAAGTCCAGTCTTTATATAGGCCAGATAATAACAAACACCTGGCGCTGATAAGGCCGAGGTAAATGGGCTAAAAGTGTCCAGGTAGGAACTAAAACTCCGGTGAAGGTTCCCACTGCTGCTGATCGGAGAGGGCCACAGAGTGTCAGTGTTTTTTTATTAGAAATAATAATTTATTTACACTGGAGGATAAATACATAGTAATTGCTGTCTGATCATCAGAGAACACCAGTGAAAATATATTCTTCTTTTTCTTGAATACCTGAATTAGTCATTTAAATAAATAGATATTTCATTTATTTAGTTTTTGTTTTTTTATGCTATGATGTGTGTTTATTTTCAGGGTAAAACTATATTTAAAATTTTATTTTGGACCTTTGAATTTCATATATTATAGATTTAGAATTAAACTTTAGTTGCGAAGGTCATAAAAAGATTTGACCTTAGGGTTTGAAAACTATGTGAGATATTGTATCTGCAAAAAACAGTTGCAGTGTGTTGAGTGAAACTATACTTTCTTGAATTCAACACTTGAGTTTTGTTTTTGATGTGTTTAAAACAAATCACCTAAAGAAATTCTGGCACAGTTTTATCAATAAAACCAGACAGAAACAGCTGCCAAGATTCAAAATTACTCTTTGTAATCATTCTGAAAGAAAGCTGTGATTTATGCAAGGCATACAATCTTCAAAGAAATAAACACATTTTCCATATGAAAACAGAAAGGGTTGCCCTAGTTATTCTGCTTTAATTCTCTATACACGAATAATAAGGCAGTGACACTATAGCTGCAAGTTCAGTTTAGATAGTGGGGGAAAAGACTGTCAACAATCTACAAGCTGAACATTAATTCATTGTTCTGCACGGCTTATCAATCCAGTCACTCTGTTTTCGTATTATAGCTATATATATATATTTCAATCTTGAAGCTTGAAGGATTTGCCCCTAAGTATGTTGCCCCTTAAGTTTAATGTACTGTAATGAGAGGCAATCTAAAGAATCTCAATATTTGGGTTATAACCCAACCTGTTTGTGCTCTGTTTCACACTTAATGGACACAAGAAAATGATGCTATTTTCTTTCTGGCAGCATTTGATAGAGTTCTGATTATTCTACTAAAGAGACACTTTAAGCATGGCATGTTTTCTTTTATGCATTATTATGTTTGATCTTGCAAATAGTCACTCTGTGTCTTAAAATGTATAGCATTACATATCTGCATCAATAATGAACAATATTGTGTTTTAGAATTTAGATGTGGGTATTATAAAGCACATCAGCCTGACCTTTCAAACTACATCATCCTTGCAGTAACAACTTCTCATATAAACAATATCAAAGACAAAATGGAATACAAACAGTCATCACAGTGTTCAAATGAAATCAAACTCTCAGACAATCCCATGGGCCGCAACAGTGAACCAGGGGGTTAATCTAAACTCAAACACAGCACACAGGGAACATTTAGAGGTGAATGGGAATTTTTGAGGATTCTCGAAAGCCTTATGCATCAGCGACACCCGGATAATCCTTTTCAAAACTTCTAAAAAGAAAAAGTTGAAGCATACAAGCAGCTACTCTGACTTTCTCCACACATCCAGTGCTCGACACATGCAATTTGGCTTCTGCTAACCAGGCTCCCAGAAGGGAGGAGGACTGAAGGCCTGTAGCACAACTGGCTGTGGTGTGACCGTAGGTAGCAAAAGGGCTGTAACCTGCTCGCTAGTACAGGAAGATGGAAAGGGGCCACTGAGAGGGCCTAAAGGTCACCAACTCTCCTCAAAGAACACCATACTCGCAATAGTGTGGTCCAACAGCCAGGTCCCAGGTCGGAACCCTGGGAACATACTGGTGGCCTAAACCTCAGTGCACCACAGAGGAAACTTATAACTAGGGGGTCTCTACAAACTGTGTGTCCACAGAGAGAGGCGTGGTAAGCTTAAATTGCCGGCACGTAAACCTTCAGGGTAGAGTGTGTGACCCCGGTAGAGAATCTAGCCTGCAGTACCTCCAGCACTGTACCTACTGGGCAGTTTCTGGATTCTGCTGGCGTTCTCTACACCATGAAGTGAACAAATTCTATTTCAGGGCATATAGTTTTCTCGTAGGTGGAGCTCTGGATTGAAGGATGTTCTCGACAACCTTGGTTGAGAGGGGGCCCCCCTCAGGGGCCACACTCACAGTTTCCATGACTCAGAATGAGGGTGCACAGTGGTGCCCCCTGGCTTTGAGAGGAGGTGCCCCTGATTGGAATCTCCCACGGAGAGCCATTTAGGAACCAGGTCTGAGAACCATACTCCTCCCAGCCAGAATGGTGCTACAAGTAGTAGACTGACCGCGTCCCAACGCACTCTCTCCAGAACTCTTGTGAGCAGAGCGATCAGGGAGAAGGTGTACAGATGGACCTTGGTCACGTCTGTACTGTGACATCCAGACCTTTGTGAAGCTGGATGATACATCTAAAATCTGCTGTACCCCTCGGGGTGGAGGACCCATTACCCGGGCCTCAGCCCTTGTCTCGACAGGATGTCTGCTCCTATATTTAGATGCCCGGGAATGTAGATGGCTCTTAGTGAGAGGAGTCTGTTCTGGGCCCACATAAGGCTCTGGTGCGCCAGCTTGCATAAGGGGCACGATCACAGACCTCCTTGGTAGTTGGTGTAAGAGATGACTGATGTGTTGTCGGTGCACACCAACACATGTTGATCTCTTAGGTCTGTGAGAAGGTGTTTTCGATGATCGAAACAAGGCCAGCATCTCCAGGCAGCTGATGGGCCACATAAGATGGCGACCTCTCCTCAGACCGCGGACCGAGTGCCCACTCATGACTGCTCCCCTACCAGAGGGGGACCGTCAGGGGGGCGCAGTGAGGATCAACTCGATCTGAGCAGGTATCATGCGATCTTGCTTTGCGGTCAAATCCACACTACACCAAGAAAAGTGGTTTTCTTTGCTGGAGAAAAGCACACTCTTCTTGGCTTTCAGTCTCAACCCCAGTCATGTTATATGAGCGAGTACGATATCTCGATGTCTCCACACTTTGCTCGTCGACTGTGCTAAAATCAGCCAGTCTTCGATATAATTGAGTATGCGGATGCCCTGGAGTCGCAACGGAGCCAGCACAGCATCCACATACTTCGTAAACATGTGGTTTGAGAGCGCAAGGCCAAAGGGAAGAAAAATATTTAAGCAAAAAAAGCTTAGGGATAAACCATTAGGAAAAGCCAGAATTTTTTTTGAAAAGAGAGTCAGTTGACCACCTGTAAAACCATCAATGCCATTCATAACAGGTTCTATAACTAATATTAAACCTCTGTTACATTTATTTATATGTACGATACTTGCATTGCCGCATTGGTGAGGGTCCGATGCAGTCTTGAAGTCCTGACGGTTCCAAGGTTTTGGATTGGCAATCATGGTTTGAGGAGTGATGAATTCCAAAGATTTCCTGACTCTGATGATTGGTAGATGAAAAGAAAGCTGAGAGAGAGAGATCTGTCGCAATCTATGGATCTTGAGTTACATGAAAAGTCAAGGCCTTGGCTCGGTGTAAAACCTAGGTGTTGCTGTGGAGTTAAATTCATATCTTAGTGTCTCACAAGACTGCAGACTGCACTGCAACTAGGCCCACCCGTTTGCATCGTGCCTGGGTGCTTAGCCAGGAGACGAGAGAGATGGTGGGGGTCCAGCATCCAGAAAAAGGAAAAAAAGAAAGGCGGGTCCCTGCCATGGGCCTCTTTGAAACAGGTTGAGGTCACACCTCTTGTGGGTCAAAGAGCCAACAGTGTGTGGATAATTTGGAGGGAACTTAATTAGTTTCTTAATAAATGAGAACACAATTTATTTGTTGGAAACCTATTCTACTGTACAAACACAATAACCTAGGATTATATACGTGAACACACACACACACACACACAGAGTCTAACTTTCATGCACTTTCTGAATGGAATGGTAAAGTTTGCTTACAGGCCAAAACTCTCGCTGCTCATTTCTACAGTCCGGTTTCGTGACGGAGAGCGGCTGGCTTGAATTTCTCAGTTTCTCCGAGTTGCTTTGCGGAGCTGCACTGCTGCTTTCCTTTCTTCCAAGATGTGGAGTTGTTGTTTTCGTACTGATGTTGTGGGTTTTGCACCACTGTTTTGAACTGTGCAACACGTTTTAAACCTGTGGAGTTTTGTCTCTCCCACTAAGTGTGAAGGCCAATCCGTTGAGGGGAGTCCTCCCTTTCCAGATTGGCTTTTCTTAAATACATATTCTGGTTCATTAACACGTATTCAAATACAGTCTGGAGGAGGGTGTCCCAATGTTTTGTATCTAACTTTAATAAAGTTTGATATCCTTTTTCCTGGTATTAAGATATCGATCTCCCCTGCTTAGAAAGGGATTCAACACATCAAAATCTATCTTTTAATATCAAGCATGTCTATAAAAACGTCCTTTCTATGTTTCATTCATTCGTTCATTCGTCACTGAAAGATCTGAATTATTTAATTCTTCCAAAAAATCATCCAAAAGGACAATATCTGATCAGGCTGATCTGCCTGACCCGGCGTGGGAAGGAGGAAGCAGGGGTCTCTCACAAACAAAGACATGCAATAAAATTAATCTAAGATCTTCAAAGACGGTGAGCTCTGACCCCAGGACAGTGGGCAGGCTTGTTTTACGATATGCCCCCTCCCA
>JAUYWG010000056.1:1699751-1711679 GCA_034779775.1 Enteromius afrohamiltoni | reverse complement strand
GCCTCTGCAAATAAATTTAAATTGCTTGTGCATATAAATAATTAGTATAATTGTGATTATATTGTGGTTTGTTTTAATACAGTGTTTATCCAGCAGGTAAATACACATTCAGTACACTCATATGATACACGGGTGAACGTAAGTAACAGTGCATTGATGAGTGTTATTGTGTTTGTATGGCTCTATGAACTTCTTTTTAAAAGACGATGCCTCCACCTAAAACTGTCTGATGGTGTCGCTATTGGACGCAGAATAATTTCGAAGTGATTTGCACATTTACTTCATTTATATTATTTTATATTAATTTTGTGAGAACACACTTCTCTTGCCTCGTACAAAAAAATACAAATTTAAACATAAATTACTAAAACTTCTTGAATTTAACCTGGGTGCAGTTTGTCCACATCCTTTAGCGAACTTCGTGTCACACTTGTAGGCTGCACAGCGGGTCATTTCTGAAGTGAACTACCAATCCCTGTAGCGCAGTCGGTAGGGAACAGTAAGATGGCGGATCGAACACTTCCGGTGGCTTCATTGCCTGGCGGCAGTTTAGAACGCAATGAGCGATCCAGTCATTATATATAGATCAGTGGTTAAAACACACACATAAAACCCCAATACCATGGTAAAAATATAACTATATGGTTTTTAGGTTTTTGTATGAAGAACTAAAAACACAGTACAAAACGAATCCGTACCTTATTCTCGACCAAAGGCTCTCTAGAGCTCGATATGATTATAATCCTTAAGATCAACTTGTGCAGCGTCATTCTCTTCTTTACACGCGTCACAGCTCTATTAATATTGATTATGTTCACAGATCCGACTTACAATAATACGAATTATAACAGATAACCTTACCTTAATGCGATGTTCATGTGACAGTCCTGTCGAGTTTGCTTTCGTTATTAACACAAGATACACGGCCAGTGCTTCTTCTTCTTCTTCTTTGGGCTTCTTTGAGCTTTGGTGCATTTCCGTGTGTGAGGCATTGGTATAGAAGGAATACACAAATAAACCAAAGCGCAGAGAGAACACGAACGAGAAAAAACTACTTTTATTCAAATAACTACATAAATTAAAGTCGTCTAATAAATTTATCTTCTTTGGATACTCTATTAACGCTTTAGTCATTATTAAATTACCATCTAGCAAGCACTTTAACGTTAACTTAACGTTAACGTTAATTCCTGCTTTCTTCATTTCCTCCAAAAGCTGAGATCTCTCTTCATTATAACCATAACAGTTGAGCAGCACATGCTCTAGATGCCCACATATACTTCACAAACCTGTATCGTGTTTGCCAATTTTAAAAAGTGATTGATTCAGTGCAGTGTGACCAATAAGGAGGCGTGAGATTATCGTGTCACAAACCTTTCTCACACTTCCTTCCTCGTTATTTATTACAAACAAATGCCTTCTCTTTTCTTCCTGGGTCCATATCATTTGCCATCTTTCCTTTACTATCTTTTTAACTATCCCCTTCATTTCAGATTTCCCCAATGGGACATTAACATTTATTCTAGAACACTTCACACTTCTTTGCCAACTCGTCAGCTATTTCATTTCCCACAACCCCCACGTGTGCAGGAATCCATATAAAGAACACTTTAACTCCCAATTGGTGAATTCTGTAAAGAGTTTGGAAAATTTAGAAAATCCTGTCTTGAGTAAGATTTAGTGCGGAAGTCTTATTCTTCTTTACGCAGAAATAAGTTCCAGTATTTCTGCCATTTACCGAAACTAACATGCTGAATCACAGGTGTTCCTTCTGCCCTGCTTAAAGTGACTGCTACTGTATTATTATCCATTTCTATTTGCGTAGCCCTGAATCCCTACATGTGCTGGTACCCATAAAAACTGCATTGCACTTCCCTTTTGACTTATTCTATAAAATAATCATTATCTATATTAATTTTTCTCTTATTTTTAGCTTTTGGCTTAAAAATCAGATACACTGCTGGACAATAACCAAAAATAATAATTTGTTTATGTATGTAACAGGTATAATCTTTAGGTAATGCATTGGTATATCCCTAAGGGCAAGACGCACACCTGTGTCGTTCATTTCTTGGAGCGTGTTGGCCTTCACGGTTTCAGAAGATACCTGTTATAGCAGGGGTTCCCAAACACGTTCCTGGAGCCTCTTCAAAACTGTACATTTTGCATGTCTGCTTTGTCTGACACTGACGCACCCATTCAGGTCTTTGGAGTTGCTACTAATGAGCTGATGAGTTGAATCAGGTGTGACTGATACAGGAGAAGTGATAAATGTGCAGCGTTGTGTTAAAGTATTGAGTATGACTATGCTTCATTGAGTGCCTACCAGTATTCAGTCCAATCGATCTGTACGATCTTGAACTCTGGTCACACGTGAAAGCTTATTAATCCTCCTGCTTGTATTTGCTTGCAGATTAGCTGTTTTATGTATTCTTTTAGTTTGTTTCTTATTCAAGTATTTCGGTCAGCGTATGAATATTCACAGGTGAATCGATGAGCTGCAATACTGAAGTCAGTATACCTCAGGTGCACAGAGCTAAGGGAATGCTTCAAAATGAGCAAAAGGGTTTCTAGTTGCACACTACCAGTTGAAAAAGTCTAAAATATTTTTTTCATCTCAAACTACTTCAGTAAAATAATAAAAAAAACATAAAAAACGTCTGTGAATGTTTCATTTCTGCGATCAACTCACTTACACTTAAATACATTTTGTTTCTGTATGTTAAAATATATTAATATTTTAATGAAAGTATACTTACTGGACAAAATTAAATATTTTAATTTATTAAAAAAATTATGCTAAAGTTACCATTTTGATAAGTATTTTAGACATTACAAAAAAAATTACTATTTTGTGTGGGAAAAAAGAAACTGACATTTATTTAAAGTAAATATGTCAAATAAATGCCGGTTTCTTTTTTCCCCGCACAAAATATTGTATATATATATATATATATATATATATATATAAAATATTTGACGTTCTGTTTGTTCACATACAAAATATATCTAATTGTTATAAACAGCAAAGACATGAGGAGAAGTCCCATCTGTTGCTGCTAGGCTGAGCTCATAATGCTTATTTGAGAAGCTCTTGTTCTTGTAAAGTTCATCCTGGGGCTTGTTTCCTGTTCATCTGATGGCAGCATAAGTCACTCTATCATTATGATCCTGAAAGAACAGCACATTTCTCCATCAGTGCCTGAGCTTCATTTATCAGTCAAACTACATTCAGCAGCAGTTAGATGAGAGAAGATGCTGCTATCTACTTACACTGAGTGATTTTACTGGCTTTTTACCAGAAGAGGAGATTTCAGTATAAGTCACCTCATCCGTCTGCTGCTGAACATCAAGCAAACATCCAGCAGATCAAGATTAATACACAGACCAAACACATTTCTCTCTGTAATACAATAATACAACAGTAATTCACATCACAGAGCAGAACTGAGCTGAATGGTTTGGTTGACTCACATGGTCTCCAGCAGCAGCAGGAATGGACATGCTGATTGTTTCATACGTCTCTTTATCTTCATTCTCACCTTTGACCTTCAGACAGCAAACAAACCCTTCATTCAGCTTTAAAGACAGAGTTTAAATCTAAATCACTGGCGTTACTGAACTCACCGTAGGTTCACCAGTCCCTCTGTTATTATCTGAAAACAAAGTGTCTCGTGAAGTATGAATATTTCTGATGAAACACACGTGCACAACACTGAATGCTAGGGTTTCATCTACATGAGCAGGATTAAACTTGTGTTTGTGACTGTCGTATTTAACAACACTCAGTCTTCGTCTGTGATCATTACAGTGAGATCTCAGCTGTGTTTAATTGTCATGAAGGAGGATATCTGAAAACTCACCAGCTCTTTTCCTGCAGATCAGCCAGAGAACAGCAGCAAGGATCACAGCGAATACAGCGGAAGAGACAGAAATCACTGTCAAGACACAGTCATCATCAGAGACGGGACGGTTATAGTGAAAACCTCATTAAGACCATCTTCAGTGGTTTAACAGCAGCAGCAGTACCTGTGCGAGTTTGTGTTGAGTCTGTAGTCGTTGAATCAGTTGGAGCTGTAAAAGAGTGAAGTTAGTCCAGATGAAGCAGGCTGTAGAGAATGATTACACAGTGTAATTGTGCTAATATAAAGATAGATAATGCTAGAGACGCTTCCGTAGCTGACTCATGACAAGAAACCAGTCTCTGAGAGCCACACCGATGTGAGGAAGACCGTCATGATGTAGCCGAGGGATCCTGAGAGTTTCTGACTGCTTTCTATAACTTTCTACCGTTATATCTGGATTGTAAGTTGTGTTTTTAATGGTCTGAAACATGCTATGATTTATATTCCAGGAGAAAACACACCCTTAAAGAATGTTTCATTTATTATGATTATTATATTACAATAGTTTTAATCAGGTTTAATGAGCTTCACAGTTAAATCAAAGTTAGCTTAAACTAAAAATAATATGATTAATTATGAAATACTGTACACATTTTCAATAGCCTTTAAAAAAAGTTAGATGATGCTAACTGACTAGGTAACTGGCTACTGCTAACTTGAGGTTATCTTTAAATGTAAAGTTCAAATATAATTTGTTTTATTCAGACAAATAGTTAGAATACATTTGATGGCAAAATACATTTGAGAGGTTTGAAAACAGTATTTCTAAATCATATGATTATATATTTTGGTAACGCTTTACAGTAGATGTGTCTACAGGCCCTACTCGTCTCATATCGTATTTAAGTGTGATGTTCAGACACTTCTTGTCTTGGTGTAACTGTAAGGTCTGTTTTCTCTCAGCTACGGCAGTCTCAACACAAACTTCTCTTGACTGTATCGTGCGGTTATGTTGGGAAACAGAAGGGGTGTTTACTGCACTCTACCCTGCTCATACTTAGCTTCACAAGAGTTAAACACAGACGGTTAAGGTTTCTATGTATCTATTTCTCATGTGAGATCGTTTGCTGAGGTTGGGCTCATTTTTGTGACACGCTTCAGGAATACGTTCATGGCAAGCACATTTTTGTCCTCAGCTTGTTACTGACATTACTGACTTTATGAGGCTCTAAAGCTGATAATGAGATGTTTCTCACCTGATCTCTTGACAGTAAATGTGACTGAGCTCTTGACTTGACCTCCGTGAGTAACTTCACATCTCCAGTCTCTGTTGAGATCTTCATTCAGGAGTGTTGTAGAGAGGCTGATGAGACAGTGTCCTGATGATCTCTGATATCTGGAGTCTGAACTCTTCAGTTTAACATCAGCCTGATTCACCAACATCAGCTTAATTCTCTCAGAACTGATCCGATCACAAGAATCTCCAGGATAATATGAATATAACTGACAGGAGAGAGTCACGGAGTCTGCACTGATCTCAGTCTGTGAGGATGATGAAGATGATGATGAAGATCCTAAGACACACAACAACACACACTCTTCAGTCATCGTCAGGGTTTGAAGACTTTGTTTTTTTATTGAGCACATAATCATAAGATTACCATGAAGAACATGCAAAAAAACATAATTTGTATCTTCTTGTTTGCAGGTGTAAAGTCCATAATCTTCAGTGATGTTCCTGATGTTCAGAGAGCAATCAGACCCCAGACTCAGTCTCTCATGACCCTCTATGTCTGTCTGCTTTTCCCCATCATCAATCAGTTCAACTGCGTCTAAATCTCTGAATCTGTTATAGAACCATTTAGTAGATGAACAGTCACGAAGAGCTTTATTACAGGACAGACGGACATCTTCACCAGAACTGATGAACACATGAGTCTCATCTGCTCCACTGATCCCTGAAACACAAGAACAAATATATCACTGGGGGCCATGCTGTGTGCTGTCAGAAGTGTGTTTTAATTTAGTGATTTTAAAGAGCGGTGTTAGCTTGTGATGTTAATGCTATCTGCTCTAACTATAAAGAGTACATCTGTCTTGAAGCAGAGAGCAAGGTTTCATGGCTATGACAGAGTATGAGAGAGTCATTGTGTTCATATTAGTCAGTGTTAGATGAGCTCATCTTAGTCTGACTGTGTCTGATCTGGACCAGGTTAGCTTTCATCATAAGTTGTCAGTAACTGAGGTTGATCTTTGGTCAGTTTCTTTATGGAACGAAATCATTGGACAGTGAGTCAGACTAACTGAAATAACCCTGGCCTATTGGGTAACTTGTGTTATGAAATCAGAAGACATTGCATTGTTGCAAGATTTGCTGTCCGTCTGTCTTCACACTGTCTAGTTTTAGTGTGTCAGTAATAATCTGTGTGTTACACTTGAATAAACTGATCATGTTCAAGTGAACTCCAAGTAAACTATTAACCCTCGTACTGTAAGTTCATAAGTCAACCACCTTTTCCTTAACAAAACAAAATGTTTCCCTTCATCTCACTGGAATAACATTTTGACTTTTCATCATTTTCCATCTATATTTACATAAAAAAAACTGGGCTTGATTCGGATATCAGAAGGCATATAATTTTTTTTTTTACAAATAGGGTCTTCGAATTGAAAATGAATGGGAAATGCAAAAAAAGCTTTTTTGTATTCGTAAAAAAAAATCACTAAACCCATTTCCACACCGAAAGAAGGTCTAGTACTAGGGTACAAATGGAATTTAGAAAGACATGCTCACACACACACGTATTGACAGAGAAGATTTTTATAAAATCAGCCACAGATACAGAACAAAGATGTGAAGTGGTGGGACATAATTCACGGACACACCAACATCCACAGATGTACACACACACATACACATACACACACTCACAAAGACACAAACACTTATACACACACATTTATTTTTTATGTCTTTTCTAATGGTGATATATAAATAAATTCAGACAAAATTTACAGTAGTTGATATGATCAGTTGGTCATTACCAGTAAAATGAATGGGTCTCTATGGCCCTCTACTGGTCAAAACACCGTAACCCCCATAGGTTTATCTCTAACCAACAGATGGCAGAATTATACATCCAACACCTAGATCAACATCCAGAAACAACTTAAATTAAATTTAGGCTTAAAAAGTGATTTTTCTGTGAAAAGTTAATATTTTACATGCAAACTAAAAACGTAGTTGAGGAATTTTGTGGTAAGTAGGTCCCAAAGTACCTAATATTACCGAAAACACGGCATTAATGTAAAAATTAGAAGTAAACAAAAAAAAAGATATATTATTTGTATCATAAAAAATTTATTTATTTTTCATAATTACACTGAAGATCCCTATGTGTAAACAGAAAATATGTCTCTTATGAGGGTTAATTAGACTAATTCAACTAATTGTCTTGTAGAGGAATCAGCCATGTTTACCTGTGAGAAGAAGTGAAGAGAGAAGGATGAGTCCCAGCAGACACAGATCACACTCATCAGACATCTTCTCTCTCTGACAGTCTTCCTCTTCATTAGATACTCCCAGCTCTTCCTTTAAATACTCTCGCCACTTCCTCTGATCCACAGACGGACCGCTGAAGTGTCGAAGCAGCCAGTGACTCAATGGAGTCATAATGGAGAAGTGTTCCTTCTCATTTTTCTTGTGAATGTTAATTAAATATGTCATTTATCCTATACCTGTCACACATCAGGGCAAACAGGCAGATAATTCGCAAGGAGACACGCTTATTCAGTCACGTAAGTATCAACAGGTAAGTAGTGAGAGGGAGTCAGGCCCCGGTTGTCATGACGCGGTCTGGCTTCTCCACGACAAAGGAAGGCAGGGAGACTCGAATTCAGAGAAACAAGAAACATTTAACCGCAGGAACTCCGGATACATGGAACGGCAGAGAAAGAGCGCTGACTGATGCCGGTGTTGAGCTCAACTCAGTTCCTCCGTTGTTTTTGAGAACGTGTCTTTGGCACGACAACCGTTGTGAAACATGTTCTCCAGTGTGAGATCTGCTTTTTATCAACTACACATCTGCTCTGAACGCAGTTTAGAAATATAGTTTATATTTCTGTTAGCTTCACATCTTTCGTTCAGTCTGCATGTCCTTATAAAGAAATATTACATCATTAAGTTGGGATTAATGATGTGATCACATTTTATGATGTGATATATTACAAAATCATATACATTTTCTCCAAAAGACCTTTCTGCCTGTCTGAACATCTCAATTTCAGCTGAAGGGCAATCCAGAAATCACCCAGAACTTAGTCAACTGCTGTGACCTAAAATCCCAAACCTTAAAATTGAAATGGGTGATTTTTCTGTCGCTCCAAACTGCTGAAATCAATTTTTTAATTATGTTAAAATAATTCAGGTGTGATTAATTCCAGATTACGAAGTCTCAATGTTCGTTTGAGAGGAGTACTTTGGCAGAAAAAGATCCAGGTCAGTCTGACCTCTTAAAGAGATCCAGTCTAAAAAACGCTGGGTTATTTTTTCAACCCAAATGCTGGGTTGAGACCGCTGGGTAAGGGCATTGGGTTGAAAATGGGTGTTGATACATAACCCAGTACTGCTGGGTTGAGAATGCGGACGTTAAAGAGAGCATGCACGTCACGTTAACATCATACGACACCGCTGCAAGAAGCCGCCATTTTTTCATTGTCTCGAGATAGAAGCGACTGAATCATGTTTATGGTAAAAATATAAAGTCATGATTCATTGTTTGTGTCCGGGAGTATTTAGAGACTTCATGGAAGGCAGGAATAGTCTGAAAAGAGCTTATATATTGAAAAAATATATTTCCTCAGAAATGAATGATCTTCCTGAACGGCAGATATACTTTTAATATTACATATTACGAGAGTGTTCATGATCATAGTGACCATATTTACATATGATTTTACAATATTCGCTGAGGTGTTAATAGACGGTCATTAAAACACTTACATATATATTTGTTATCTAATTTTTTGCATTTAAACTGATAGGAAACGGCGCTGTGTAATAAAGACTAGCATAATTATATAGCATAATAATGAAGTGGTAATTGTTGAAAGTAATGTGTTTGCATGTAATATTTCAGACGTGTTGAGCTCATGTCTTAATGTCCGCGCCCGGAGTTCAGGACACAGAGGCCGGCTGCGTGTGTGAGGACAGAGGAAAAGAGGGAAAAACAGTTCAAGGCAAGTAAACTTCATAATTCCATATATGTATTTGATAGGAATATTTGTTTTTTAGATGTTGGAAGACATAGATATTGCAGAGCATCATTCTTTTGTGATTGATATAAATTACTTTTTAGAAAATAAATGTTTCTCTTGTCTCCTGCCCTTTTACTTCACATTTTTAATGCTAGAAAACATTGTGATTACGTGTTCATATTTTCACAAACCATTTTTGCCTGTGTTCTTTCATTGCAGAACTTAAGCCAACTTTGGAGTTGTCTGATTTGGACAGTCATCATATCTTAAAGGAATAGTTCACAAAAATCATTTACTTGCCTTCATGTCATTCCAAACCTATAAGACTTTTGTCTGTCTTTAGAACACATGTGATTTTTTTACATTTTCTCTTAAAGGGGCCATACGGTGGTACATGCACTTTTTTTTCAAGCTGTTTGGACTGAGATGTGTGTTGGGAGTGTGTGTACACAGTCACCCTACAACGATAAAGACCCACAGCTAGTTTTCTTTTGATTTAATAAAAGTAAGCTGCCCCTTCTGAAATCAAGCCATGCTCAAATGCATGTCGGAGTGATGTCACACAGACAGAGGCCACTCCCACAATAGTTGATTGACAGCAGCATGTCACACAGACTGAACTGGTGTGTTACCTCAGACCCGCCCTGAGTGAGCCGTCATCAGACCGAGATGCAAAGACTAGCAAGACTCCTGAGAGATTGAGGTGTTTTGTTGTTGAATGTATTAATGAACAGAGCAGTAGTGATTTACTCCCGACATCTGAGTGACTGAAGACGCGGAGGAGTAACGTTACATTTGGTTCTGAATGGAAATGCCCCCTTGATCAACCGAAATGTGTTTATGTTTGTGAGAATCCATGCCGATAGTTATATATAAATACTTAATATAAATATGAATGAATATATAATTAATCTTAAATTATATCACAGCGAACACGTCTGTTCAGAAGAAAATATTGGTCTCTATTGGTCTCTCTGGAGATTATTAAATATATTTATTGTGTTCCAAAACTTTGCAGAGTTTGTATGGGTTTGGAACAACATGGAGTAGAAATGATGGCAATTTTAATGTTTTGGTGAACTAATCCTTTGAAAGAGCAGCCCTTCACGTACACAGAAATGTGTGAGGTATGTGAATGATGTCTGTTTTAATATTTCAGTAAAGAAGTAGCTTTCTGAAATGGTGTTAATTTTGGCAGACATTTTTCATTTAATCTTTATCTTCAGATGAAAATGAATAGATTTTGTTTTTAACCCAGCAGTTTATACAGTGTAATTACTCACTCTTGTGTCGAACCCATAAGACCTTCGTTCATCTATACAGAACACAAATGAAGATATTTCTGATGATATCAGAGAGCTGTCTGTCCCTCCACAGACAGAAACACAACTGAAATGATCCCAGATCCAGAAACACAGTAAATACAGTCCATGTGACGCTGTTTTAGAGAGTATCACACATACACATGTTCCCCTAAGACAACATCATGCATGTGCTTTCCCTCAGAACGCTTTTACGAACTCTTCAAAATGGCAGATGTGGTGTGTGATCGTCGAGCTGTGGATGGTTTTTCCGACTGTGCGTCCTCACTGTGATGGATGGGTTCTAGCAGGACATGAGGATTATGACTGGAGACCCTGACTCAGATGTTGGTTCTGTGTGTCTCTCGGAGATCCAGACTCTTTTGGCAACACCTGTGAAAAGTGATTAGTTTCGCCCCAACACTCATGACTGGAACCAGAAAATCTGAGCCTATCAGAGCAGCCCTCAGGTCCTTACACTGACTTCCTGTGATATTTAAGATTAATTGATCAACTTTCAAACCATTTAAAAAGTTATTATTCTTTGTTTTATTGCTGTAATTACTATTATGTTTTATGATTCTTTTATGTAAAACACTTTGAATGACCATATAAATGATCTGGCCTTGTCTTACAACAGTCTGTCAGTCAGTCACTTCTGTATCTGTATGTTTAATATCACATCTATGAAGAGTAATTCACACATCAGTCACTAGAGGACAGTCATTCATCAGCAGGGCAGGGTTTACTGAAGAAAGTCCTTTGATTTTACTTCATCTTAATGTGTACATCCGTCCACGATCAGAATGGTCAACCGACATAGCTGACATTTTCTGGTTATAAACCACGATGACTCCAAATATTATTTCTAATTACAGTAACACAAGGCTCATTCCTGTTATGCAGTGACTTTTCTGTCTCTGTGATTTACTTGCTCATAATTCTCAAGGATTGCTGATATTATATATATATATATATATATATATATATATATATATAGAATATCTCTAATATATTATATAAACAGAGATAGACCTTAAAATATTATTTATTTATTATTATTTTTACAAACATTTTAATTGATATATTTATCATGTGCTCAGTGCAAAGAAATATTCCACTAGAAATATAAACCATTATTAAAAAATATATATAAATATTTAAACTATTATAATAAAAAAAATTACAATTTACAAAAGTACAATTTTCTTCATTTACCATTACTTCACCCTGTTATGGTGTACTTTCTCGCCAAGTCATATCGTACCTTCTTTTTTATTATTATACATTTTTTAAAAATCTTTTCGTGTTTGTCCCACTCTTAAACTTCCACCCTGTTAGGCTATATTATGGAGAACATTTGTTAGAAGAAGAAAAAAAAATAATATTAATAAGAGTGAGCGGCCTTACATTATCTTCCATACTCATACTATATATATATATATATAGAGAGAGAGAGAGAGAGAGAGAGAGAGAGAGAGAGAGAGAGAGAGAGAGAGAGAGAGTGTATAAGTATTAATATGTAA
>JAUYWG010000056.1:1653194-1664559 GCA_034779775.1 Enteromius afrohamiltoni | reverse complement strand
ATATATTTAAACCTGTGATACATTTTTCTGGATTCTTTGGTGAATACAAATTTTAAAAGAACAGCATTTTTTTTAAAACATACATTTTTCTAACAATATACACTATTGTTCAAAAATATAATTGTAAACAAGGATGAGTTAAATTAACAAAAAGTTAGAAAATGTTTATCTTTATCTTTATTTAGTTAACAGAAAAAAAAATGCCAACTTTAATTTTAATAATAGATCAGCATATTAAAATAATTTCTGACACTTAACACTGGAGTAATGGCTGCTGATAATTCACCTTATTTATAATAAATTTACATTTTGAAGTGTATTATTTTATTATTATAGATCATTTTATATTGTAATAATATTTTGCCATATTACTGTTTTTCTGTATTTTTGATCAAATATATGCAGCCTTGTTAAGCATAAGAGACTTTAAAAAATACACTACTAGCCTTATTCCCAAACTTTTTAACTGTAGTATATGTATATTTTATTAATCAACACGTATTATGTGTTGCTGACATGTAGCCTCCAGCTTTCCTTCATATAATGAGGAGAATGGGGATAATGAGAACAAGACCAAATGGACCCAATTCAACTGATTTTGTGAGATGAAGTGGTTACTTTTGAAGTACCAACAGAACACCATCAGCAGCCTTCAACAAAAAAAGTAAGTTCAGCATTAAGTAACATGTCTTAATAGGTACATTGGTAATTCTAAAAATTCAACTTGAATTCACTGCAAGCCGGTTTGTTATTCCTTCTGTACCAGAAATCCTCATACCATACTCCGATAATTTAAGATTTTCTAACCTGTGCTAAAGCACCACTTTTTTCACTCCAAGAACATACATATACATATTTTGTCTTCAATAGGAGTTTGCTGCCACACATCCTAATATTCAGTGTAACGTGTAACTCTGTAATGTGACCATATGCATTGATTGTCAAAGCCATATGTCTGTGTAATGAGTTTTTGAATTCAGTGTATGATGCTTTACATTTTAATGTGTTTAACCTGAATGGAGTATAATAAAATAGGAGTTGACACATTCTTTGTTGTTTATTGTGATTCTCAAGAAAGGGTGTACATTTAAAATGAAGTATCAATTAAGTAAATTAAAATGCAGTAATAATTAAGTAATAAGTAAGAAAAAAAGTGAAATTGCCTAATTTATGTGATAAAATGTTAATGATATGAATGTTGCAGTGAAAATGTGTGTACTGTTGGAAAGAAGTAAAATTACTCAATATACAGCATACTATATTGACACATTGTGATACATTATTGGATGCTCATTCTGTACATATTGCCAAAAATGTGAGAATAAATGCTGGAAAGTTTCATTTATTATTATTATTTTTACAGTTCAGCTGTAATTTGTTTAATTTGTTGAGCGTTGTCACGCTCAGAAGGAGACAGAAACCAAGAGGTAAGTTTTAACAAGTGCGTATTTACAGTGCAGGAGCAACACAGAGATCGGTGCAGGTAAGTAATTCAGGTGAAAACAGGTTAAGCAAACTCAACAGTTCTTCTTATAGCAGGTATTCCTGGAGCAGAATAAACAAAGCAAATACTCAGTCTTTCAAAGTTCGTCATCGATCTTAGCTGCTGGAGGCTCAGGCAGGCAGGCAGGTAAGTAGGCAGACTGGTAGGTAAAGGAGCAGAATTCAGAGTGTTCACCACCGAGGCTTAGTGGAGTAGCGATGAGCCCCGCCAACGCATGTTTGGCTGGAGTTGGGTTATATGGAGAGCAGGTGATTTGGAACAGGTGTTAGAATTCAGGTGACTGTGATCGGGTGATTAGTGTAGACTCAGGAGTGACTGGTTGTGATGTGATGTGACTGATCCGGGGATAGGTGTTTGTGAAGATGTGACAGTTTGTATTTAACCTCTGATTGTAATCAGAATTTAATTTAATTGTTGGCATCAATGGGTGGATGTCAAATTGACATCCAATTGACATGTCAATTAAACTTTCATTTTTTACCTGTTTTTTGACATCAAGGACTGATTTGGGAATTGACGGCAATTTGATTTGCTTTTTTTTTTTTACCTGTTTTTTTACATTAATGTTTGATGTCAATTTGATGTCACAATTTTGACATCAATTTAACTTTCATTTTTGACCTGTTTTTTGATGTCAATTTGACATCAATTGCCCACTGGGTTCACTGCTCAAAACATGCATTTCAATATTAAATAACAGGTTGTTTTTTTTTTAGTAAGACGACGTGACTTAATGGTTGTGAGTCAGAAGCGCCAGACTGTCCTTGCAGAGGGATAATTGCTCCACTTTCTCTGCACAGCCAGCATAGGCTACTCTCCAGGTTTTATGAGCCCATCCTCGCTAAACACACTCTAATATTTTCTTTTATAAAGAATCTCTTTGGTTTTGAAACTTTAAGCTTAGCAACTTCAGGGATCTTATCTATACACTAACAACTTGTGGCAATCCAAAGAGAAAGGAACATTTCAATCATGTCATATGACCACATTTGAATTACACAGAACTACACAGGTGGAGCTGGGGAGAGTGAAGGGTTTCAGGAAAAAAAAAAATTAAGTGCATTGCAGGACTCTGAAGCATGCTGACCAGCCATATAAATGCAAGACAGTGCTCGCATGAACCAATCAGCTTGTGCCAAGTCATTTGTCTCTCGGAATATAATCAGTTATGCTAACAAACTGTCAGTCTGTGCCATCTAGAGTTTCATGACTGAAATACATGTTTACTTCTATTTTACATTTTCATCTATATTTACTGAAAAGATTATGCCCATAGGAATTTATGTCAGTACAATGTGGATTGCATAAAAAAAATGTCAACACTCTTCATCAAATACATAGGTTAATAAAATGGGATTACATACAAATTTATTCATGAATATACCATCAGGTTCCGAACACTTGCAGCAGTCAGCAGATGGAATGAACGAGCTTTGATTACCCCCTTTCGGCAAGGCACCTTGCGGTGTTCGGCCCGTGTCTCGTCCTACAATTCAACTCCTCAGTACGCCCCGTCAGTCAACCCCCGTCTTCCAGAGGTCTACAGCCCTCCAGAACCAGTTCTTTAGCCCATGCAAGTAGATCGCCGAAAGTTAACTCCTCAGGAATGTCAACGACGTATATCAATGAGACTATGTTTGTATTGTGGACAAAATGGCCATCTCCTGCAAAACTGTGCTTCACGTCCACCACGTCCTACGGTGAGTCCCATACTTTCAGTCATTGATGTGATGCAACCTTGTACTTACCCAGTCACACTTACTGCTAAAGGAATGTCCCTTTCTGTCGCAGCACTCATAGATTCAGGTTCAGCTGGGAATTTCATCGCCGGGCCCCTGGCACGACATTTGCACTTACAAACTGTCCCCACAGAAAAGTGCAGTCCAGTCCAGTCTATCACCGGAAAGCCCCTCTCTAACCGGGATGTGCAAAATCATGCAGGGTCTATTAGGCTCAGGCTGGGTGTTTGTCATGAAGAGGAGATCTGGCTCATGGTTCTGGAGGGCTCCACTGTGGATGTGGTTCTGGGACGTCCGTGGCTGGCGAGGCATGAACCTATCCTCACCTGGGGCACTGGAGAGATCATCAAAAGGAGCTCTCAATGCTGGCCAACCTGCTTTCCCAATTTACCGCTTTGTGATAAGAAGTCCCTCAGGGTTTGTACTACTTCAGTGGAAAGTCCAGTTGAAAAGATGTCAGTTGAAGTACCTTCTGAATATTGTGCCTTTCAGGATGTGTTTTGCCCCAGGAGAGCTGCCCGCCTGACACCACATCGCCCATGGGACTATGGATACCTTGCTATAAAAGTCAACAGTAACTGATATAAGGGAGAAATTTCAATAGATTTTAAAAATCAATGGCATTTCCACACTGAGGAAAATCCCAGACTCACAAATGTCAACATTTGCTCTACTTCTGTGGATTACCAAGGCAGAAAATAATCAACCAATGTGTCTTCAACACTGCACAGATTCACACTGAGAGCAGAGAAAGGTAGTCCATTATTTCTGGGAATCCATATAATCTTCTCACTCCTGACCACACATAATGAGACTGACTGACTACATAAAAACATTCTCATTTGCATAGCCTTTGAGATCATTGCCGTTTACTGCCTATAAACCCAGTTAAACATCAATTTGATATCTATCTATCTATCTATCTATCTATCTATCTATCTATCTATATATCTATCTATCTATCTATCTATCTATCTATCTATCTTTTATTTGGCTTATGCAGAGGCACTAAATTGATTACATTTTTTAGCCAATATATTAAATAGTTATCAAAAGCATGCATATAAAAGCACTTCTCTTTTTTGAAATGTTAATAGTTATATGTGAAACACTTCAGCATTTCTGTCAAGTTTTTCTGTCACTTGGTGGAAGTTCGCCTAATTATGCAGATAGCAGCATGGACAGGTTGCTTGGCATTTTCAAGGCATCACAGGCATCCTCCCGACACAAAGTCTGTTCTGAAAATGCATGATGCATAATTAATCTGGCTCCTAAAATATGCATTGCAAGCAACCTGCAATAATAGTAATGATAATAATAAATCCAAAATGACAGTGTGATAACTATAAATATATTATTCAACACAGAATAGTATTCAGGAAATGATAAGTCTGTCTGTCTTATAAGTTTAAGTAATTATAATGATTAACGCAGTTATACATTATACAAGGCTGAAGTTCACAACGTACAGGTGTGCCCGATTCACTTACAAAAGCAAATTGTGAGCATTTTCCAGGGTAATCCTTGCTAACTAGTTGACGTATTGTCTCTGACAGCACCTCTAGTAATATCAGAAAGTATAGTTTTGGTACAAGATCTGTGGACCACTGTAGTGGTAGACCAATCATAAAGGACTAAAATATTAATATTAAATGTTAAAATATTTGAGATTAAGTTTAAAATATTAGTTGATAACAGTGGATGACATGTTTTAATGCTGGATTGAGTCAAATAGTGGGTTCATTTAGTATTATTTTTCAGTTTTGTGTTACAATTTTACAGTTTTGTGTTTTGTGTTTTTCTCAGTTGCTTTGATGCATTTCTCACAACAGTATTTAAATTTGCACAACAGTTAATGCATTTCTCAAAACTATTAGTGCAAACTGCAAAACCTAGTTGATAACCTGCTAAAGCGTGTCACTTTATTCAAAATGGATAGGTCATTCCTCAAAAGCAAGTATTCATGTCAATGAAAGTGTCAGTGTCGTCAAAATGAAAAGTCCTGACACCATTGTTTATGAACAAGACAGTCAAATGGATTTGTCATGTTTTCATTATGACAGTTTTCTCTGTAAATTTTTAACAATATAAAAAAAAATCAGATTTTGGTGACAATCCTTGAAAATGCTCAAGACAGCACTATAAACTATTTGCACAGCCATTTGAAAACTACAGTAAAGTTAGACATTACTGTGAGTGTCGATGTGATTTTGTCAAGTAGGACATGATCCTGGATCAAAATCTTTTGTTGATCCTGGATCAACATTACTGTCAAAAAATATAAACATATCCCAGTCCTTACCCTTAAACCTACCCCTACACAAAATTTATACAAGGATGTTGATCTAGGAACATCTTGTACTTGGTGAAATCACACTCACCGTGTAGTGTGGTATCTGAGTACAAGACACTGAATATGGATGTTTTTACATTTTTACTGCATATGCTCTTTGCAATTCTAATTTACTGTATTAAAAGTGTTGTGCAAACGATTCAATTTAGAAAACTTTTTCAGAAAAAAAAAAAAAAAAAAGATTAACTGTTTTTTCAAATTTACCTGCCAGATTTTGACAACTAGTTTTTGTATGTAATGACTATTCAGCAGCAAGGCAATGAGGTCTATTAGTTTTATATGGAATGACTATTCAGCAGTCACAAGTTTAGTTATTTTTGACTGACCTGACATAAGCAAATGATAATGTTATAAAACAGCAGAGAGCTGTATGAAAGCAATTGATGCGTGTCCAAAAGCATTTGCAATTTGTTGGAAAGAATGAGAAACTGCTACTATGATGTGCACACATGACTAATTGTTTTGAGAAATGCATTAACTGTTGTGCAAATGTAAGTGCTGTTGTGAGAAATGCACCTAAGCGACTGAGAAAAACTGTAATGAGCTGTTAATTACTTAGTTCAAGTTGCTGTCCGCTCCATTTTTAATGGCGAAGTATTTCTACAAACTTTGTTTACTAAATTAAATTAAAAAGGTGGATTATGTTCTTTTAAAAGTTTGTGTATTTGTAGCCATGTATTATCTTTCCATTCTTTAATCAGTTGCAGTTACAGTGTTTAATAAAAGTGCAAGTAGGTTTAATAAAACCTCAGGGTCAGGACATGCATAAATCGAGCACCAGCATACAGAGTCAATGGAGGCATGGACAGAGGCAGAAACAAGGCAATGGTCAAATACCGTAGATCAGGGTCTTTAGGGAGAGACAGAGAGAATATCCAGATACTAGCAGTGATCGGCAACGGGTAATCCAAATGACAAAATAACTAGTAACAGGAACACGAATGAACATGACTAGGTTTGATGGCTAAACATTGAAACAATAATCTGTAACAATAACAAACGCTGAGCGTTTTTTATGCTGGAGGATATCCGGGTGGAAACGAGCAGGGCAGTGACAACAGTTTAAACATAAAAGTCCTGGTTGAACACACAGAAATGAGAACACAAATTCATGATAAGAGTCCGGGAATGAGAAGCAGAGATAAACACACAAAAGGAGTCTTGGGCGCTGGAGTGCCATCCAGTGGCCTGTGCTGGTACAACCAGCTGATCCTGACATAGCCCCCCTCTAAGGAGCGGCTTCCAGATGCTCCATACTTAGTAGCTGGATGGAACGACCTCCAGGGCGGGGCAGGCGGCGGAGAAGTCCGTCTGGGTCCACCAGGCAGTGAGAATGCTCTCCTGAGCCGATCAGACAGTTCTAAGTCCACTTGGGAGGAGCTGACGGTGGAGAAGTCCACTTGGGTGGAGCAGACGGCGGAGAACTCCTCCTGGATGGAGCAAGCGGCAGAGAAGCCGACCGGGGCAAAGCAGGCGGCGGAGGCATCCTCCTAGGCGGAGCAGGCGGCGGAGATGTCCTCCTGGGTGGAGCTGGAGGCGAGAAAGCTTTCCAGGGTGGATCAGGTGGCGGGAACGCCCACATGGGCGAAACAGACAGTGAGGCCATCTTCCAGGGTGGAGCCGATGACAGCAGAGCACCACTGGTTCGGCCAGACTGCGACAGAGCCCTCTTTAGGCCCCAATGCTAAAATTGCATCCTCGATAACCAAGCAGTCAGTGAACGCGCCCTTCGAGACAGTCTAGACTGTGAATGCGCCCTTCGAGACCAGACAGTGAATAAATGCACCCTCTTGCAACTAACAGTCAGTGATATCGCCCTCCTAGACAAACCAGACTGTGAATGCACCTTCTGAGACCCGACAGTCAGTGAATCCGCCCTCCATGACCGACAAACCATAATTCAGAGAGCTCCTTGGGTTGAACAGCCACCAGTGGGACATCTGGGGACTCTGGCCATGAGGTTCTGGCCATGGGGCCTCACAATCTTCGTGGAGCTCGGGTGAATTAGGTGATTGGGGACCTGGATCACAGACCGGGTCTGGCGAATCCGGCCACCATGAGTCTGGGTCACAGACCTCTGAGCCATGAATGCCTTCGACAGCTTGTTAGGCTGTGTAACTGGGACTGGCTGAGTTGAACACGACCCCTCTCTTTGTGCTGTAATGTCAGAACCCGTCACTAGCGTTTCAGGAATCGCTAGGACGGGTGTCAGCTTCTCAAACCGCAAGACCCGAACCAACTGGGCCTGAAACAGCACTCCTGGCTGTATAACTGGGGCAGACTGAGCTCTAAAAAGCAGCAACTTTCTCCGGGACCAACTGGGCTGAACATGGTTCGCTACATAGAAAAACGGGGCTGGGACCAGTCATCTGCAAACTGGAAACCACAGGGTTTGCTGAAAGCAGCTCTCCTGGTGCCATTTTGAGAATGAGAAGCAGAGATAAACACACAAAAGGAGTCCTGGGTGCTGGAGTGCCATCCAGTGGCCTGTGCTGGCACAACCAGCTGATCCTGCACAGTTAATGGGGACAGCGGTTCACTTTTCTCTCTTCTTGCAACTCTCACAGACCAAAGAACTGAGAGTGTGTTTGTGTGGTGTTAATCCCTGTCCTGTCTTTAAAAAACTGCAAGTATGTAATTCCAACAAAATAGTTACCACTATACGATCATATTTCATTGTGATGTTAGACTGAAACAAGTTTCTGTATTTTCAAAGTATGAAATTACATGCATGTATATAAGTACATTTTATAATATTCACAATATATTTACCAGATAGAATTGTGTATAAGGTTTGTGAATGTGAACAAGTGAAACAAGAGACTATGTAGAAAGAGTTTATTGTTAAATGTAGACAGAACAGCTTTGGACTTAAGCGAGAAAGACCAAAGAACTGAGAGTGTGTTTGTGTGGTGTTATTCCCCGTCCAGTATTTAATAAACTGTAGACATGGTCCACCAAAGCCAGTGGTGTTGTGTAGTTCTTTGTGGCGAGAGACAAAGTCCACTACAAATAAATTAATTTAAAGGTGAAATACTACTACTACTACTACTACTAATAATAATAATAATAATAATAATAATAATAAAGTACACATAAAATCTCACCGGCTACTTGACCTGTCCTGTCATCTCTGAGTCTAAAATGGGATAAATGACATCTCGCCAGCTGGTAAATGTCATTCCGTTTGACAATTTTGCCAAATATTGCCAGTTCGTGAAGCGGGTGGATGTGGACTTTTTTTATTATCAACTCAAGGTGTCGTTGGCAGATTATTGCTTGAGAACGAGTGTCTGACAGATTTGGCTGGCAATGACGATGTACCCAGGGCACAACGAGATTTTAGTGTTGGGTATTTGTCACCCTCCAACTCGTAAAAAGAAATCACAGCAGGAAGGAAAGAACATTTAGGGACACATTGTGTTACTGCAGAGTATCACCACAACTCTAAACTACCTCCTGTATCTCCAAATAGATGGTTTCAGTGGACTCCAAGGTGATGAATATGGTGCTGTATCTTCCACCTGTTTGGTCAGCCAAAGTTTTGGCTGACCAAAACTTTGGCAGCCTGAAGGGTTTCTGCTTCTTCGGGAACAGTTTCTTCAAGCTCATCTTTGTTTAAAACATGTCGGAGGACAATGTTGTGCACATGGTCTTAACAGTCCAGGAGCTTGTATGTGTGGAGAGCAGCAGCAATATTAGCCCCCGATCAGTACAACCTATACAACGTTATTCATAACAGCTGATTTGAAGCCCAAGATGGACACTAATTGCTGCTGCAACTCTTTTCTTGTGTTGTCTCTTGTTTTGGCTTCGTTTGGGAAGTGTGACATGTAATTGACATGCAGCTTAATTTGCGGTGATCATCCGTCCGCATGTCATTCATCATTCCCACATTAATTAACGACATGACACCCTTGATTTCTTCAACCACATCCCCTCTCTTAACAATCAACATTTCTTTGCGCTTTTGTGAGATTGCAGTGGGGTCAGGAAACCTTCTCCTTCTACTGATTCAAATGGCGTATGTCCTTACAGCAGCAATTCAAACATGTAGTTGTGATTTCATTGTGAAGGGAATTGGTTTGGAGAGGAAATCACTTACACTCAGCTGTTTACTGCTGCTGACTGCTGGACCGCTACATCCTCCACAAAATATCTCTGTAAATGAGATGATCCCGTTGTCTTAATATCGTATCTTAGCAAGTTATGCATTGTGCATAACCAGTTGGCTCATCATTTAAAGTTTTTCAGTGGCATTGCATTTTATGCAAAAAATATTATGCGTGGTTAGTCTAATCTACAGTATCGTTATAAACCAGTCCCTGGACCATCTTGAGCATCTTGAACTTCTGACTGAATGAGCGGTTCAGTTGCCTGAGATTTAAAATGGGCCTCAGCCCAACTATGAAGTAGAAACCATATTCTTTTTCATGAGGAAGAACCAACTCGATGGCCTCCTTCCTCAGATGAGTATCTACTTCTTGTTCCATGACCAGAGACTGCTCGGGGCTCACCAGAGTGAGTGTGACGCCACTGAAAGGTGATCAAACTGGATTTGATAATCTTTCTCTACTGTCTGCAGGACCCATTGAGACACATTTGGCAGTAGCTTCCATACTGATAAATTGTCTACTAAGGGAACCAGCTTCTCGAGGCTGGCCTCTGGTGTTACAAGAGGCAACAACTCGATGCTCTGTGGCAGCTCAGAGAACCTCAGGAACCTCTTGAATGCCGCCGCTCGTTTCTGCTCCTCCTGAAACCTGCCGACGACAGAGTTGATGGCATCGCCGAACAGGGCTCTCCTGAGCTCAGGTGAATAGACAAGAATGTAATTAATGTAGATAAATACAATGCATGATTATGACTCACCAACAGGGTTTGAGAAATCGCAGACAAATGCCCAAAATAACAGGCAAATCAGTGCTCATTCACACGAGTGACAGTCACACAGTGTGAATAATTAAAGACGTGATCTGAGAGAATCACCGACACCCGTGAGATATTTGTCATGCTAAATATCTGGACCTGTCGGCGATTCAGAATCATGCGAATCGGTTCTAAATGAATAACATTGGCGATTACCTACAGCCAATGAGAAAGCCCCATCCAAGGCAGCGGGATTTTTGGGGAGGAGTTACGAAGGTATAGAAAATAATTATCCTCTTCCATAATTTTCTTTTCAATGCAAATGAGTGCACATGCAATTTGGCAAGCTTATTTTGCTTCCTATCATTTTGAATAATAATGCCAGTCTCTTGAGAACACACGTGACCTCACATTGTTTCCATGTCACTTCTCGCATGTGTTTTGCAGTGAGACAAAGTTGTCTGCTTCTAATGCAGCGTGAAAACCCCTGTCACCAATCTATCATTCAGTATCAGCACAGCAGCGAAATTAATGCTACCCCAGATAGTCACACAGTATGAAAATATCTGTGACGCGACTACTCTGAAAATCATGCAGTCTGAACTTTGCATAAAGCTAGCACTCCGAGTCCAAGCCGAAGCTTCTCTTTGTCAAGACAAACTTGCCTTTAATGTTCAAGTAATAGTATTTATTACTAGCATTGTTATTTCTACTCGTTTTAAGAGAGTGCACTCTTTGTTATTAAGTTACTGTTATGAGATGTTACTTATTGTTGTAAGTTCTTGTTGTCATGTAACTTTCAAAAATTCTTCCATAATAATACTTATTGAGGAAAAGTATATATTTGTTAGTAAGCTTAGTTATTGTTAATAATATATTTCTACATTTTAGAAATATATA
>JAUYWG010000056.1:1627844-1640883 GCA_034779775.1 Enteromius afrohamiltoni | reverse complement strand
ATGTTCAGTGCTTTGCTACAATCTGTATTGTTAAAAGCGCTATATAAATAAAAGTGACTTGACTTGACTTGACATGACAATCGACCTCAAGGATGCATACTTTAATGTAGTATTTTTTCCACAACACTGAAAGATCCTTATATTCCCCTTTAGATGCAAAGCTTACCAGTATAGGCCTCTTTGGTTCAGTCTAGCCTTCCCTGTTGAAAAAAAGTGTGTTTTAGGTGTGTTTTGAAGCATAGCTGCTGGATTGAGTTGGTTTAAACTGCCTCTATTATGGATTTTTGAAAATTACTTTTCATGCATTGTGTAACATCCTTCAAAGTTTTATATCGCTTGTAAAACAAATCTTAAGCCATGTCATGGTGATTCCAACATGTTGCCAGTCAACTTATTGATAATTTCGTGTTGGTCTGAATGAAAATGCAAATTCATTCTTTACGACTAGGTGTCACGTTTGGAGAAGTAAAAATAGCAGTTTCCCCGGTAACGCTGTATACAAAGCAGCACTAAGCTCACAAACGTTTCTTTATCAGGCATTACATGCATGAGATGAAAATAAGACCAATCAACCAAACACAGCAGATTAGCGTAATGCAAAGGAGGGGTTTGAACTTTTCTCATCTGTCTCTTGCAATTGTTGAATCCATTCTAAACTCCCTAAAGAATAACACACTAGGATAGAAAATTGATATCCGTCATCCATGCTGATACCTTCAGGCCTCCTGCACATGAGATGTGTCCAGTGTGGCTCAGAGCCAAGGGGATTTCATCCAAGGGCCAATCCCCAGAGGCAGATAAAAGTTATATTCTGGGGCCTGGGTATATTTTTAGTCCCCGGTTTCTAATTTTGTGTCCCATTCTAGGTGCATCTTGTCATCACAAGATATTAACGACAGACGCTTTTCTCACAGGCTGGGGTTCAGTCATTTTCTCAACATGCACATCATTGGGTGCTACTCATTGTTCTTTTGTTTATTTTGATTGCTTACATTGTCCTCATCAGTAGGTCGCTTTGTATAAAAGCATCTGCTAAATGACTAAATGTAAATGGACTTCTTGCTTGCGACATCACAAAATCTTCAGTGTTTGTGTACACACACTACACAACCTTGAGGGGTCACTGTTACAGTGCGTACATGTCTGGACATCCTTTCAGACAAAAGTATAACCTAAAAGCTGTTTCATGTCTATTTATAATATCTCAAAAGCATGGAATCCAAAAAAACATTACTGACTGAGGTTATCAAATGCCACACATGCTTCACATCCGGTCAAACAAAGAATGCTCTAATTAATGAAATGCAGCATCTTGTCCCCATTTTTTTAAAATCTTGACACACTTTATTTATCAAATTAAATTATGGAGTAACACAGCACTGTTATACATAGTCAAAACAATCAGAACAGTCTGTACAAAAAATATATTGTTGTTATAATGTTACTGTATGCAGACACTTTTTATTTATTTTTTTAGTTTTGTTTTAATGTACATTAAGTACACAGCAAAATATAAGGGATGTTATATTAGCATGCTAATTTCAATCAGTCATTCACATTTATTTATATATCGTTTTTAAAAGATTTATACAGATTGTAGCAAAGCACTGAACATGATCAAATAGGAGAAGAGAGTGTTGGTAATGTATAATTACAAGATTTAATTATTTATTTACTTAATGCAGAGATGGTCTCTGTAGTCAAGACTATGATAATCACTAGAAATCAGGTGTCCCCAACTAAGCAAGGCAGAGGTGACAGGGGCAAGAAACCAAAACCCCATCCATGAGAGAATGGGGGAAAACCTTGGGAAAACCAGGCTTTGCTGGGGCCAGTTCTCCTCTGGCCGGACTCCCAGCACCTAATTTCCAGTAAAAATGCTTAAGCAGTTGCCAGATTGTGTAAAGGACTTATAGTGTGTGTGTGTTTGTGTGCATCTGGTCCTGGCGATCTATCCACAGAGCTCTAATATGAAGATCATCTCTTTGTGCTGATCCAAAATCTGATCTGGATCCAGACTGAGGAACAGGATAAGAGAGAGAGACAGACTAATATTAGCATAGTTGCCATTCTTTTTACGATGTAAAGAGCACATTGTGTGTGAAGGGGAGTGTTCCTGGTTCCGGCAGCCTAACAATCCTTTAATGGATTTGATTAATAAATGTGTATCGGTGTGTTAAGTATAAGCCAGAGTAAAGAGACGTGTCTTTAATCTAGATTTAAACTGACAGAGTGTGCCTGCCTCCTGAAGAGTGTTAGGTAAATTGTTCCAGTTTGGGTGCTAAATAGGAAAAATATATACCACCCGCAGTAGATTTTGATATTCTAGGTATTATCAAATGGCCAGAGTTTTAAGAGTGCAGCGGATGTGGAGGACTATATTGTGATAAGAGCTCGCTCAAGTAATGAGGAGCTAAGCCATTCAGGGCTTTATAAGTAATTAACAAGATTATAAAATATATGCAATGTTTGATAGGGAGCCAGTGCACTGTTGGTAGAACCGAGGTAATATGCTCATTCTTCCTGGTTCTAGTAAGGACTCTGTATATGTATATAAAAGTGATTGATTGATTGATTGATTGATTGATTGATTGAATTTAAATAAATAGTTACGGAAAAATATTTAATGCAGACCTATATGTCATCTTACATTTCATAAAGTTGACTGTCATGGACATGATGCAGGGTGGGGGCTATGTGAGTTTTTTTCTTGACTTTAGACAACTTCCTAACTTCCATTGTAACTTTAAAAAGATTATCTGAAAATGCAAATGCAAGAGAGTACTTGGTGTTACATCCACGCCAGGCTCCAGTTCTGATCACCAACACCTGACAGCAATTACATCACTAATCAAGCACCACATAAATCCACACACCACTCTGCACTCCTTGTCCAAGCTCGACTATTTGAAGTGGACTCGCTACTCTCAGCATTTACCTGTGATACTTACCATTGTGAACTTATCTGTGAACTCCTTGTTCGCTCCTCAGTGTTCTTTGTCTCCCTCAGATTCCCAAAGATCATCTTCCTCATGTCCTGAGTGAGTTGTAGTGTGTGGTTGTGGTCAACGTCATTGTCATTGTCTTCATCTGTCAATCTGTGGATACTAAAGGAAATAGAACTGGTCGTTCATCTCATAAGACGCATTCAAGCTATCTAAAGGATTCATTGCTCACCTCCTGTTTGTATATCTCCTCCCTTTTGTTGAACTCATTTAAATACTGCAAAATAATCTGTTATTGCTTTACTTACTCTGACTCCCGTCCGCTTCATAACACTTGGTAGCTTTGGAGTAAGTCATGTATTTGCCATAAAGACCCATGGGTAAAAGGAGCCAAGCAGCAGCTCCTCTGGACTGATGGGTTCCTGGTGGGCAGAGGTTGGATTCTTAATTTTACCTTCAGAGCCCTGTGGAGATGGGGTCACAAGCATTGTTTGGACCCTCTTATCATGGAGGGGGTGAGCAATCCCATGCTATTTCACTTTCCTTGATTAAGATTTGTGGCTTCACAGCTTGCAGAAAGAAAAATGAAGAGAGAGGAGAGGCACTTTCATTAGTATTCTGTCCAAGAAAGGCCACTAAGTCCTTGGGAGGGTTTTCTGCTCTGATGTGAATGACAAACTGAAATCAAAAAGCACAGTCAGACACACATCTGCCTGACAAAACTAACAGTAGAAGAGAGGACAAAATGACAGCGAAAGAGAAGAAGAAACAGATAAAAGGAATGAAAGCAATCACAAGGTTGGACTTCACTAATGCTGTTAAAAATTCTTCTGGTTTTCAAACAAAAAAATAATAATCTGCCATTATGTGATTCCAATCCAGAAAGTATTTTTTACAACTCTTACACTGTTAAGATTATAGCTCTTATTGTAAGAAAATGGAGTAAAGGACATAGTTATATTGCTGAATAGTTAGGAGACTGCTTGCAACAGTATAGCCTTTTCACTCTGTTTACAATTTATTTAAACTTCACTGAGGGAAAAAGGCAACAAATAACTACAAATGTGCATTGTAATTCAACCATGGTAATAAATTATTACAAATTACAATAGTATATCATTTGTATATATAATTTGTAGTAAAGTAACTTTTATTTATATAGCGCTTTTAACAATACAGATTGTAGCAAGGCACTGAACATTATCAAATAGAAGAACAGAGTAATGGTAATGTATATAGTAATGGATATTATAGAATAAATTTAGTTGTGGTCTATGCTACTCACATGTTTATCCATTTGGTTGTGTTACAAGTATTTACAGCACATTTCTTTCTTTGTGTCGTCAACACTCGCAGTGTGTTTTTGTAAATATTTGCAGCACATTTCGGTCTTTGGAGTATTGCAACATGCACTGTCAAACTGATGAAAATGTTTTCTTAACTTGCTGGTGTTTAATTGCGTGTGCTTTCTATAGTTAAAGCATTTATTTTTTCTCAGAAATTAACGTTCTTACTGAACAGCAGTTATTAAAAGTAGAACGTTTAGATATAACAACCGTGGGTGTCTTATATCTTTTTTACATATGATTTTTCACTCTTGTTAAGGTGTTAATAGATGGTTCTTAAAACATTTACATATATATTTGCTCTCATTTTTTGCGGTTAAACTGAATTGGCACCATGTAATTGTCACAGAGTAAGCGTAGGCGTGCGGATCCATTTGCAAGTCTATTTATTTTGAAACTGGTGAACAATCAAATCGGCAGACAATGCAAAAAGTATATCCAGAATCATAGAAAAGTTAACAGGCAAAAAGTCATCAAAACACCGGGAATAAACAGTCAAGAAATCCTCACGAAACCATCAAGGAGTCATCATCAAGTCATCAATTCAAAACCACGCCATTGTCAGTACAAAAGAGACCATTATATATACGCTGGTACTAATAAAGAACTGAATGGATGCAGCTGTGCAAGTGTGTAGGCAGAAGGGTGCAAAGGCACATGGGAGATGCAGTCCAGATTGCAATCCAGTAGATGCAGCAATGAGTGTGACATCTGGTAGTGAGAGCGAGAGCTCATTATCACAGAGCCCCCCTCCTAGGAGCGGCTTCCAGACGCACTCAGCCTCTAGCACATCAGAAGTGGGACAAGGCATACAGGGAAGAGAATGGTGGGCTGAACATGTCCTGGACAGTAGAGCAGATGAGAGAAGTGCCCTCCCAGGACATAGCACAACCACCAACGCGCAAGCACCAGGGCGGAACAGGCTTTGGAGGTACCCTCCAAGACGGAACTGGAGACAAAGACATCCATCTTATCAAAAATGTTTCAGGTTCACAAAGACGACGGGGAAGCACTGGACGTGGCGGCTGACTGGGCTCTGGGGGGCGCTCTTGCAGCGCAGTGGACTCTGGAGGGCGCTCCCGCAGCGCAGCGGACTCTGGGGTTTCCCGGACTGGAGCACGAGGGAGAGCGGCTGCTCTCACGGACACCCGCTGTGTATCTGCAGAGCTGGCAATCAGTCTCATAGGCCCCTGGTAAGCCATCTTGTGTGATGGCTGAGGCTCCAGTATGGTGGCCATCTTGTGTGCAGATTCTGGCAGAGAGGAATCAGTGAGACTTTGACTGGAGCCATGCAAAACCGTTGTACTTAGGTTTAGATTAGAAGAGTCAATAAAGCTGGTACTTACTGGTACTGGGTTTGTCATGATGTTGTTCCGGCCCCTCCTCAATGCCTACAGTGAATGATGAACCACTCAACTGGAGTGCCGTCTCAATATAAGTCTCCAGAGTCTGCTGTGGTTCATGTGGGGGCATCAAAGATCTGGGTGGCTTCGATAATCCTCCCCGAAAAAAAAAATTGATTAAACAGGCATCATTCAGGGTCTCATATGCAATCTCAAGAAACTCGCTCACATAATCCTCTATGGTCCAATCCTCCTGCTGAACACACACAATTCCTCGTCGGGAACCATGTTTCAAAACGTAACTGCTGGAACCTGTTTTGGTGTGGTTTTCTGTCACAGAGTAAGCGTAGGCATGCGGATCCATTTGCAAGACTATTTATTTTGAAACTGGTGAACAATCAAATCGGCAGACAATGCAAAAAGGATATCCAGAATCATAGAAAAGTTAACAGGCAAAAAGTCATCAAAACACCGGGAATAAACAGTCCAATTCGTTCTAGGCAGAAGGAATAAACAAGATCACCAGATCAGCATGTTTTTAGGCTACAATTATCTGGTTCCGGAAGATTTCGAAATTGTGAATGACTGTTTCCTGGGTGGGCTAGATCCAGAGATCAGTTACTGTCTGCCCTGGGATGATCCAGAGTGGTCTCTGGCTGAGTTGATTGACTTTGTCTTATTGCATTGTGGATCGGCTTTCACCGTAAGAGAGGTGATAAAGGAGATTCCCTATGGGAGTGATAGCTAAAGTCTCCGCAGAGGTTCTGTCAGTAGCTGCACAACCTCTAGGTCCATTAGTTCAAGTCATTGAACCTTGCCTTGGTCTCAGACACAAGGGTTATCGAGCATTTATTCCAACTGTCAGTTCTGGTCTCAGAATCATGGCCAGGAGGGCTATTGACCGGTCCAGTTTGCAAATAATGGAATAACGGTCCAAGCCGCGAATCATGGCCAAGAGAACCGTTGTTCAGTCCCTGCCTCAACCTTCTCGCCTGTTTATATTGACCACAATTTCTGCCTAGTCTACTCTGTTCCTGTTTGCCTGTGATCTTGACCCTTCCAGCTGACCATTCAATAAAGTCTGTGCACATGGATCTGAACGTCTCCGCCACAGTGACTACATAAACATAATAATTCCATCATGTTGTTGTTAATATTACTTGTAGTAAGAGTAAAGGAAATGTTTGATTTGCCTGCCTCTTTTTTCTTTACATTTTGATGCAACATCAGTATGATTACGTGTTCATATTTTAAGTATTTTTTCATTCCAGAACTCAAACTATCTTTGGAGTTAAGGACACAGAAACCTGCTTGTGTGAAAGACAGTTCAAAGCAAGTAAACTTCATAATTCCATGTCATACAGTATATTTATCCCATGCCCTATATATATATATATATATATATATAATAATGTAAGTTATTTTTTAAAAAATAAATGTGTCTCTTGTCCATTTACTTCACATTTTTAATGCTACAAAACCATGTGCATATTTTATGTAAACCATTTTTGCCTGTGTTCTTTCATTGCAAAACTTAAACCAACTTTGGAGTTCTCTGATTTTGACAGTCATCATTTCTTAAAGGAACAGTTAAAAACACAAAAAGGAACTAATAATTTACTTGCTCCCATGTCATTCCAAACCTTTAATGTGAATTTTATGTTTGTTTCAATATTTCAGTAAAGAAGTAGATATATGGATAGAAATAGAAATATGGATAATGTAAAAGATGTCACATGTCTTTGTTTTGCTGATTTGGGCATCTTCATATGCTAAAGGAATCATGAAAATTGGCAGTGATGCATGATCAGTATTCATGGACTATGGAACAAACTGTATAATTTGTAAAAACAAAATGTTAAAAGCTTGTTCTGTGTTAAGTAGAAATGGAGTTTAGACTGCACATGTTCTTTCACATATGCTTCTGTTAAATGCTATAATATCAGAGTCAATCTTATAGTTTATTTGTGTTCTGTAATACCAAAATAGTTTGTAAAGAACTTAAGTATGAACTAATTGTAAAATTTTTGTATAACAGTGTTTTAAAATACAAAACATAAAAATGACAGTTGAATTGTTGAAAAATGAAGTTAAATTTGATCTTGTCATATTTAACAACTGTTCAGTACTTTATTTATAAACGCTGTAGCTGTTAATGTCATAGTTTTCAGCATTTTTTCTAACATTCATGTTACTTTTTTTACCAAAATAACCCAAATTGGGTTGTTTTTAACCCATCAGTTTTTACAGTGTATGCCCATTTTGAGTACTTAAGTTCGACTGAGACTACATTGTTTGTAGATGTTCAGCCTGTTGTGTTGATCTTGATTCATTGAAATATTGATATTGGTGACTTGTAACTTGTAACACTTTAATTTCTTTAGACATTCTATTAACTATACAGTAAGTTACTTTGTAACTACATGTCAAATAATTATCATTAATTTGCAACTACATGTCTAATAACTCTCAGAGTTGACCGTTAGGATAGGTTTAGTGTTAATAGAATAAATTGACATACAACATACTATGTATATGTTGTGAACCCATCAAGTGTAAGAAGTTATTAAGCAGACAGTGACTGCTAAAGTTGACATGTATGAAGTGGACTATCAAAATAAAGTGTTACAGTAACTTAGTAATAAAATAATTTTCACTGCCACATGCCATAAAACATAACACTTGCTTTTGGGAAAAATAAATCATAGCAGCTTTTGTTGTCTGTACCAGTATGATATGGCATGTGTATGGTGCTTCTCAAGAGAAGGCTGCATTCTAGTGAGGCTTTTTCCCAGAACAATACTTGTAATGCTTTTAGGCTCGATGACTCCTCATCATTGTGAGTGATTGAAGGATGTGAAATATAGACTTGATGCATTCTTCAAAATACACTGAATGAAGGCCTCAAAAGCCAAAGCTGCCCTCTTGCTACTTGAATAAGGATCACTACACTACTATGGTACACACCAGTGTTGTATAAAATGGTCTGATTTGATTGACTGACCTGCACGAGTGCTGCATGAAAAAAGTACAATAGCACTTGGACTTTTTAGGGATTGGTGTTGAAAACTAATTTTGACAGAACAATATTTATTTATCAGTTCGACCAACTGTCAAAGTTTGCAGAGGATTACAGAGGATTCTGATGAGCGAGTTGCTGACATTACGCTCATGTGTGTATCACAGAGGATTTCAACAAGCCTGATGCACATTGTAATTTTCTTTAGTAACAAACAAGGATACTGGAAATGTAAGGTAACATTTTTGTATTTTTTTGTTTTTTATAAAACCTTAATTTCCATGCTGTCATGTTGAGAAAACAACTAAAAATTTTGACCAGTGTGGCTCACATAGTAACAAAAATTTCATATTTTGGTGGCCTTGGCCAAATCACTGAAAAGATAACTAGGTTTTGAAGAATAAATTAAATGTTTTGAGTGAGTAACTACATTTTGCAGACTTGCAATAAAGTTCTGAAGTTCTAGCAAGCAGTTGTGACATTTACACTCAGTTTATAGGATATTAAAAGTTGTTTCCAAAAATGTGCCAAAGCAATTGAGAAAAATTGTAATGTGAGTCACTCAAAATGTCAATTTTGTCAGGCTGATATGCACCTGTAATGAAAGGAAGTGGAGGCATGCAGATCCATGTGCAAACTATGTTATTCACACAACTCAGGGTAGAGACAAGCAGGGTCGATGAACAGCGAACAGGGACATCAAAGGCACAGATAATAGAATAATCTAAAGGGTGTTCAGTGGTCAGACGAACGAATGAAGATCCAATACAGAAAAACACAGGGAACACAGGAAACATGGAAGGCTTAGAAAGGGGTAAAGCCACACAATGAACAGCGACATACAAAACACAACTGAATCCTAAAGTACAAGTCCAAACAAGACAAGGGGGCGGAGAAACTAATGGGTGGCCATAGCGACAGACAAGGTGGGTGGAGACAACTGTTCATAATAAAAGTCCTTTAACGGAGAACAGAGACATAGTCCAGGCTGGAGTGCCCTCTGGAAGTTTCCGAGGGCAACTACAGTGAAGCTCGTGACAGCACCCACTCGATAGACATAGGGAATGTCCATCCTGTCTGTTGGTATACAGCATTTACTTGGTGATATTGAGAAACCTTGTGTGGCAGCAGTTGGGTTACCATTGCAGGAAAGGGTACAGAGAGCCAGACGCTCAACTGGTAGTAGGAAGGAAGTAGCTTCTAAAAGCTCCTTAGTAGAGGAACATCCTCATGAGCGCAAGAGAGATTGCACCTCTGACAATTCTACAGAGTCTTCACATTCTGACATACCTCAGAGCAAGCGAGGGAAGCCCGCAGTAGTACAAGAACCTCAGGATGATACGCATTACAAATTTTAGCAGTGTTAAGTGATTGGGAACATATACAACTGCAGTAAACACGCACCCTTGTTCACACCTACATCTACAGCCGCTTCAGATAATGAATTATCACACCAAGATCAATTATCCATTATCCATCTCTATGCAGTGGATATTACTTCATTGCATGTAAATTATTCTCTTTATGGTAGTGAAGGGAAAGATGAAGATGATGACGAGGATATTATAATTCAGGTCTGGCACTTCAGAGCAGGGGAGCCCACACTCTTACACTCTTTCTCATATTTTAAGTGCTGTAAAAATCCTGGGTTTTGCTAAGGAAGAAGCTGCACTTTCAGCTCCCCAACAAGGGGTGTGTGCAAGTATTTCTCTATGAATTTGTTTGACGTAGCACTCATCACACATTCACAGCTTACCAGAGATATTGGTGCATCTATAGCTTCAGCAATCTAGCCCGAAGGCAACCATTTGGAAAGAATAATATGACAGTAATTCCTGATAGAGTGTTTCATTCTAACTCTCAGTCCTTTTTCCATACTGCTGATCAAGCAAAAAGAAGAGAAGAGAAACAGTCCAACAAACGTTTGGTCATGCTGGCCCCTTATATATGGCCACCCCTTTCAACCCTCACATTTTCATCATTCAGAATATTGAGGGTTTGACAGAAGATGATCTATGAGTTTTACCAAGCTCCCCAGTCTGACCATTCTAACACTTCAGCCATGAGAGGTTCTCTGAGTAAGTGTACCCCCAGGGGTTCCAAAACCAGGGGAGGCCATGCGTAGCGGTCTTGGAGTCGCCGGGACCTACTCTCAACTAGGCCTGGACAGTTGGGAGAAGCGCACATCAGATCCTTGGGTCATATATATTATCAAGAAATGATACAGGATACATTTCTGGTGACATGCCCCTACTTTTTCTGGGGTTTATATGATCACAGTCAAGACTCAGTTTAAGCACAAATTCTAGCCAACGAGATTCCAGCCTTGTTGCAGAAAGAGGCAATTTTCCAGGTAAGCACCAGCTCACTGGGTTTTATTCAAAATATTTCCCGGTACCAAAGAAGGATGGTGGACTTCAGCCCATTCTGCAGGAATAAAACAATTCTATCATACCTGGACAATTTAATAGGTGCTCTTTCTCACAATCAAGTCATGGAAGAAACAGATAAGGAAATTCGACACGTTCAGACTTTCACTCTTAACATAAACTGGGACAAGAGCAATCTAACCCCTTGACAACAGTATTTGTGGGGATTTCACTGGATTCCCAAATAATAATGTAATGTTATTATGTAATTAGGTGATAAAATTGTCCAGTCTGGCTCAGTCATTCCATCTAAACAGGAGAATGAAGCTAGTTCAGTTCCAGCAGCTGCTGGGTGTTATTTCAGCAGTGATTATGATTGCCCTGGGTCTCCTCATAGGCCGTATATAACAGAGGTGGGTGAACAGCATCAAATTACCTTAGTTGAACTTGTAACAAGAAGGCTGCGGGTTCGAGTCCAAGGTCCAACAGCAATTGTAGGTGGTAAGAGTGAATATCCAGTGCTTTCTCCAATTTTCAATACCAGTCCCTTGAGCAAGGCTGGTCCCCCAACTGCTCTCCGGGTGCTGCAGCGTTACCAGTCCACTGCTCTGGGTGTGTTCACTGCTGTGTGTGTCTATTTGGATGGCTTAAATGCAGACCACACATTGCTAGTATGGGTTACCATGCCTGGTTGGAAGTCACTTCACTTTCAAAACACAAACAGAAGATCACAACAATGTCTAACAACGACAGACAAAGAAACAAGGAAATCACAGGACATGAGTACAGAACATATTAATGCAATGACTTTACAGGGGTGGATTTAGTGAATTTGGGGCCTCAGGCAAATATAGGACTGGGGCCCTACATTTGCACACATTTACTTCAGTCAACCTTGAGGTTCCTTTTTTGTTGTCAAAGTTGCTGCTGCACAATAGTTAGGTCCAGTTTCTACAGTTTTCATGTACATATTATAATTATTTCATTAACATTTACATTTATTCTTTTATCAGACATTTTTATTATTTCTTGTTGTAGACAACATAGCAATTGATTTACAGCTGAGATACAAAAGTAGGCAGAAGTATAAATTATTATATTACTTATATTTACTGACACAAACCTGTTTAGGCTGCACATAGCCTAATGTGTCCATACTGTATTCTGATGCAGCTAAATTCTCATTAAATGTTTTTATTGATTTATCTTAGTGTTTCTGTTGTCATAAATGGGATGAATATAAAATAGATGACGACTCAATCAATGATAAAATCAAACAGGCTACACATAAGATCATGACAACAGTGTTGCTTGCATGTGAAATTAGCAAATCTAAAACTTACTTTACCGTGCTCCTTTAACACCAGTGCATCGTTGTTTTAAAACGGTGTTTAATGGCGTTAAACCTTCCCTGGAGTTTTCAAGCTACGACAGGGTCTGCAGCTTTTTCAAAAGTGTCCGTCTTTGAGGGTAAAAACAGCGGGAGTTTTTCGCTGAACAGAGCAGACGCAGAGAGAGATGCGCAGCTAGAAAGATCGAAACACCTCTCGCTTGAACGGCAGTCAGTATCACATACATAATATTTTTGTTTGCTACAAGCAGGACACACACAAAGCACATTCGACTTCAATGATAATAATCAACTTCACGTTCAATGATAATAATCATTTCCGTGTCTGTGCTTAATGTGTATCTTGTGAAAAGCATTTTGGGGGCCCAAGGTTCATTCCAAGGTTCATTCCTACCTTTGCCTAATGGGTAAGTCCACCCTTGACTCAGAAGCAAAATGGAAATTTGAAATTTGAAAAGTCAAATAAACAAAACAAACAAATCCTAAAAAGAAAAAAAATATGTTGACTACATAATTGTAACAGATCGCTCCTCTGTGGCCCTCTCCGGCCGCCAGCAGCGGGAACCCTCGCCAGAGTATTAGTGTTTCTGCCCGGACCCATTTCTGCCACGTACCTCGGCGCTTTGCGCCGATCTTCCCGCCAAAATGGACTATAAAAACCTGGAC
>JAUYWG010000056.1:1597710-1620396 GCA_034779775.1 Enteromius afrohamiltoni | reverse complement strand
AAGCATACATAAGGAACCAGAATGAAAATAACAGAGCACGTATACTAATGACATAACACAGACCTGGACGCCTGGGGGGCGTGACACATATATATTGTAATTGGCTTATTATTAGGCAATTTATAGAATTGCTGAATATGACATCAGCCACAAATTGCATATTCATGTTCAGATTTGCATATTTTGATCAACTGTATTCTGTTCTACCAACAAACATTTTCAGAAAAGGAAATTTCTGCTGTAGCTTTATGGTGGAATGATATACAGCTGAATCCATCTCAAAACGCCCAAAGACACAACTCTTCTGCCAGAGCTTGACTTTATTATTAATGCACTAATTAAAATCAAACTTTAAAAACCTGTAATTTGCTTTCTTGTTGTGTCTTATCTACATCTAGGTAATTATTTTCTGAATAATTCCAGACTGTTGTATTCAAGCACTTCATCAAGTCTCCGTTTTGTTGTTCCTAATTATTATGGATAAAAGCATCTGCTAAATGAATAAATGTAACTTTAATGCAAACAACATCTTAACATTGAACTTGCATTTGCACTACAAAATTAGATGTTTGATTACTTTAAAGTTCCAAGTATTACTGTATTGCATTTCAGATTAGTTTTAACCAATGCACCTGGAAATTTTCTGTCACATTTCTATATATGAACAACGTTACCGAATTAGTTGAGGTTTACACATTGAAGAATGCCTCAGGCTGTTTCTTATGCAAGAAAAAAAAGTCAAAGAAATGATTTATGTAAAACAATGTCAGTGAGTGCAAACCTTGTGGAATACTATGAAAAGATGTTACCAGGGCCATGGGAGACAATGCATCATTGTTCATATTAGTAGCCGCAGGAAGGGATGGAAGTCTGGCCTTGTAGATGAGGCTTTTGTGTGAGATGCAATAGAGAGCATCCAGGTTCTGTAATCGCTTTCAAACAGACGCAGTGCGCTTCATACCGCATCCAATCCACATCACACAATGGAGCGCTGTGGACTAGAAACCATCATTAATTTACTAGTTTCTTAAAGCTTCTGTAAGTTTTATAAGTTCTACCTTTATGAACACTAACTTAAAATATTTTTTTTTTTTGTAAAATTAATAAATATTTATATGGAAAAATTATGATTTAATCCCTTTTGTTTTGTTTTTTGCTTGCAAATATGCACAAATCTTGCATTTCCCTAGAGAACCTTTGATTATTTATAAGCCATCTTTATGCAAAACAAAATTCTTATTTCTTTAACGTTTTGACATGACTCGGACGTCTTCATTCAGATTTTATGATATACGCCTGGAGGAAGTAATTGGGCAGCGAGCAAAATTCTAATTTCATGCTACAGTAATTATAAATCATAACAAAGATCAAATAGTCTGATCTCACATATAATCAACTACATGTAGAGCTTTGGCTTTCAACAAAGACAAATGTTTTCTGGAGAGACGAGGCTTAGAAAGCAGTCGTTGATCTGACCTTATCAGAGCATTCCAAATAAACAGCATTGTGGGAAATAAGAAGGAGATCAATGCACAGCAAGAGTCATCCATTGTCGCCATTGAAAGCCTCTGGCCTGTTTAGTTATTTGATAAAAAGTCCATTAAAGCATGTCTAATTAAATGATAAGCTCAAATGAAATCACAGGTTGGAAAGATTTGCAGTAACCACCTCATGAAGCAGCAAATGATCATGGGCCATCTAATAATCACAAACAAACACAAGTATATAAGCAGAGCAGTGTGCGGTAGTCACCATGCAAATTGATTTGACTTGTGTATTGAAACGCTGAGCTGCGAGGCTAATTGGATTATATGAAGTGTCATGACCGGTCGTGTCCTGGTATGTTCTGAGATATCAGTGCTTTACAACTAAGAAATATGAGTAAAGAAGGTAAACAATTAGCTCATTGAAGCATCTTTTTTTTAGCATCTGATCAATTACCAGTATGATAAATATGCTTTTAATGAAAAGCAAACAGACCAGAAGGGTCGAGTAATAATGAGTCTAATTTACTCTTTTGTTGTTCATGGTTACTCTGCTACCCCGAGGATGTGATGTTATCACTTAAATGTTGCTCATTCATGGATCAGTTTTTGGAGTTTTGGTATTGGAATTTGGTCCCATTCTTGCCAGACATAGGTTTCCAGCTGACAAAGAGTTTCTGGTCATCTTTGACATATTTTTTTGTTTAATGATTAACCGAATGTTCTCTATAGGTGAAAGGTCTGGGGCCTCATTTATAAAATGTGTGCACACTCAGATTTGATGGGTGTTTATACATTTAAATCCACATTCAAATTTAGCGTCGCGTCAGTTTGTATTGTTGGAGAATTGCAGGTTTTTGAAAATATAATCTGTTCTTGCAGCTCGCTGCTCTAAATTATGATGATTGGGGATATTTCATATGTTAATGGCATTATTTAGTCGCACATCTCGCCCCCTCAGAGCACCATTAATGTTAAAGTGGATTTTAATGATAAAATGTACTATTTAGAAATAACATTTGAGAAGTGTATTGTCATCCTATATTGAATAATAAGATAAAATAGCAATATTTAAATAAAGAGTCTGATAGGCAAGGTCGAATTTTGATTGGTAGTTTCACTCATCAAAGAGAAGATTTCTGCTCTTCTGAGGCTAAAGGTATGATTAAATATTTCACTCATGTTTTAAAGAGCTCAATTAGTCAACTTTCAGGGGCAGAGTGGGGCATTAAAATTCTGACTGTACTGGCTTCTCCACTTTTAAAAACAAGTCACTCTCCTACATATCTCTCTCGGTAACGGTAACGGTAACAGTTAAACTTTTTTTATAACAAATGAACCAAACCCACCCAAACTAACTTGAACATAAACACACATAACATAATTAATACAAAAACCCAACTGTCTTGCTTAAATTACACAAAAATAAGTAAACTCTTATTTTAAAAAGACGCATTCCTTATTCCCAAGATGGTTTGCTCTATTCTACATTAGATATATAGATAGATATAGATTATAGATACTATATTGATCCCCAAGGGGAATTCAAGAACAAACAAACAAATCAAATTTTCTTTTTTTTTCTTTTCTTTTTTTTGTGATCATGAATGTTCTGCAGGATGTTAACCATGACAAAGATACACAGTGTGAGCAACTGATATAAATATTGGTTGGACTTGTTGAAGAAGGAGTTTGTAGCAGATATGTTGGTATATGGCGTTTTAAAACACATGCAAAAGTTGTGTAGTTATTTGTTTTTTCTTACTTGGGAGTGTTATATTTGCATTAATACGATCGCCCCCTCTTTGAATTTCAAACGCCCCCTCTTCAGCGCTTGGCTGGCACCGGCTCTGCACCCTTCCAAAACATGGAAGATGCCAATACCGTATGCCCATATCATCAAGCATGTTGGCTTCTGAAATGGACGCTGATAACATGCTGTAAGGTCTCCTCCTCTTTAACCCGGAGGACACAGCTTCTGGGATTTCCAACAAGAATGTCAAATTTAGACTTTGACTATAAAACACTTTTCCATATTAAAACCATTTTAAATGAGCTTTGGTCCACAGGACACGACGATGCTTCTGGACCACATTCACATATGTCTTACTTTTTGCATGCAAACTTTAACTGGCATCTGCAAATGGCACAATGGATTATGTTGTTTCTGGAAGAATTCCCGGTCCCATTTAATAATATCAATGACAGCATCATGCTGATCAGTGATGCAATGTCATCTCAGGGCCTAAAGACCACGGGCATCCAACAACTTGTGAACTTTTATTTTAAATTTGTTTCAAATGAAAAGAATAACAAACTGTCCCAACATTTCCAGACATTGTGTCGTAATATAACACAAACATAGCTGCTTCCAGTCACTGTAAACACTCTTATTGCTGTCTAGGAAAAACACGTTTTTTTTTTAAATGTCCTATGTGTATTTCTATTTGTAAAACTAATGTAATTAAAACAAATAATAATACATAACAACAATAATGAAAATGAGATCAAAGCAACAATGGAATGTTTTATTCATTCATGTTACATTTTTTATTTTATTTATTTATTTATTTTTTACAAAATTAAACACAACCAATAAATACAAAGATAAAAAGCAACTTTTTGGCGACTGCCTCGTTGTATTACAATAGTAGCATTTTTGTTTCTTTTATATAGTTGCGTATCTTTTTTGTTTTACTGCGCTCAATGACATCGGGCAGCGGCACCCAAAGCAGACGGCTCACAATGGGTTGCAATGACACATGAAACAGGCATGCAGATCCATGAGTGATCCTCTTCACTCTCTCTCTCACACACACCCATACAAAAATGAGTTGGCACATTAAAGACAACATCTAGAAACATTTTGTTTGTTTTGCAAAATAGATATTATATACACACAAAAAAAACAAGAAATAAACCCAGAAACCATCTTTGCATCTCTCACCTGTCAAAACACTAGGATTTAAAGGTGAAGTGTGTAATTTTTGCACCACTAGCATCACCAAACATTTGAAAGATTTTCAAGAAAGTTTCACCATTTGCAAAAAACAGTCCCGAACATGCCCCCTTTTCTCACTGTCCCGCCCCAAACTCACATGATTGGTCGAGTCAATGCTGCTCAAACAGAGCAATGTTTTGATAGCGCCACAGTGTTACACTTTTGATGAGAAGCTGGAATAGGAGATTAACATTAATTATACACATCACCTTTAATAATTCAATGAAAAGAAAGCCTCCATCAGCCATGTCATTATTACATTCAAGGTATGCTTTCGGGTAAAATCAGGTGCATCAGTACAGTAGATTGAGTTTAACAACACACGTAATGTACAAACACAATATCACCCATGTCGTTGCATGGTTTTGTTCAAATTCAGCATTTCGTTAAAATCCTGCTTGGTGCGTAAGGCAGAGAGCCAGTCACGTGATCAGAGACGCATGTCGTAATCTCCAAGCTGCTGAAATCTCATTGACTCCCTCATGGGTTTGGCAGGGATATCTGGCACAGGAGGTTGTGGAGGAGAAAACTTCAAAACAGAAAGTGCACAGAGGACAACAGAGGTTGAAAGTTAAAGAGATGTGCCGAGTCTTGCATTCCCGCTCTCGATGTAGATGTGCATTCTCACTGAAAGACAGAAGGCTCATTCAGGTGGGCTGAATTAACCCAAGCGAAAGGAAACAGAGGAGGCAAGGTACGGTTGAAGCCGGTGTCGATCAGGTCTGGAGCTCTCGTGTTATCTGACCTCCAGGCAGTCCAGGTACTCCAGTGCCAGCTCGTAGCAGAACCTGTACTGCTCCTGCCAACAACAGTGAAGCCACGTCACTTTCTCTGGCAACATTCACACTGCATCAACTGCATCAATGCTATTGGATTTTTATATTTGAATAAAATATTGGCCTGTGCATCATTAATCTGATAACAAAAATCTGATTATGTAATATTATGTTTCATGATTATAATAACAATAAAAATGTGTCTCAGACAGAGACTGTCTCAGATTTCTCAGGACAAATACAGAATTAGAGAGACTGAGGGAACAAATGCACATTTTAAAGAAATGAGTTTTGGATCATTATGCATAATTGTGCACAACCATTTTGAAATACATAAGTTAACTGCTGTTCCAATTAAATTTAAAGGGTTAGTTCAGCCAAAAAAAATAAAAATCTGTCATTAATTACTCACACTCATATGACCTTTGTACATCTTCAGAACACAACGCATGCATACGCTTTCCACTAGGCGTAAACAATCGCAGATTATGTACATGCGTGTGCTTTCCTTAGATGTAAAGAAAGCTGATTACGTCAAATACATTAAAGTGTGCGTATGCACTGCGACGTGATACTCGTCACGTCATTCTCGTCCAATCCTGATCGGTACCCAAGGCTTTTTAAACGCAAGCGGCGCTGGAACAAGAGAGGAACGAGAGTGTGTGTGTGCAGAGCTTCTAATTTGGTGTATTGCGTGCTGTTGTGTTTTGTTTATCTAGTACTACTATTTTAATGTTTATGAGTAGATTGAGCTTTGTAAAAGACAACGCTGTGAAGTGTTACCATTCTTAACGCTTGTGTTCCCATTGATCTCATATTTTCTTTGACACGTTAAGCACACTCACGCTCCACTATAGTGTGTGTTCAACTTTGCCCTGCAGACAACGGAGTTGTGGAACAGTATAGTAAGTCATGTGACATACATATTTTGCACTTAGGAATGTAATGTAATAGACACACTAGTGAGCGGAAAGCACAATTTGATGTATTTCTCTTTTTATTATTTAGTGTAAGTTTAGGGCGCATTTGCGCTCAAGACTTTCTTTTGCTTTGTTTTGTTTCTTATAGAGGACAGTCTAGAGGACTGGGAGGAGATAGTGGGGATTCTTTTGATTATATTTATTTTATGATTTATAGCGTTATATTAAGCTTTCTCCCTTGGCCATCTCAATTTTACTCCTTTGAAAATCCTAGACATTTAATTCCTCTAAGGTCATAACAAACATATAGGTTAGAGTTTTGGTCTAATTATGGCCAATAGCAGATCTGTACCAAAGAGTAAAATCCTTACAAGGCACAAGTTCCATCCAATAAAAAGGAAATTACCCCTAAATTTCACCTTTTTAAATAAAAGCGATTTCAAAATGATTGCGATAAGCAATGAATTCAAAGTAGACATGGTTTACTGTTAAAAGAAGCGTGAATTCCAGCACGGAACATCAACAATTTGTATGTTTTATTAATGTTTAAGACATGGCTACAGTCTTTAATAGTTGTAGTGTAGGCATGTAGTGCCTAAGTTTAGCAGTAGTGCCTAACCAAACACTACTAATTAGTTACTGACGAAAGTAAGCACACTAACCATAGACTCCACCATGTTGGGTTTGGAGTTGCGGAGAGTCTTGACAGCGTAGAACACATCCACCATGTTGTGATGGTGCACCATCTCCATTATCATAGTGCAAGCACAGAAAGTGCCACTGCGTCCGCCACCGTTCCTTAAAGACATCAATACGTTGTTTCATTAGTGTCTTGAAGAAAAGCAGTGGTTTGTAACACATGAAGGAGCGGGATCTGAGCAGCACACTTTCAGAGCTTGTGTGAATTATTGTATTAGAGATGTCTAGAGGGGATAGCTGTGAAAGAGGCATATTTGTGCCACCACAGAAATCTGCAATACTTCTGAGCATGAAGGAACGGAAAGTACCAGTGCGCTCTGGGGAAAAGTCATGCAATAAAAATGTCACATCCTACTGAGCTAAGATCATTTCCCTTGGGCTACTGATAGAGGAAGGGCACCCCAGCGCAGATGCTTTGAAGCACGATACACTGTGTCTCATTAATAGTGAATAGACATATTAAACTACAGGCAAGTGCAGGTGGCAGGTACAAATCCTGAGGCCAGTGCACTAAGGAGTCAAATACTGAGGAAAATGAAGACAGGAAAAAGCAGCCGGAGATTAAGCGCTTTAAGCTGATTTTTACTGTTGGGTGGCCAGGAGCAAAAGAAACCTGGCTTGTACAATCAACACAATGAAGTGTAATTGCTCTCCAATTAGCATTTGGAAGCGGAGCCGTGTGAAACTTACAGGCAGTGCACTACAGTGCGACCGTCGCTGCACTCCCTCTGCCACTTCTGCACTTGTGCCAGAAGGTTGAGAAAGGCCTTCTTAGAGTCTGGGATTTCACGATAAGCCGACCAGCGCAGGAACTGGAAATGTCGCACTACCAGATGACCTTCCTGCAGCTGAATGATAAAGACAGAGAGAACAAGAGCAGAAGAAAGAGAAAACATTAATAAGAATAAAAGAGGAGTACAGCAGCGGGTCAAAGAACTTTGCTGCTGTTTTCTACAGATAGTGTGCACTTTAGTGTACTAATAATTTTGTGATGATCTATGCAACCTCTTAGATTAATAATATAAGCAATAAATATAAGCAATAATTAAAACTACACGATAAGAAATCATGTTTAAATTGTAAATATTTTTTTTTTAATTATTAACTATGTGCAAAGAAAAAAATATTTACATTTTTTTAACCCTACATGATATTATTATGAATATGAATATCTATGTACTTTTTCAAAAATGTTTTTTTGAAAAATACCCACTTTGTATAAGGTGCCCTTAAATACTATGTACCTACATCAGACAAAATAAATAAGAATAATAATAATTTTGTGTTCATATTGTACAGCAAAACACATTTGCTGCTATTGAGGTAGGATATAGGTAAAGTCAGGGACAGGTTTGGTGGTATGGGTAGGTTTAAGTGTGTGTGCTAAGGTGTAAAGCTAGAGTCAGAAATGTAATTATAGCTTTGAATACACAAATTAATAACAAATGGTTATTGGAGGTGTTTTTTAAAACGTAAGTGCTATGCAAAACATGTATAGAAGTGTTATGTATAAAATAATTTAATTTAAACGTAAGTACACAGCCGTTAAAGACACTTAATATAAAGTAGGTCCCTAGTATATTTTTATGTTTGCATGCAACCAACTCCATATGTATGGATTTACTAACATAGTAAACTTTCTTGGTAGCCCACCTGGTACTGCATTGCAATTGGGTACAGGTAACGATAAAAAAGCTTGAAAACTGAGGTCAGGTATACTGGATTTAGTCAAGGCACAAATTTCATCAGCTTTACATACAACACAACACACTTTTAGCACCATTTCACTTTGAAGGCATATATAGATTCAAAGATACTTTTTTTTCTCAGTGTGGCTAAGTTAAAACCGAAGCTAAAGCACCACCGCCCACTTTCAGGAACTTTTTAGCGTCCTATTCATGGAATATCTACTGTATGTCAAACATTAATTTCAAAACTGCAAACAATTACCAGCCGGACCTTCCGACCATTAATTAGCATCTAAATTGCTCTGTAACACATCCTAAATGCATTGTTTCGCCTTGAGGTTGTCTATCTTGTTTTCATCTAGGGATGGCGCCATATTGCAACATGATCTATCAATAACACGCAAGACTCAGCGTTCCAGCATGGGTGGTTCTCTCTGGGGTCCTGTGAAGAGGCAGTATGGGACAATTTCTGACAATGACATGGACTGTTTGCCTGGCTTGCAGAGTCTCAAAGAGACAGAGGGGATGTGGGGACCGACAGGGCCTAGCCAAACTGACACATGCACGGCTGGGAACGTGGCTAAAGGTTGACAGCCTGGCTGACAGGAGTGCTAAAATGGGCTAGCAACGAGAGGTGCAACACATGGGACAAGATTTCAAAGAGACAGGATGTTGACAATAAAGCCATCAGGGAGGACTAAGGTCAGCTAGAGGTGTGAGAAAGTGGCTTTTAATTCAGACAAGTCAATATCAGTAGCACAGACCGCACTGAGAGAGACTGACACAATACAAGCAACTTTATCTCCCTAACACACGCACATAAAGTGAGAAATAAATAGCTCTAATTCCAGCGGAGCAGCGGCACAAGCGCTAGTTTGTGAAATTGATACTTTTAATGACTGACCACACTTTCATACCTTTGCTTTAATTTAATTGGTATAGAGTTCATTTTCTAAAAGTCCCTGAAAAGATCATTTAGCCATTAGCCTCAGTTAATTAACCTTTCCGGAGTGGCCCTGAACTCAGACAATCTCGAATCTTAAAGAAAAAAAAGATGGATTAATTCATCTAATGAGGTCCGATTTTAATGAGGTACTGAAATAAATGTCAGTGCTAACACTGGGTGAGAACGACTCATGATTGAAAGGCACATACAGGGGATAACATATCTGAAGATGACTTCTTTGGCCCTATAGATAGACTCACCCGTGTGATGTTGGTCACCCTGAAAAGGCGAGTAACGACGTTGTCATCGGTGGATCTGGAAAGCAGCTCCACTGTCATGGGTCCAAACTGCTGCATGCCCGTCTCAGGCCAGTACTGCAGACAGGGCTGAGAGAAGGACAAATTGCACATGTAAATTGCTATTTTAATACACACTCCTGTAAACATCTGTATAGATCAAATGTGTTGTTTAACAATGACACAGTTAACCAACTGTTAACATAACAATTTTGTCTGCAAAAAAAATAAGTGGCAGTTTTTATTTTATATATATTTTTTTGCTTTATTATTTCATTTTAATTATCTGCTTCATTATGATCTTTGAACAAAATGTTTTTGTTTGTTTTGTTTCGTCTAACATTATGACCCACATATTCATAGAAGATACATACTAAATAAGTCTATGCCTGAAAAAAGACACCAAAAAACAACTAATTTAATAGATAGGAGACAGAGAAAATAGCCATCTTGCGATTAGGCGAAGGGTGAAGATAGACAGTGAAAGGATAATGGAGTCGAGGAAATGCCAGAGATAGGCTAATCAGCAATGAAAATCCAATTGCAGCCCACCAAGATAAATAATCCTTGCTCATTTCTCCATATCGCCTGCATTTTCTAGTCCAATCTCCCACCAGATTACCATTTGCTCATGTGTCAATTAATTTTCTCTCATGCCACTGGCAGACAAATCTAATCCAGTGCAAAGTTATTTGAAACGAGCAGGCGTGAAACAGCTTTAGCCATGTATTTCCAATGAGAGAGACACAGAGATGTTAAGATAAGATAGATATTGATAAATCCTTGTCACAGTGATGAGTATTACCAGAGTGACAGTGTGCCAAAGAAGATAAATATTCATCTGAACACACTCTGACAGATCAGAAAAGGGTAACTGTAGCAGAAGGAGAAAAGAGAGATATTTTCTACAAAGTTAGATGACTAACGGAGTGTGATAATGTCTAGAAAAAAAGAAAAAAACATTTGCGCACATCAGATGGAAGACAGGAAACTGAAATAACTATAAAATAATCTTGTGCAGATCACCTCACTCATGCAAAAGCACACATACACACACACACACACACACCACAGGTATTATCAGGTGAGTCTTAAAGATGGCACACTCTAATTTTGCATTCAGTGGAATAATGTGCACCAGACATGCTTGATCATGGAGAACGGGTCACAGAGTTTGCCTACGGGGGGGAAAGGAGAGAAAATCATGGGTATGTTGCGATCTCAGTGTGTTTGTCCTTTCCATTGCCAATTTAGACAAGACAAACACATTATCATTGTGGGGAGTCTCAAGTGAAAGGCACGTTGTGTGTTTGCTGTTCACCCAGAGTGAGAATTATGAGCTCCGAGGGTAGGTGGGGGGGGTGTTGTCTGACTTATCAAATGCACCAAAAAATAACTTGAAAACCCTTAAAGACTTCAAAACAAACGGGTGTAGGGGGTCTTAAAATATGCAAGGTGATTTTTGTCTCTGGCCCATACTGACTTTTCTTTTCTCACGTGGAAAAAAAAAGTAAAAACATTACAAATCACAGTAAATATAAATTTTTTTCATTGTAATTTAGACAACTTCCATAGGTGTAAACGCATTTTGCAATGTAACCTAGTTCATCTCTGAACTAACATGAATCTGAACCCTAAATATATTTTGCAAAAAACAAAAAGTTTACCATTTACTGTAGAAGCCAACAAGCTGATTAAACCTGATGAACCTGTGATATCTTCATCAGGGATGTAAAGGAAAATAAAAGCTGAAATGTTTTCTTGAAAAGCAGCTTGTTACAATTATAAGGGACAAACCTCTGTGTATTGCATGTAGTCACATACATACAGTCTACATCTACATCATCATCTTAGGAGATTTTTGTTGTTGTTGTTGTTGTTGTTTTTTACATGAAATGCGAGTTATCTGCTTTTGCCAAGAAAAAAAAAAACAAACTACGGTTTAACAAAACAGTTCAGATCTATGTTAAAAAAGTTGAAATGACACGCTTGCATCAACAAATGCCTCTTCAATGCCTCATCAGTTTTGCATTTGTTACACTATCGGGTAGGTGTAGGGCTGGATTTGGTGTAAGGCATATTTTCAACTCGATAGAGCATTAACTTTTAGCAACAGTCCATGAATATTTAAATTCTGAACCACCGCGATATGTACCTATATCAACATAATACAGGTGTACCAGGGTTTATATATTGAACCAGTGTTTTAGTGCCACTCAGTGGACATTTCTCATTGAAACTGTAGTGAAACATGCAGTAAGGTATTTTTTTGTGTTTATATATGTGCATTTCATAGTGAGTCTTACCCAGGCCGAGTTGGACTGGTTGAGCTGGTTGAGCATGACAATGGAGGTACAGCCGTAGTCAAACACTAGTCTCCAGAAGTCAGCGGTGGTGGTGGGCAGGGGGTGAGGGGTCACCACAAACGTGGCTGGCTGCAGAAAACTGTCCATCAGTGCTGCATTTATGTAGTTGTTGCCATCACCCTCGGTGGAGACGAGAAACGCCAGCGCGCGGTCGGGCGGCAGCACATCCATGCTCCGGTTCTTCTCACGGTTACGGGGCAGCAAAGACACGCTGCACTCCTCCACATCCAGGTGAGGAGTCACAGAGTTCAGAGTCTGAAGAGACAGCAGTCAGACACAAAGAAAAGACAAGGGATCAAAGGGTGACTGAATGCACTCAAAGGATGTGCAATGATATAACTGAGACAATGAGAGGATGAGGAAGTAAAACTATGCAGGCTATAGCTAGATGCAAAAATGAACAAAAAAGAAAATGGAAGTGTAAAATCCCATGAAGGAGAATGCAAATCTCTTATAGCCACTAAAACACAGAGCATGAGATGACAGATCACTCCTTCGAATACGTTTTGCATAGCAATTGACAGTTTAAATGCAATCATGGGAAAACTCAGAGGACAGATTCAATTTTAAGGAAGAGTAAAATAAGGTCTAAAGTAAACATATCTCGATGATACTACTGTTGATAATATTTTGTTATGCACAGCTTAAATTTTGGAGCAAAATCTCCAACACATGGAGAATTATTATTATTATTTTTTTTTTATTTTCTTTTGGCATCACGGCTGCTGATGCAAAACATAAAAAAATTGTAGCATTGTAGTATTTATTATTTTGAAGTACTGTAACTTATTTTTACTTTGATTACATTTGATTTTGATTAGTATTGCATAAAGAGCAGAATTTAAAAAAATAAATAAAATAAATAAATAAATAAATAAAAGTTCAAAAAATGTAGTTCATTTTGGTACATTATAGGGTTGATTAAGGGATCTAAAATACGTTCATGCAGAATAAAGGTACTTTATAAGTTAATAGTTAAGTTTACTTAGTCTAGTTAATAGTGAGAAATAGATAGTTTTTTTTTTTGTTTTATTTTGATTATCTTATTATTATTATTTTGTATTGTGCATCCGTTAAATAAAATTTATTTAAGGCAGTAATCAATAATGTACAAATACAATAAAACTATGTTATGACCACTTTTTTAACTACTAACATTTTTCAGATTTTGTAAGATGTATGTAAACTAATAATAGATTCAGAGAAAAGCACTGAAAGCTGAAGTAATTTTGTCACAGGCAAATAATGTCTACAAAGCTTAATGGCTGAGAATAAATGCACACTGGTCACATATGAATACTTCTGTTATGAGCTTTGAGGTGAATGAATCAGACTGAGAATTATGCAGATTATCACACTGATGGGTAAAGTGCTTCAATCCCGATTGGTTCTGACAGCACAAATGGGACATTACAATTACGATTATAAAGATTACACTGGCTGTGAAGAGGACAGGGACAGGTACACAGTCTCAGAGCGGCAAGCATGAAGCCATTAATAGCTTAATGCCAAAAACACACGCGAGTGGAACTGTAAGGTGAGGGAACACCTCATTAAACCCTCTCTAAACGAATGAAAATAGACTCTACAGCTGGTTGACTTCATCACGGTTTGAGCTGTGAGTTAGTATGCAGCACTTAACCTGGATGAAACAAAATGACATGATTTGCATAAAGCCCCAATGGAAATATCATAAAACTAAAGTGCATACAAACCCAAGCCTCTATGATCAGTCTGATTTCTACATTAGTGCTATGTCTTTATGTGTGTATGCGTGTGTGTGAATATATACACTATTTATTTTGTTTTAGTTAAAAATACATGACTTGAACCCCTTCTTCAATGTAAGTATGTGACATTGTTTTGCTTGTTTTCTAAGTTTACTTGTGTTTTTAAGTCAAATATTAAGTAATATGTCTGAATGAAGCTTTATACATTCATTTATACCAATAAAGCTGATGTAAATGGGTTAAATTAGGTAGGAACTGCAGATTACCACTTTTTACAGTGTTCTCTCTCGGCTTACAGTAAAAAAAAAAAGAGAAGAAAAGAAAGAGTGGAAAAATAATTAAAATGCATGAGGTTTTAATCTCTTGCTTCAATCAGTGCTCCTAATTTTCCCAAAGACAACTCCAATTACACACCATACATCACACAATCTCAGCTCATTTTTCATGGCTTTTCACAATTTAAACGATTCTGCATATATTATGCTTGGTCTCCTAAAATGGTCAGAAGTTTTCCTACAGTAGTTCTTGGGCGTTTTGCTTGTTAAGATCCCTTAGGGAACTGTTTTAATTTGAAGGTGTACCTCCCACTTGGACCAATCTGAGCACACAGTCTCTTTCTGGGTCTAAGCAATGGATTGTAGTGTACTTGACTGCAATGAACAAGTGACATCCGCAGTGCATTAGTCCACAATATTAAACGGGGCTGTAATAAGAGTGCAATCAGCAGTAATATTGCTGGATATTGACTTGCTAAGAAAATAATAAGCAATAGGCATGATAATGGTTGTCTCAGCTAATGGGTCACACAAAAGTACACATCCTTGTATTTACTGGAAAAAAAATAAATAGTAAGAGTGCATTTTTTTTTCCAAATATATAATCAGTGGCTCTATTCACAGCTTGAGAGATTTGTGAGAATCTTGTGAATAAAATTACAGTGGAACTCATAAACGCACCTGACTTCTCTAGCTGAAAAGGAAAATAATAATGCGACTTCTAAGAACCGGCTTCTTTATATGGTTTAAAAGGCATTTTATTCCTGTGATCAAAGCTGAATATTCAGCATTGTAGTGTTCAGCTAGATATGCCAGCACAGCTCTGGATGGCACTCCAGCATCTGTCTTATAATCTGTGTTTTATGTGTTTCTGTTTATCTTGGACTTTCATCATATCTCCACCCATCTTATGTGTGTTCACGAGTGCTCATTTATGTCTCTGCCCTGCTCGTTGGTTGTCATGGTGTTTCGTTGTTGTCTCCGCCCAGTTTGACATGTATAAATGCCCCGGATGTCTTTGTGCAAGCCGCTCGTCATTGTGGATGTAACTTTCTTGTTTTCCCCCTTTGTCAAGCTGTCCGTGTCTAATTTGCTGATTTGCTGACATTAATTTTTATGTGGTAACCATAACATATTAAATTATATTAATTTAATTTATATTTATTTATTTATTTATTATTTAGTAATAATGTTTTTTTTTTTCTCTAAAATTTCTTACCAAAAACTTTTAATAGTTCACAACACTAACCCCTTATACAAAATAAATATACTTAAATGTATTTAAAATGTATTTATTTAATGCTCAGTATACTAAAAATATTTTTTTATGTACTTAATAACATGCCCTGCAATCGTACTTTTAGTATACTAAACTGGTATACTTAAAGTCTGCTAAATTGGAACAACTAAGTTTGTACTTAGGGGCTCTGGGGTGATTTTGGGGCCCCTGAGATGTTTTGACATGCCCTGACAATTTCAGCTATTTATTACAAAGTATTGGCCAACAAATATTTGTATATTTATTTATTTGTTTGTTTGTTTGTTTTTTATTCATAACAAACTTTAATGCACTTTAATTGTGCAGAAGCAGTCCAATTAAAGACATAATAAGTATTTTTAATTGTGCTAAAGTGGAATTATCGCAAATACGATACTTTAGGTACATTTTCAATATTTTGCATTTAAAAGAACATTATTACACAATCCTCATTAAAAGTGACATGAACACACATTTTAGCCTTAATAATAAATGTAGTTTATAAAACCAATTTCGGGAGGAGTGTGCGTAGGTAATCATTACCGATCTCCGCCTCTCCAATCTTCCACTTATCTCATCTCCCTATCAGATCTCTAGCCTCGCCCCAATAAATAATCAGATCTCCTTTCTTCCGTATCTCGATCTTAGTATCCCAACCCCTCCTTATTTTCACCAGGGGGAGCACTCAGGGTTAGGAACTGGCTGTCCGCCTCTTTCCTCTCCTGAACCTTTAGGGTTGTTCACCCTAGGGCTTGGCAGCCCTCCTAAAGCTGAGTATTCTCACTGGGCAGCACGCCAAACAAGATTCGCTTATATATCTAATTACCCATAAGTATGAACTTGTGAAATATGCATTGTGCACAAGTACTACTCCAAATATATATTTACTAGGGACGTTTTTAGTGTGTAGTTTTTATTTTTATTTTATTTCTTTAATAAACACTTTTGTCTGGTAAAGTATATTAACTAACATGATACACGCCTAAGTGACTAAAAAAACATGAAACCAATCTGGTTAGCGACACACTAGATTTTTGCTAACCACTTCAGAGACTCCATGGCCAACAAAGAAAGTGAAGATATTATTTTAGAATATTTTGTCCTTAGTTCATTCACTGACCTGAAACTCTTCTCGCAGCTGAGAAGTGTTGGTCTGAGAATCCACACTCAACATGTCCTTATAGGTGAGCGCAAACTCGCTGATGGGGATGGCGGTCTCTCCGCACAGACAGGCCTCTAGTATGGCATCATGGATGAATATATATTGCTCCTGAAAGAGAGATTGACACAGAAAGAGTCAGCTTAGGACAGAAAGCTGCTTCAAAAGAAATGAGGCCATGTCAAAACATGCACGATGCAGTGTCCAATTATTTGCTTTTATCTTGCTTTAATTAAAAACGATGTGACAAAGTGTCAGGGAGATTTATCGAGGGGGGAAATATTAGCTTAATTTAGCAATGTAGGAAGAAAATGTCAAAATCAATAAGATCTACATTGGGTACAAAGTATTCAGACCTCCTTAAATTTTCACTCTTTGTTGAATTGCAGCCATTTGCTAAAAGTTCATTATCTTCCTCATTAATGTACATACAGCACCCCATATTGAAAAAAAAACTGTATTGTTGACATTTTTGCAGATTTATTAACAAAGAAAAACTGAAATATCACATGGTCCTAAGTATTCAGTCCTTAATATATTTGACACTCATATATTTAACTCAGGTGCTGTCCATTTCTTCTGATCATCCTTGAGATGGTTCTACATCTTTATTTGAGTCCAGCTGTGTTTGATTATACTGATTGGACTATATAAGACCTTACAGAGCCTTGGTGAGAAGTAAAGAAGAACCCAAAGATCCCTGTGGCTAAGCTCTAGAGATGCAGTTGGGAGATGGAAGAAAGCTGTAGAAAAACCATCAGCCCTCCACCAGTCAGGGTTTTTTTGGCAGAGTGGCCTGACGGAAGCCTCTCCTCAGTGCAAGACACATGGAAGCCTGCATGGGGGACTCCAAGATGGTAAGAAATAAGATTCTTTGTTCTGATGAGAACAATATAGAACTTTTTGGCCTTTATTCTAAGCGGCATGTGTGGAGAAAACCTGGGCACTGCTCATCACCTGTCAACTCTCACCCATCCAATACAGTCCCAATGATTTTAGCAAATGGCTGCAATATAACAAAGAGTGAAACATTTCAGGGGGTCTGAATACTTTCCGTAGCCACTGTAATTTCCCATGTAAAGATGTAAAACATGTTTGCACTCATCTAGAAAAGCCCATGAGCAGTATGACTTTAGATATTGTAGTATATCACAATAGTTATTCCTACAGATAATTAGTGAGTTATGCTTGCATGCAAACAAGCTTCCATGGTGCTATGCTTTCCTGGTTGATTGTGTAGTTGCTTATAGACCTAATGCAAGCTCATCTAAAGAAAACAAAAATGTTGCTGTGGTAACATTTCTGAAAAAGATAACATGTTGCTTCTTGAACACATTCTTGTGACACACTTATAGGGAAATCTGGCAACACTTAATTTGTTGATTGTTTCATGTATCGCAGGAGTTCGGCAAGTTGTGCTACAGTACATGGTTAATGCAGCATCCCATTGGAAAATAACATACAACTTACACTAAAGCCTTTAATAAAAAGCAAAATATTATATTTAAAATGTATCTGACTAATTATCCATGACATGTTAGCTTCCTTCAGCAAGCTTTGCATTGGCATGAAAAGAACTCAATGCTGTACCAGGTGCGCTACTGAGCGAGTTTCCTTTAAAAAAAAAAATCATATACATGGAGCTGGCTATGTAAAGTAATTATTAAAATTTATTATGTTGCAAATAATTACTACATTGTACTGTAAGTTGTAACTCTGAGATGTTTTACACCCCATTATGGTTCACTGCAATTCGAAACTGTATTAAACTGTATTTACTAATACATTTTTGGAGTTTTGTAAGCACAAGTTTATTTAATAATTTTTTTTGCCTTTTACAATTGTCAGTCCAGTTTCTCATAATTCTCCAATATACTTAATATCTCTCATCAACTAGTCATGTGATTCGAGGTCTTGTTCAGAATCGATTGCATAATGCATAAAGTCTAATTATGTAAAAAAAAAAAAAAATCTGCAACCTTAAATATGAGCAATAAAAATAGCGTTTGCCCTATCAAACAAGAATCATAAAGGCATGAGTGTCAGTGTAAATCTCTAAGTTTTTTCTTTTGATTCTGGCTTACTCTTTCACTCTATCCGAAAGTTAAAGGTCAGGCATCAGCCATCTGTTTTACCTCTGACGAGGGAGAACACTAGACCGGCCTTGAGCTTGCCGTCCTCAATTCATATATAATCAGCAACAGTGTTTAACAATGAGGGCAGAGATTTCTTGTGCATTATAAAACAGTCTAGACAGTGTGGCAAGATGCGTTTCATGGCCTTGCTTTTGTCTTGAAAGCATTCTTGTGATATTAAGGGAACAGTGATTATACATCAAATTATGGTTTCTTCTTTGTTGTCCAGCCCCTTGAGGGTTGACTTGAATGGGAAAATTTTCACAGCTACAGTACTTTTGTCCATCAGTTTATTAACATGCAGTTCACCAAGTCATTTTCTGCAGAACAACTGCATGAGTTACATAATTTGAATGAATTTGAAGGAAAAGAACAAAACGAGGATATAAATTATTCAAAAGTAATACATTTAAAAAACACACTTAATATTTCTAAATCTCGTTTACCACATTTTGAGTTGTAGTCCATTGTTTTAAAATAATCGTTTCTGGTGAAAGTTGGCATGGAATAATAAAATGAAATGTAAAAAAATTCATCCTCCTACTGCGTTTGTATTAGAGATAATAACATTACAAAGCGATAATAATTACAGTTTTCAAACCAACTTTTGTATTTACAACTGAAACAAGAAATTCAGTGAGAACAAATGTGTTCAAATCATCCAAACTTCTTCAAAACAACCAAACTAAACTGAAATAAAACCCTTTGACATCCTTTGTTTCTGATCATTAGTTACTTACCTCAGTCTGGATCATGTTGATACGTCGTGAGCAGAGTGTCTTCACACAGTTATAAATGTCTACCACACCCTCACACTCCGCCATATCCAGCATCACGTCCAATACGATGTAACAGCCGGTGCGTCCGGCACCCATGCTGCAGACAGACAAATAAAGAAACAGCTGAGGGAACAATATCACAGTGTAATGTATAAAATAAATAACATCATATGGGTCTAGAATGAAGTAAACACAAAAAGAGATCACCGCTCTAATGCAGCTCTCAGTATGCGCTAGTAAATGGACTGTTTGTGAAGTACTTCACAAATTGAGTTCAGTCAACTGCTAAATATACATGCAGGGTTGGACGAAACTACCACAGCTCTTTCAAGCAGAACAGTCCATAAGTGACTAAAACAACCGGCTGCTGCCACAGTCAATTAACTCTGCTCCCAACCTGAATCCTCTCCAAGCCTGAACTTCAGGAGATGAGTCTGAGTACTGAGTCTACACGCTGCTCTACGGTCCAGTGATAGTATAAGTTGGCAATTACATGGTGGGTAAAAAAAAAAAAAAAAATCAACTTAAAGGCGAATTTGATGGGTAACAGACACTGAACAACAAGTGGAGCCTCATTTAAATTAAAACTAAAAATAAATTAAACGCATTGTTTTCCATAAGTACATATGAAATGAGTGGATGAGTATATGTCAGTGCTGTCAAATGATTAATCAAAAAAAAAACTGTTTATGTGTGTGTATATATATATATATATATATATATATATATATATATAAAACTAAATGTGAGTATTTTAAAAATATATACAGTATATGTGTGTATTTACATATACATAAATATAAACAGTACACACACATATATTATGCAAATAAAACAACTTTAATAGTTTTACAGCACAAACCTATATAATGTATTTAAATTCAGTGGTAACACTATTAAGGTAACAAACATGATGGTCCTGCAGATGCCAGTAAGAAAATGTGATGTGGGTTGGACTGGCCATCATCACAGTGAAGCGTACTAATGAAGAATGCTTAAAAAAATGAGAGCAATATCCCAGACAATCTTGAAAGAAGCACTGCTGAAGTTTAATTAAAGATAAAGCGATAATGTTAACGTGAGTAAAATGGAGAGATAAACTGAGGAACACATTACATCATGTGACTGCAAAATATGTTACATTTTCAGGTTGAATGTGGAGCAATGAGTCTTTAGGGACTGATGAACGTTTCATCAGTGTTCAGGGATGATTCACTGAATTGGTTTTCTGTCCAATTTAGTTTTATCTGATACATGGACGTCTTCTGCATGAACAAGTGAGATTGTGGGGCAGAAACGAGTCTTGGACTGGCAAACTGCAGGTGCGAGCATTTATCTCTTTATAATATGAAGCAGATGCATGGAAAATATCAAATATCTGCAGTTCATCAAAAGCAAAAATCTTCTTAACTAACAGCTGGAGTTACAACTTGCATGTAGTTATAATCTTACAGTAGTTGTGAGTATAATTTTTGCTGAAGCAGATCCAGTTCTCCATGTGTTATAAGTATTATCACTAGTGGGCACTTTTTTACTAACCACATTTAAGATAAAATAGTGCTTGTTTACCTGCAGTGGACCACCACTGGGCCAGCGTCGGGCGGCGTGGAGGCCTTGACCCGCCGGAGGAAGGCCAGCAGTCCTGTGGCATGGTATGGGACACCGTGTTCCGGCCAGTTTGTGAAGTGGAACTGGCAGACTTCATGTTTAGCTGGGTAACCCCGCTAACACAGTACAAAATTATTCATTAGAAAAAATAACAAACATTAGAAACAACATTAACTCATTAAAATGTTCTTATACAGTTTTCTATGATTTAATAATTTTATCAAAATAAAAAATAAAAAAAATTGTCAAATTGCTCCATTAACTAATTTACATTTAGTATCACAATATTGTTAAACATTTAAAGAGTCTTACCCGCTCCATGGCAAAGGTGCGCACGGTGTATTCTGCCAGCGTTTCTGTTTTTAGCAGAGTGATTTTTATGTCTCCATAGAGCTCACTGTCATCTGGCCAGTATTTACAGCACTTCATCTGAACCACACACACACACACATATATACAATTAATACACCACAATTACAACTGCATCCAACAGCTTTATACAATACAGAGTTATACAATCGGTTACAAATACTTAATAACTGAATAAATGAATGAATGGATAAACTAATTACTAAATAAATTAATGAATGTAATGATTTTCTTTTTCAAATTATATATCTTCTAGCCGGTCTTCCCTCATGCACCATCAAACCTCAACGCATCAACGCAGCAGCATGACTGTTCTTCAACGAGCCCAAAACGGAACGCAGAACCTGATGTCCCTAGGTCAACATCTTTATTGACCCTGGAACAACATTGTGATTAGCCAATCAGATTTGAAGAACCTGTTTATAGTTTTTGTGAAGTTTAAGCTTACAATTGGTGTTTGCACATTAGTGTCAGTCATCTATTATTTCCTCTGATTTTAGGCAATACTCATGGGTAGGGTTAGGTTTAGGTGTAGAGATATGGTCAAAACTAAAATTTTGGAATAAAATGTTGTTCCAGGGTCAACAAAATATGGGAACACGCTTAACTCTGCAAAATCAGGACGTGCAAAGGGCCCATGTCACTCCTCTCTTCATCTCCCTGCACTGGCTCCCAATTGAAGCTCGCATCAAATTCAAGGCACTGATGCTTGCATATGGAACAATCACCGGGTCGGCTCCCGCTTACCTCCACCCACTGCTACCAATCTACACTCCCTCCAGAACTCTGAGATCTGCTAGTGAGCGAAGCCTCATTGTACAATAACAAAGAAACACAAAATCTCTTTCCAGAACATTCTCTTACACCGTTCCTGACTGGTGGAATGACCTTCCCATCACTATCCGAAATGCCAACTCTCTTACAACCTTCAAACGACCTCTGAAAACCCATCTCTTTCAACACTCTTTGACATCATTAAAAAAAATCAAATAAATAAATAAATAAAAAATCCTTAATCCTATTCTTTCTTTCCCTTTCTAGCCTGCACTTATTTGAAGATTGCCTGTTATACGGTATTATGAGCACTTACTAAGTTGTTTTTGCCTCTGTATGACTAATTGCTTGTTGTTTTCCCCACCTGTACTGTAAGTCGCTTTGGATAAAAGCGTCTGCTAAATGAATAAATGCAAAGGTAAA
>JAUYWG010000056.1:1573534-1583594 GCA_034779775.1 Enteromius afrohamiltoni | reverse complement strand
TATTGTTTTGCTTTAAAATGAATGAATAAATAAATTAGTGAAATAAACTACACATATGTTTAAAATGCCCCTATAATGGATTTTTGAAAATTGCATGAAACATCCTGCAAAGTATTAAATCTGAAAGTGTACTGCATATGAAATTCTTGTCTCTCAAAAAAAAAAGTCGACTCTGAATCACTGAAATGAGTCCTTTTTAAAATGAATCTCCAGCCATTTCTTGTTAACTTAAACGTGAAACATTAGCATATTGTTGTACACTTGTTGGTATTTTCGTGTTGGTCTGAATGAAAATGCAGATTCATTGTTCACCACTAGGTCCCGCTTTTGGAGCAGTTAAAATATTCCCTAGTAACGCTTTACACAAAGCAGCACTGTGCTCACAAACACTGATTTATCAGACTTTACAGGCATGATGAGATGAAAATAAGACCAATTGTCCAATCACGGTAGATTAGCAAAAGGAGGGGTTTAGAAAAATGTACCATTGAGAGAAACGTTTGGAGTTCGTACAAATAAGGTAAAAATAAATGCATTCTAAAAGACAATGAAATATTTTTTGACTCCCAAAACCAAAATATGAACCTTTGATTACTCATAATAGGGGCACTTTAAAGCATTTCTCATGGCTAATACTGTGCAATGGAGATGTTTTGAAGAGACTATATGCCAATTCTTTTTGAACACCAACAATTACCACAATCAATTAATTAAACATTCACATGCAAACATATGGAAATACTTCCATATGTTTGCTATTTTTCATGGTCTTCTCTTCCCAAGCTTTTTCCAAGAAAACGTGTATTAACAAGGATTGCATATGACTGTTTATCGGGCACTTACCCCTCTGAAGTTGCTGGAGGCCTGGAAGTAGATGAGATAGTTCTTGCTGGGGTCCAGGGGTGTGTTCCAGTAGCCGTTGTAGGTGTGGTTGTCCCCTACAGTGAAGGGTGTAGCCTCCGGTAAGCTGCCGGGTGTGAGTTCAGCAGTGTAGTAATGAGGCGGAGCACCACTAGCCCCTCCACCTCCTCCAGGACTCTCCCCATGGGAGGAAGGAGCAGGGAAACACTCCATGTGACCCAACTCCCTCCGTTTCACCTGTCTGGAGCCGTCCTCCTCCACCACAACCACGTGATAGGCACTGTACAGGGAAGATGGAGCAGACTTTACACACTGAACCATCCTTTTACTGACTGTAACACGAATGCTTCAACTAAAGTAGATTATCCAGTACCATGAGATGTTTATAAAGTATGTTTATATCATGGTATATAAAATAAATAAATAAATCAGTCCCAGAAGAAGCATTTATACCAACAGAAGCTGTTTTACCAAAAGCTGTAATACAGTAACAATCATTTATTCGATTTAGTTAGTAGAAGTAAATTAATAAATTAAACCTATTTATGGCATCCTCATTTTACAGCATTTTTACATGAGTGTCTAAAACCTTGAACTGTACTGTAGCTTTGCAGGTTGGTTTTCTTTTTTTAAGCATCTTGTCTCTTGGTGGAATACTAGTGGCCCAAAACTTTTGCACAGTATTGTATGTATTTAATTCACTTTCACTTTAATGTTGGAATTTAAACAAATTGTCTTAGTATTTCTCATAGCACTGTCCAAAATTAGTCTAAACAATTACACATTGATACACATTCAGCTACAGTACAGTACAATACAAATAAGTGCATTCCATTCCTCAAAATCATGTTGCCTACTTAGACCCCCTATTCTGATTAATTAATTTTACTGACTTCAAAAGATTTGCATAATCTGTTAATTTGGGTATATGGTACTATCGGGCTTCTATTCATTTGCAAAAGTTGATATTACTCATACAGAACATGGGGAGCATCAGACATAATTTTACCAGTCAGGGACAACATCTTCTTCTTGTACAATTTATGAAAACTTAACAGTCAAGCTTTCAGTTGAGCAGAGAGGCAGCTATACCAAGCACATATTCCATATTGTACAATACTCTGTTGAAAAAAGATTCTAAATTTTTCTTACTTTTTTTTTTCATCTGCCCAGATTTAAATAAAGAAATATTAGCAAAATATGTCTCATGCACTGCAAAAAATGCTTGAACAGTGGTAAATTTTTGTGATTAAATTTGTAAGAAATTGAACTATTATCTGCATCACGACAAACGCATACATATACTGTGTTTATTACCTCACAGGTGCTCCTCTTCCCAAGGCTGGACGCAGGAGTACAGTTATGGTGTTCTCGGATTCACTCAGTGGAGAGGGGACGTCTTCATAATCAAATGCAGGTGCTGTGAAGAAGAAAGAACCAACAGATGTAATTGAGAAACTTGGATGACTTGAGACCTCGAACAGTGGACTAGTCTTTTGTGTCTGTGTCTGCAAACTGTATTAAATGATTTATTTTATATTGATCAGCTTACTGACTCAATCAGTCAGTTCAACTCGTTTGAGGTTAATGGCTCACTGGAGGGGAAGGATATCACTAAACAAAGACCGAAAGTACAGGTTTAGAATGACATGAGGATGAGTAAATAATGACAGAAGTTGCACCTTTGATCTATTTCTTTGGGAAAAAAAACAAAACGAAATATCTGCAAGCAGCAATTACCGGGGTTCGAGCAATTTAAGGGTTGTGCGGGTGTGTAGGGAAACCTGGACGCATGTCTGACACTTATAGCTAACCAAAGGACAAAATTCAACATTTTGCGTCATTGCGTCAAGGCGGGGAACGTGTTACGTTTAGATCTTTCGAAACATAGCGGCTTGAGATATAAAGTGGAGCGTGAAGAGGGAAATAGTGGTGTTTTAGAAGATTTGTACGTGCATGTAGGTGGCAAAACTAGATCAATATTGCAGCATTTTGCAGAATTGTCATCCTTAACAGACAGCGGTCACGTGACCCGCCACATTCTGCGCACGTCTATTTGTGGTATTACAATACAGATATATGAAGTGGACAAAAAGCTGACGAAGACATATCTTTCAGCGGTTATGAATTGAATGTGTTCCAAAACTGTGGAATAACTATTAACAAGCATATTAATATTGGAAATTATAAAAGATACAGTTATTTTATGTTAGAATATACTATACTGTGGAGTCTTTAAAAACAGTTTTACAAGAACAATTATTCTGTCAAAATGAGAACACTGAGACAGCCCCTAAAGTATGTTCTTTTAAGGCTGCAGGGTATTTTAGTCTCATAAGTGTTTGGAACTCTCTTGGTGAAAGGAGCAATGGACCAAACGTTACCTTGACAACACTGCACGTGCAAGCAGCATTTAGCCTCCAACAGTTGTTGCAAATAAACATCTCTTCTCATTATTATTTAATCTAAATAATTCTGCAAACACTCCAAAATTGATCTAGTTCTGTCACCTACATACGTGTACAAATCTTCTAAAACTATGCTTTTTTATGAATAATTAATCATGTATTAACAACAGCAATGCAACACCAATTATTTGCAGTAGAATATAAAAATCAGGTATAAAACATGAAACATAAAGAATAGTCGAGTCATTTCATTGCCACAGCCATATCACCCTGCAGCCCAAGCCTGGTTGCCCACAGAAGCTAAGCACTATACTGTCAAAAAAGAGCACCCTCTTTTGGATGAGACGTTAAACCGAGGTCCTGACTCTTTGTGGTCATTAAAAATCTCATGACACTAATCGTAAAGAGTAGGGGTGTAACCTCCTGGCCAAATTCCCACTGGCCCTTGTCTATCATGGCCTCCCAATAATCCCCGTCCATTGATTGGTTGTTTCTCTCGCTCCTCTTCACATGTAGCTGGTGTGTGGTGAACGCACTGGTGCCGTTGTCCTGTGGCTGCCGTCGCAACATCCAGGTGGATGCTGCACACAGGTGGTGGTTGAGGAGAGACGCCCCACATGCCCCCACAAGCGCTTTGGGTGTATGGCAATACACAAAGCGCTATATAAATGCTTAATTAATTCATTTCAATAATTAAAATTGAAGAATCAATTTAGAATACTATACATCCGTTTTTGACATTATTTCTTCATATCACACATTTAAGCCGATCTTTAAAAAAAAACAAAAAACATAACACATACATTATCTGACAATTCTATGTGGATAATAATTTTTGGGTTCATTATTTTTTGGAAGTGGCTATTTACAACTATTGCGCATAGCATTTTCTGATATTTATATCACTTGCAAGTGACAATTATCTGCACCTCAGTATTGAAGTGCATTATAAAACATATTTGAAAAAAATTTAAATTTGAAAAAAAAGGGAGGAAGTAATTCAATGTAGAACCACCACTGACTGCAACACAACAATCTTTTAAATTAGTAATAAACACTGACTTGACTGCTTTGCTCCACAGAGAACAAAACCCACCCCAGACAGAGCATACCACACAAGGGCAATGAAACACAGTAATGGAGGCGGATGAGAGCGATCCACAGTCCTTTATAAAGTCTGTTGAGGGGTGAGCGCAGAACAGAGCTTCTGCTCCCATTTCTGCTTATTATCGGAAGTCAATTAGTGAGCCGGTACAGGGAAACGGTTCAATGTCTCAGCCTTCAGCGTACCAAAACAAGCAGAAAATCTAGAGTAGAAAGAACGAGAGCCGCCATCACAGCACTAGTGTTATCCCTCTGAGGACTGAGGGATGTTACGATTGACTTGCTTATAGGAACAAACCTCAAAAAGAAGCACACAAATAAACACACAGAAAAAGTTCCATGCAGCTGGACTACTGTGGAGATATTTAAAGGAACAGTTAATGCTAAAATCCCCTATTCATCCACAAACCCATATAAAGCAAAGCAGGGAAGCTACATGATGATTTTAGAAGGCTTTGTATACAGTATATGAGTTGTATAGACACATATTAAGGTGCCTTTTAAAACAAAACAAAAACAAAATGCTGCTGCAGTACCTTAAATTAATAAAATCGTTTTGTTTTACACATTCTCTGTTATGTTGTGTTCAAAATATATTAATGCAACCTTATCTATTTAAATTTGCCATAATTTGCATAGATTTCCTGAACAGAAACCTGAAAACTGAACAAGACTAAAGGTTTGAACTAAAAAGTCTTGTTTTTACCTTGTTTTATTTGCGAAACAGTAAGTAAGTAACAGTAAAGCTTTCTGTCAACAGTAAGAGGATTTTTTGGCGCATAAAAAAAATATATGCACCTATAATATCACTTAGTCTGATTGAAGACAAGTTGTGTGAGCGAAATAGCCATGTGTCTTACACTACATTACCCATGAGGTTATGTCAGTGTAACTAGAAACATTAAAATATAAGAGATTTGTACGTGAGACTGGGTTGAGCTGTTGAGCTTTTGTTCTGAATAAAATCTCAAGAGTACGCAGAGATTGTGTGAGTGCCTATGTGACAGGCCCTGGATCTCAAAATTGACCAGTGTATGAAATAACAATGCTTTGGCTTTAGTGTCTTGTCTTAATGGTACTTTTTTTGTCTCTTTGGAGCTTGACATGGTCATTAAACGAGCACGCTTGGAGTAGTGTACAGTGGGGCAAAAAAGGTATTTAGTCAGCCACCAGTTTTCCCACTTAGAAAGATGAGAGAGGCCTGTAATTTTCATCATAAATCAACTAGGAAAGACAAAATGAGAAATTTTCAAAGCATTTATTTGCAAATTACGGTGAAAAATTAGTATTTGGTCAATAACAAAATTTAATCTCAATACTTTCTTATATTGTTGGCAATGACAGAAGTCAAACGTTTTCTGTAAGTCTTCAGGGTTTTCACACACTGTAGAGCAGTGATGTTTTGGGAATGTCGCTGGGCAACACAGACTTTCAACTTCCTTGAAATTTCTATGGGGTTAAGATCTGGAGACTGGCTAGGCCACTCCAGGACCTTGAAATGCTTCTTAAGAAAGCCACTCCTTCATTGCCTCCTTCATTGGTAGTGTGTTTGGGATCATTGTCATACTGAAAGACCCAGCCACGTTTCATCTTCAATGCCCTTGCTGATGGAAGGAGGTTTTCACTCAAAATCTCATGATACTGTACATGGCCCCATTGATTCATTTACACAGATCAGTCGTCCTAGTCCCTTTGCAGAAAAACAGCCCCAAAGCATGATGTTCCACCCCATGCTTCACAGTAGGTATGGTGTTCTTTGGATGCAACTCAGCATTCTTTCTCCTCCAAACATGACAAGTTGAGTTTTTACTTTTTGACCATATGACATTCTCCCAATCCTCTTCTGGATCATCCAAATGCTCTCTAGCAAACTCCAGATGGGCCTGGACATGAACTGGTTTAAGCAGGGGGACACGCCTGGCACTGCAGGATTTGAGTTCCTGGTGGCGCAGTGTGTTACTGATGGTAGCCTTTGTTACATTGGTTCCAGATCTCTGCAGGTCATTCACTAGGTCCCCCCAGAGGTTCTGGGATTTTTACTCACAGTTCTTGTGATCATTTTGACCCCACGGGGTGAGATCCTGTGTGGAGCCCCAGATCAAGGGAGATTATCAGTGATCTTGTATGTCTCTCATTTTCTAATAATTGCTCCCACAATTGATTTTTTCACACCAAGCTGCTTACCTACTGCAGATTTAGTCATCCCAGCCTGGTGCAAGTCTACAATTTTGTTTCTGGTGTCCTTTGACAGCTCTTTCGTCTTGGCCATAGTGAAGTTTGGAGTTTGACTGTTTGAGGTTGTGGATGGGTGTCTTTTATACTGATAACAAGTTTTACAGAGTAATTGACCAATTAATTAATTAAAAATCCTACAATGTGATTTTCTGGATTTTTTTTATCATAGTTGAGATATACCTATAATGAAAATTACAGGCCTCTCTCATCTTTTTAAGTGGGAGAACTTGCACAACTGGTGGCTGACTAAATACTTTTTTTGCCTCACTGTATATAATACTAGTATCATGAGGCTGTTTAGCTGTTTAAACAGGATTGTCCAAATAATGTTCATTGTTTGGTCAGAACTGGCGAAGGGCCGACACTAATAAGTTTATTTGGTAGAAAAAAAAAAAAAAAAGTTCCCAAAGGTTCTGCCATTTTCCCTTCAGTGTACTCAGTTCTCCCGTCAGTTTGTCGACTTAAGCCTGGGTAAACCTTGGTATCAATATTTCTGTGGTTCAGGCAGTCAATCACACTAGAAGAGTAGCTTTTGCCTGGCTGCGATTATGTCTAAATGAAGTCCAAATAAAGTCTGAATAAATCCTGAACCAATTACAAGGCCCTTGCAGGCGTCCTGCATTCATCCCAGCGATAAAATCAAAGCTCATCTAGTTTCTAGTGGAAAACTTCAAAGAGACGTGGATGAAAGTCAATAAAGTTTCAGGATTTCTGATGCCTCTCATATCCTAGAATTCCTTGCAGCAATGCACACTTTCTCACCTGAGATATTGGTGGTGATTTCTGTCAGGGCCGTCTGCCCAAAGCCCTTGGCGGTGCGGCCCCGAACAGACACCAGGTATGTGGTGCCGGGGTGAAGCCCGGAGAACATGTGATAAGTCTCGTTCTTTAGTTTGGAGACGGTGCGCCGTGGACCAGGAACGTTGATGCTGGGATCTGACGATTCAATGCTCTGGTAGCTGATCTGAAAATAGAAAACAGACAGTGAGTCCTGAGGAAATTAGTGATTAGTGTGGATTCCAGCTTCACTTTACCCACAATACCTGATGTCTTCACTTTACTTTAAACGATAGCAATCACAGAGTCTTGTTACATTCAGAAATTTCAATATTGACTTATTTAACATTAGCTGAGATTTCACGGTTCAATTTATTTAATTTTTTTTACATACATAAATTAGAACTGGTATGCGATGAAAATTTTAAATGTAATTAATTGCATGATGCGGCAATTAATAATAAAAAATAAATCACTTTTAAATTTGGCTTTAAATTTGGCATTGGACTCTTGACTCTTATTGGCTTCCAAAAGATCATTTAAAGTCATCGCTGTGTAAAGTACATCTTCAGCAAGAAATATGTTGTTTGACAAAATGTATTACAGTACATATAATCTTTTGGTCTATAAGGGTGAGTAAATGAAGATACAATTTTCATTTTGGGATGCTAAACTTAATTTTATTAATTCTATTATTATTAATATGAAAATATCCAATGTGCTTTGGACAATGCTTTAACATGCCAAATGATTCACTTAATTTGTTTAAAATGTGCATTAAGGAATGAAATGCCGCTGTGTGTTGCTCTGATACGATGTCATGAGCTGTACTGGAGTTGCCTGCGGAAGCCTGGACTATGTCACTGTGTACCGACCCTGCCTGATTCCACTCTGTGTTTGCTTGTATGAATAAAGTAGTCTGTCATGATACAGAGGTAAGACAAGGAGATGAGGATCCATGTGCAGACTACTTTATTCATACAAGCAAACACAGAGTGGAATCAGGCAGGGTCGGTACACGGTGAGCAGAAGCATCAAAGGCAAAAGCGAGTGAATAATCCAGTAGCATAGCGAGGTCAGGCGATTGGCATAATCCAAGGGGCACGGCTAGAGCAAGAGTCCGGGGGCAGGTTAGGTCGATAATGAAAAATCCAACGGGGAGATACAAGGAACACAGGAACACGGATGGCTTACAAAGGGAAAAACACAAAGTACATCCACAAAGATCACAATGATTATTTATACATTCACAATATCAACAAATCATAGTACTTCAATTAAATAAAGAAAATAAACAGCGTGACTCAGCATGTCCTTGTTCTGCTTGAAATGTCTTGAACCCATTCAAACCTATCATTATGTAATCTATGCAAAAGGTGCATTTCTCTGTTCATTAATAAATAATTCAAACATCTCATTTATATTTATTCCAAGATATTCATAGTGATTACAGTGGTGGGTGTTCTGCTGCAAGCTTCATGTGTGCCACTTGAATGAAGAATAGGCTAGTAAAGGCCTCCCATGTGTCATGAGTGCCCTTTAAGCTCCACTAGAGGGTACTCACATCACCTCACCTCCCTTGGACTCATGTCCTATGGACTTCATATCCCATCATGCACTGCTGCTTCATCACCACACCCAGTCACACTCATTATTTAACACATTTACCCACAGCCTTTGGCAAAGTATTGACTTGCTGACATGTTTTTGACCTCTGTCCGTTCTGCCTTTGTTTGATTGTTTGCTGCCTGCCTCAACCTTCTTGCCTGTTGACCATGATTCTGACTAGCCTACTTTGTTCCTGTTTGCCTGTGATCTTGAATGTTTTTTGCCGCAGTCATTACAGAATGTATATATTCAAGTGATTAAATGAAGAAAAATAACAAACAAAAAAAACAACAACTATGGTTTAAAACAAATTAAAGTTTATATCTACACAATGTTACATTTCCTTAAATTCGTTGAAGTGTGTGTGTGTGTGTGTCACATGCGGTTGACACATTAGAAACTTGAGAGGAAAGAAAAAAAACTATGTATCAGAAAAATGATAAATAAGAGAGTGTGCATATTTTTTTTTAGACCAGTTAAATGTTTATGTATCCGATGTTGAACTTGAGACCTGGATTGCATCCCTTCAGACACCTATAAACAATTTAAGGTGCGATGAAACCTTCTGTTTTAATACCGGCAGTTCACACTTCAGATTTAAAATGACTCAACTACAAGTTGTTTGAAGAGTCTGATGAAAGCTTCTCTGCCGCCCTCACTGTGCAGTACCCCTCAGGGAGAAGTCAGGGAAGCCACCTACAAAGTGTGACTCATAATTAACTCAGAAAAAATAAAATAAAAAATGTATATTGCACAAGGCTTAAACAATGTTTATCTTCTGTTTAACTTATTTACATATACAGTGTGATCTAAAACACTGCGTTGTGTAAATAATAAAAATAAATAAAATAAAAAATAAATAAATAAAAAATAAATAAAAAAAGAGAGAGAGCAAAAGCTATTACCAATAAATCTAAAATGTCCTTATTTATTTATTTACTTTCAGACAAGACTATGAAGAAAATATCTTTGCACTCTCTCGCAAAGATATTGTGACGCTGGCGAGGAATCACTAGAAGCGGGTGGATCCATTTGCAGGCTTTATTGTTAACACAAAACGAGGTCGT
>JAUYWG010000056.1:1539838-1551280 GCA_034779775.1 Enteromius afrohamiltoni | reverse complement strand
TAAAAAAATATATATTAAAGTTATTATAAAGTGTTACCAAAAACAAATTACATTTTTTTAGTTTTAGTTTTAGTCAACAAGAACAACACTAGCATGGAAGACTGTAATTTTCTGCACACAGTTTTACAGTTTATGGTGTTTTTTTCTTCTTTTTTCTGGCACTGGACAATCCCTGGTCAACATCTGCTTTTATTATAATGCAAAGAACCGCAGAAAGACTCCAACACATCTCATTTTGTATTGTACAAAATAAAGACAGTCAGGTTTGGAACAGCATGTGAATGAGTAAACACTGACATTATTTACTTTTTTTTTTTTTTTGAAAAAAAAAAACAAAAAAAAATTCCTAAACCTCACATATTTTAAAACATCCAGCAGCACAATATCCGCCTTGTTGCCTGAAAGAGCACCTTCAACTGCCTTCATCTTTTCTGAATTGCTTTGAAGCATTCATTCATGATGCTGGCAAACAGAAGAGAAAAATAAACACAAGACTGAAATAGCTGGCAATTACACAAATGATGTAAATATCAGCATATTGCGGCTCACCGCTCTGTGCCTTCCGGCCATGCCACAGCACACCGATAAATAATACACATCAATTAAACTGGCGAGCAAACAGCACACATTCTGAACTATTCCCCTTTTGCTTGTGAACTTGTGATGCACACAGACTGATTTGTTTGTAGTATTTAAACCGCAGTGAGAACACAGCCGAGAGACTTTCAGTCCAAGGAGGATTCGCTCAAAGCCGAAACACGATCAAAACACAGGCTGCAATTAGAGCATCTGCAGGGCCAGCGCTCGACAGGAGACTTGGGGTCAGCTCTCTGGATGGGGAGCGTAACTAAATGTTCTAATCACAGGCCAAAGCATGTTTGGAGACAAACGACTGAAATCGCACCAGTTTATTCTGTTTCATATAGATAATCTTCAGTGCAGCTCTCTTGTCACTGTCATTTCAGTGTCTGTGAATTGATGTATTGAGTTTGGTAATGAAATGAGAATCAGACACGTCAAACTTGGCACTACACTACGCTATATTTTACTGAATCTGAATCTTTATTGTTGTATATGTGTATATATTAGGGGTGTAACAATACACGTATTCACATTGAACGGTTTGGTAAGAGGCTTTTGGTTCGGTGCGCATTAGAAACCGAACGATTCAGACTAATACTGCAACATGCTGAGTGCACCTCCCACCCCCAAACAGACGAAAACTGGGAAGTTCGGATAATCTTACAGACATTTCGTCTCGTTCAGCAAAATTAAAAAATCTTTTTTCGAGGCATCTTGTTCATTTAAAAAAATAAAAAAATGTATGAATAAAATGAAAAAAGATTTTTCCCCTAACACATCTACTACATATGCACACGCTGATCACACTACAAACAATACAATACTGTAATGCCATAAAAAAAGATGAATACATTTACCAAATTGTTCTTTGCTTTCTATTATAGATATAGATATTCTATCTATATTGCTTTCTAGTTAATAAATACTATAATGTTACAATTCATTATTTATAAGGAGCATTTGGTTTTGGTTATAAAGGAGGTTTTTTTTTTTATTTACTGCTAAGAAGAAACCCCAGAAGATATATGAAGTATAATAAATAAATAAAACAATAGTAATAATAAAAATAATAATAAAAAAAGAAAGCCACATGCAATTGAAATGCATTTTTAACCATATAAAAGTTTCTACATTGAACTTCAGATATTAAAGTAGGCTTGTTTTGCAGGAATACTGCAATAACTGTGTATAAAGTGGAAATTAAACGTGTCTATGCAAAACCCTGTAACAGCCTTATTAGGTATCATTTAAATGCATATGCTGGTTGTTAGTGGTAACTGATATAAGAGAGGATCAGTGTGAATTTGTTTGGCCTGTGGTGAGGATTTGAAGAAGACATTAACTGCATTAATTAAAGGCTGGGAGCTGGGAGGCTCTCGTGTCTCATGTGGTACAGTGTGCTTGTGTGTTTAAATGTGCTAACCAGTTTGCAAAAGGATACGATGCGATGAGAAACAATTAAAATGAGAGAATTGCAATTTCAACTGGATTGTATGTTCTTTATATGTGCTAGCATGTGTAAAATAGCATGTTGTCTGTGATAAAGAGCTTTTACACTAGTCTGGTAAACAGGCTAAGTCAACAAGTCTAATTCTAGCACAGATTTGCACGATTTCCAAATTAACCCCATAATGGGCTACAATGAGTAAATAAACATAATCCATGATGTTAAATAGAGCAAGGAGAAACAAGGATCGGAAATATACTTTTACTCATACACATGTGCTGCATATTTCAAAATCATTGGATTTTTGTGGAATTTGGTCCATTGCAAAAATACCCTATAAACCTAATGTTAGAATTATATCAAGTCTGGGAAAGAGAGAAAATCCATTCCTGTATATTACACTGTAGAGCCTACTGTCCCACTGTACTGTGCTTTTGGGGTTATTGTTACTAGTAGTGCTGCACGATTAATCATATCGCAATCGCGATGTCAGCCTTTGCGCAAAGAGGGATTTCAGAAAAGGATTGGCAAACTGGACAAGAGATACCAAAAAAAATATACTAAGTATATGTTACATCTTGCTTAAATGTTTTGGGACAACATGTAAAAATATAAAAATGGGTATTTGTTTAATTTATCCGTACTTTTAATGTTAATTGAATGTAATTTAATTCAGTAATGTAAAGGTGTTACTGTTATTTAGTTTTGTACAATTTAATTTTAATTTGTTGTTGCTAGATTGCACTGTATACTGTATCTCAGATGAGAAATGCAGATTTCAGCATTATTAGTTTTCTATAGTACCACTTATATATTGTATCGCAATCGCAAATCGCAATTCGCAATTTTGACCTTAATAATCGCAATCGCACATTTTCCCCAAATCGTGCAGCCCTAGTAATTAGTACCATGATGATTCTGATTTTGCATTTTATCATGTATTATTTATATGCTTCTTTTTTTTCCATTATTGCATATAAGCATTACATTTACACAATAGCAGGATCCAAGAGGCTCCTAATTTATCAAATGTTACACTGAACAGATAAGGTTAAGGTCGATAGGATTTGTTCCACACACATAAGGTCCAATATCAGTAGTATTAATAAAATTTCTAGGTTTTACATAAAAAAAGAACACCAAGCATTTGTATATATTATAATTATTGATTATACATAATAAGTCTCTGACAAATGTTTGCTGTGCAGAATTTTAAAGCATGTGATTTCTGTTGAAATGTTATTTTTCAAATATATAGATTATTTTAATTTGCTGGACTCCATGTTGATTAGAACGCAGCCGAAGAGAGTACACTAATCAAGAGGTAGGTTCAGCTCACGAGGAACAGAGTTAGTCTCATCCTCCATCTTGAAAGAGATTTGCAAATTGGATTTACATACAAAAAGAAACAGCACATGAAAAGAAAGGAAAAGAAAAAAAGGAATAGAAAAAGCAAAGTTCGTCGTAACTAAAGCCTGGGGACTCGCGTCCGATGCTACAAACCTCAGCAACTTCAGTCACCCAGAAAGTGTTTCTGATGTTAAGCTTTGAGAAGGATATGAAGAGAGGATCCAGTCGATAATGGAGCCAGAGCTCAGTGATGGTTCAAGAGAGAGATTATATGCCAGGGAAAAGAGTTTCAGTTCAGAGAAACAATATATGAGGGTGGATGTTGAAGGTAAGTGATAGTTCGTTCATGTATTTGTCATGCATCACGCAAATCTTATTATTGTAAGTAAAGCCGTAAGCCTCTCTTATTTTATGTGTGTGCTATTTAACTTTGATAAGAGAATCTTTAAAATCATTGGATTTTTGTGGATTTTAGTCCACTGTAGAAAAACTTGTTAGAATAGAATGTTAGAATAGTATCGAGTTTGGGAAAGGGAAAAAAATATATTCCTGTATATTACACTGTAGAGCCTACCGTCTCACTGTACTGTACTTTTTGGGTAATTATTATTTGTTAATTTCTCAATCGTTATGAATCTGCATTGCATTATGTTTTATCATGTAGAGGATCCACACATAAGGTATCAGTAGTATTAATACAATGTGTAGGTTTTACATAAAAAATAAGTTTTTGACATTTATTTGCTGTGCAGAATTTTAAAACGTGATTTCTATTGAAATTATATTTTGGTAACACTTTATAAATACATATACAAATAACGCAACTGAACAGCCTACCACATGTTATAGTGATGTGTGATTTTAATTGCTGTATATGATACAGTCAGAATCATGCTAGTGTGCGTCTGTCTGTGTTTTGGGGCAATTTCGATAATTAATGTGCTTAAAACAGCTTACTTTTCATGCTATGCTAGTTTGATTTTGCATAACAGTTTATCTAAAATGTTTATTAGTTCTCATTCAAAATAATACGGCACTTGATCCACTATTGCTTTATTTATGGTTAATGTTGCTCAACTACAAAGAGCTTTTTTAAATGTATAACTATGTAACTGTGTAAAAAAAAACACAGTGTACCTTTAACACCAACTACTGTCATGCCCTGCTACTGGACAAGGACAGAATTTGTGGTTTTCAATTTACTGTAGCTTGCTTTAATACTGGACTGCTTCAACACAACTCAGTTCAAACTTGTGTGACCTTTCCAGAGTAATGGAATTACACTGAACAACAGCAATGAGAGAGTGAAAAGGCTGTAAGACAAGAATGCTCATGGCCCCGGGGCAAGCACTTCAAGACCTCAACACAAAAGCAAACACAAGAACTGGAAGAGAGCAGAGATCCATGCATCCATGAGAGCTTATTCCGGGATTGGCCTTATGGGGGCACTCACACAGGAGTATAACTTTACATAACTAAAGGGCGCTGATGAAAACTGATATGCCAAAAAAAATGACTTTGCCGTTGATATGATACGCACATATAACATTGAGTTGTCACATGCATATGATATGACATTTGTTTGACGTGCATATGAAAAGCAGTTTTCATGTACATATAATACACATCTACCCCATAACCCTAACTCTACCCATCGTGTAGCATATGCATGCCAAAGTTCTTTTCATATCAATACTGTTTATGAGGTTTTGTTTCTATTTGGCATACTATTTATACACACTTCCAAGAGATCAGTTTGGACACTTGGATGCAATGAAGTGTATATGTGCCATGAGTCATTTTGGGAAAATGCAACAAGTTCCTCTACCATTTCTGGGTCTGTACCATGAAGCCAGTTTTGCTGGTTAGCCAGCTAAGTTTCAGTTAAGTTAAATCTCTGGGTTTTAGGTACCATGAAATTGGTTTGGTTATTAGCAGTGTTCATCGCCATAGTTGAACGCTACACTATACTATACTAGCACGCTACACTGCTAACCTGCTTCGGGGCAGGTTATGTTCTGTATTAGAGAGCTCAAAACAAATTTTTATCAGCTTTCAGAAAGGTGAAACATGTCTGATGCAATAAAGCCACTCCCCCAGCTTATCTTACTCCAAATTAAAGGACGCTACATACATCGTGAAACATTTAAAAAAAAATCTATATTTTTTTTAATTATTATTTTTAGAATTACTTTATTATTTATATAATTATTATTTCCTTAGTCTATTACACAAGCCAGTTTAGTTTAATAGTAATTAGGCTTTATAATATTTTAAATAATACTTAGAAATATTATCATCTTTATAAAGTAACTTTACAGCTTACTTGCACGTTTTTTCCACGTTTTCCACTTTCGTTGATAGATTTCTTTAATCTTTGGTATGAATTGCACTCTCACGAGAAGTGAATCACAGTTTCAAGGCATGTGATTGGCTGCTCATTGCTGATGTCACACTTTTATGTGCACATGCTACATTAACTCAGGATCAAGCCTGAATTGACAGAGAAAGTTGATGACCAGCTCCATGGTATCAAAAAACCCAGATTGGATTGGTTTGTTTTTTTCAACTCAAAACTAATTCTCTAACCCTGAGTTTTAGCCGCCATCAAGGTACAGGCCCCAGTTCTGTCAAGTTGGATGGTAAACGTTGGTGGACAGCCATTTGTAGGTCTCTCCAGAGATGATGAATTGGGTTTAAGTCAGGGCTCTGGCTGGGCCATTCAAGAACAGTCACAGAGTTGCTGTGTAAAACTTTACATGTTGCGTATATATTCATGTTTCATCTGCTTGCCTGTACAAAATATATGTCATCAATAAGGTGTTTACTGAATTTCACCTTTAAATGTTTGGGTTTTACTACATTACTACTTCAAATTGCTTCAAAAATGACTGGTCATCAGTGTTGCTTTGCCCGCAGGGTAAACAATTTTTCAAAAATGCTTTAGAAAACTAAGTTGGGGCTGAGTACCAAAAACAAACTTGTAGCCAATCAGAAGTAAGGGGCCTGTCTACTAATGATGTGGAGGAGAGTGCATTCAGTGAACATTCGATAAAAAACAAAAAAGAAAATGTCTGTCGAACGATAAGGCAAGAAGTAGGACTCGTTTCCTTTTCAGCGCTGGAGAGAAGTCAAGGTGTGGAAAGGCCTGCGATTGGATGTCGAGGTTGCTTTTGGTTCTTCTCGATAAGTGAGTTAGTCATGGCCAAGTCTACACAAGACATGTCGCGACAGATAAGGTCTGCCTTCACTAGATGCGATAAAACATCTGCTGAAAATTGTTAAAATTTTTTGTCAGCATGTCATAAGTTTTCTGTCAGAGATTTGTCGTGCCACCTGCTTCTGATATAGACAGCATCACAAATTATAATGCCAGCAAAGCAACTGCCATTAAACTAAATGGAAATGTAAAATGATAGCTCTCTTTTATAGACTTTTTATTGACCAATTAGTTCCTCCATAAATCATAAACTGGATGTAAAAGGAATGCTATATGAAATTTATTGTATGTGTATGAGTTGAAAGTGAACTCTGCTATCAGTGATACATGACAAAAATGTAGAGTAAAAGAATAGACACTCTGTCACTGCATATAAGTACATTTTGTGACACATTTTGAGTACATTCCCATGTTACTTGCATTATAAATATTTCTGTTGACTTCATTATATTTTCAAAGGGAAATTACTACTTACACTCTGATATATTTCCCTAGACATTTATGTTACTTTAGAGACTGTAAAGTGTAAAGATAGTAAAGTGGCCGCAGCAAATGCAGATAATAATAATAATATTAATAATTTTCACAAAAAAAAAGTGTTGAGTTTAGCTTTGGTAATGTTTTACACAGACAAAAAGAACAAAAGAAAGAAAGAAAGAAAGAAAGAAAGAAGGAAAGAAATATTTTGAAAAAGTAAGCATTTCAAGGTGCTTTACCTTTAAATATTAAATTAAAACAAGGCTAATTGTTTTACTGCCTGCATTTTTACTTGCCTCAACTTACTTGTGTATATTTTATTCAACACTGCACATAATGTAGAGATAAATGGCATGTAATAATAAAATAATTCCAGCTATCCCCTACACATCAAATAGAACAGGGAAGTGCAATTGCCACTGCTTAATTAAAAAGGAAGTGCGCTGAATTTTAATCAGTATTCTTTTCCTGAAGGTCACACTGTTTCCAACTTCCAGCAGTTTAACATCCCAAATATAGTATGTCTAAGCTTACTGGTTGATTAAGCAATATCTACTTATTAAAATTCACATTCCCTCACACTCACCTCCATCAGGAAGGGGTCGGTCTTAGTACAGCGTCCGGTTGCCACACACTGAAAAGTGGCGTTTTGTCCTGCGTTCACCTCCACATCCCCAAGTCTGGAGAAATGAGGCACTTTATCTGTGCACAAAGAGAAGAAACTTATTACAAGGGCTGTTGCTCAGTTGCAATTAAGTTAAATGCATGACATGGTTAATTAATCAAATAAATTTACAGTTAATTCTACATCCATATTTCCATTGCTGGAAATATACCAGTAAAGATAGTTCAGTACTTATAGTTATAGTTATAGTACTTATAGTTATACTTACAGTTTTTCTCAGTCACTTTGGTGCATTTCTCACAACAGTTAGTCATGTGTGCACATCATAGTAGCAGTTTCTCATTTTTTCCAACAAATTGCAAATGCTTTTGGACATGCAACTGCTTTCATACAACTCTCTGCTGTTTTATAACATTATAATTTGCTTATGTCACGTCAGTAAAAATTAACTAAACTTGTGACTGCTGAATAGTCATTCCATATAAAACTAATAGACCTCATTTCATTGCTTTAGTCATTACATACAAAAATGTTGAACTAGTTGTCAAAATCTGGCAGGTAAATTTGAAAAAAAACTTTTTTTTCCCAGAAAAGGTCGAGTAGTAGCAGTAAAAGAGTAGTAAAAAAGTGAACCATATTCAGTGCCTTGTACTCAGATACCTTACTACATGGTGAGCGTGATTTCACCAAGCACAAGATGTTCCTGGATCAACATCCTTGTATAAATTTGGGATAAGTTTATATTTTTGGACAGTAATGTTGATCCAGGATCAAAAAAATATCTCCAATCTTGTCCTACTTTGCCAAATCACAGTGACCCTCACTACATACAGTAATGTCTAACTTTACTGTAGTTTTCAAATGGCTGTGCAAATAGTATATAGTGCTGTCTTGAGTATTTTCAGAAAGTGTCAACAAAATCTGACTTTTTTGCATTGTAAAAAATGTATGACATAATAAGACAAAGGGTTTACACACTTTATTAAATTAAAAAAAACTTTTTTTCAAGCTTTTCAACATATCACAACTTGTAAATTAATTGTAAATTAATGAACTAAACATAATAATCACTTATTAATCATTTGTGAATGTTTTGTAGATCAACATTTCATCATTAACTAATCACTTATAAATGATTTTATTGACATACTTTTGAGCAATGAACTATCCATTTTGAGCAAGTGACAGGCTTTTGCAGGTTATCAACTAGGTTTTGCAGTTTGCGCTAAAAGTTTTGAGAAATGCATTAACTGTTGTGCAAATTGAAAAACTGTTGTGAGAAATGCATCAAAGCGACTGAGAAAAACTGTAATACATTAATAAGCAATGTAAGACGAACAAGCAAGTACAATGGTAAGGGATAAAAATGGGTTCAAGTGCTTAAAGTCAGTTCATCCAGAAATCAGACAAAGGTGCAAATATAATGTGGTTTATTTCGATAGTCCACATTAGACATTCTACTAACTATAATCAACTTTGTAACTACATGTCAACTAATTCTCATCCATTTGCAAATGCATGTCTTCTTACTCTCAGAGTAGACTGTTTAGAGTTAGAAGAATAAATTGACATATACTTGCAAAGTTTTTTTATAGTCAGTATGTAGTATGTTGTGGACCCATCAAAATATGTCAGAAGATATTGTTAGAATAAGCTTTAGAAAATGTTAAGCAGTCTTACCAAATCACTGTCGACATGTAGTTGCAAAGTTAGTACCTAACTACCTTTACCAGTCTCACCTCTATTTATAAACCATTTGACAGAAAATATACAGCTAACGATCTTCCTCCTCGAATAGTGCTAGCTTGAATAGTGAAGTTGCTAACCATGTCATGTCTAATATTACAGTTATTTCAGCATCATAGGATATCTCAGAGTAATCACTCACAAGTTTAAACGATTAGGCTATCATACATCAGTACAACCATCTAATATCTTCACATTTTGTGAAGATATAAACAATCAGGTATTTAATATTTTCTATATAGAGAGCGTACTGAATGCGTCTAGGTAAGGATATACTTACAGCAGTTGTATAATTTATAATAAAACATTCATTTGTTAAATTGATTTTTCATTCATAATGTGGGTGATATTAAGAATTATGAAACCTGTGCGGCTTTTGTTAAACATCCAACAATCTGGTATAGAGACAAGCCTGATTACTATCATCACTGTTAATAACATGGTGTTAAACGTTTAAGGAAATTTCTATAATTGTAACATTTAACAATCATTTTTTTTGCATGCTTATGGTTAAATCTATTCAACATTCTGATCTTACCCAACCAAGTGCATGCTCCCTGTACTATCTGTTGTCTTTCCTACTTCGTAAATCTTTTTGCCCTTACCAATTTGCAATAAAGTACAGAATAAAACATGATTTATACCGTTTCCCTAGTTGTTATGCAGTCCATTCATATCACTTATCTCTAAGCGTCATGTTTTGTCTTCATGGCCTCCGAATGCCTCATTTGTTCTTATCTGCCTGTGCTTGTCAGCTCAGCATCAAATCATTACACGCTCTCCATATCGAGAGCGCCGCTGCCATAACATGACTGCACTTCACTTATTCCCAACACTTTACTCAAAACACAAGCACTGTCACCTTTATTTGCTGTTAGAGTGAGCCTGAGAGAATGCAACATGACCAGTGCAAAACAAAACAGGCAGCCAGACATGGAGGTAAACGGTCGATTGCAATAAGTCCTCCACTTTTTATATTTCAGAGCATAACAATAAATAGTCTCCAAACATTGAATGATTGAAATGCTCTCAAAACATCATCTAAAGAACAAATTAATAGCTTTTACCTAAAGACGGCCCCTTTGTTCATTTCCACACAATACATCTCGTCAGCAGCCTCTGGCTCTCATCTATAATTGCATCAACGTGTCACTAATAAGTGAAGTTCAAGCAGTTTAATAATGGCTTTCTTATGGCAGCAACTCGATCAAAAAAGCCAGATGTGAATGGATACAATAAAATGTCTAGACGAGCCACGAGGTCGGAACTGTATGCTGTTTTTTTTTTTTTTATTGACTGTTTAATAGCTCACTTATAATGTGACGCAAGATGTAGTAGGTTTAACTGCCATTTTTGTTGCTGTAATACCATGTAAGTGCATTGATTGCACTGCATTCACTTTTATTGAATATAAGAGTAAAATAACATTGATTTTAAGGATGACAATTCAGTCTAGTGCCAAACAAACATGATGGCAGCAATTCTCAGAGGAGTAAAGCTTTGTTCCTGCCAGCATACAGAACTTCAGTCTTCAGTTTAGCAAACTGTGCCATTCTATGCTCAGTATTGATGATTCGGGAGGGTCCAATTTCACCAGTTTCAGTGGTGAAATTGTTATTTAGGTAACCATGTTATTTTCTAGAGCTGCTTAACCTCATATCCAAATATGTACATGAACTGAAGTTTCAAACATTTTGCAAGCTATAACAATGCACCCAGCATAATGGATAGTCAAGAAATATATACACTATATACAATAAACTTGTGATAGATACTGTAGACAGACAGACAGACAGACAGACAGACAAACAGACAGCCAGCCAGATAGATAGATAGATAGATAGATAGATAGATAGATAGACAGACAGACAGACAGACAGACAGTCAGACAGACATACAGACAGACAGACAGACAGGCAGATAGATAGATAGATAGATAGATAGATAGATAGATAGATAGATAGATAGATAGACAGACAGACAGACAGACAGACA
>JAUYWG010000056.1:1529434-1539738 GCA_034779775.1 Enteromius afrohamiltoni | reverse complement strand
TATCTATCTATCTATCTATCTATCTATCTATCTATCTATCTATCTATCTATCTGTCTTTCTGTCTGTCTGTCTGTCTGTCTGTATGTCTGTCTATCTATCTATCTATCTATCTATCTGTCTGTCTATCTATCTGTCTGTCTGTCTTTCTGTCTGTTTGTCTGGCTGTCTGTTTATCTATCTATCTATCTATCTATCTATCTATCTATCTATCTGAAACACAAAGTACACAAAATATTTGTGTAAGATTAAAGATTAGTATGCTTTCAAGTAATTAATAAAATACAAGTTTAGTAAATAGTTAGAAAATATATTTATATTTTATAGAAAAACGTAATAATTTTGTGATTTAAGTAATTTACCTTGTCTGTTTTCATCATCTCTTAAAATAAACATTGAGTAAAAAAAAAAAAAAAAAAAAAAATCTCAAGACATTTTGATTCAGACTGTATAACTCTAGTATGAAAGGCCCTTGAGAAAGGAATGGTGGTTTGTTGACACGGACCTGAAGCTTTCCTTAAGGCTGACTAGGTGTTGAGCAGCTCGATCAGTGCACCAACTAGTCCATTAAAAAAAATATACATAAAGCAAACAAGGAAATGTAGGACAGACGCGTCTGTGTGTGACTCCTGCGGCATCATTTCGCTCCAGTTCTAGTGGAGCCAAGCAAAAGCCAAGCAAAAACCTCACAGCACTGCCGCTGGCAAAAGCACAGCATTCTGGGTAGACACACTGGCCTGCTTTTGTTGCTACGTCTCTATAGTTCACTGACATCCCAAAATCTGGCTACCGATCAATGAATCTACAGCCGCTTAGCGCTGTCCTCCCACAATCCATATTCTTTCTTTCACTGAAATAAATGATTCTGACCCCTTGTAAATGTTACATGTTTTTATCTGGTTCATTTCACTGATTTGAATGTTATTTAATCCTTATTTTTTTTATTATTAATTTTTAAATTCACTGCCCTTGTTTAAAACAAGGTAATCTCATTCAATTAAAAGTAATTAGAAAAAAATACCTTTCATTTAATTTCCATTTACTGTCCGGTCTGCGCATGTACAGACACATTTTTTTTGCGCCAAGGCAATACACTACACATGATCTCTTTATACTTTCCCCACTGGATTAATTGCACTAATTTGCAGAGATAAATAGAGGACGTTTTTTAACTTAAAGTAATAATAATAATAATAATAATAATAATGTGTATATATAATAGAATAGAATACAAAAATAATAATGTATTATAATCTAGATGGAAGAGATGTGTTTTTAGCTTTTTCCCGAAGAAAAACTAAATAATTTTGTGAATTAAAAAAAGGGGTCATTTTTTTACTATAATGTTTTTTCTTAATCATATTTCATATAACATTTTAGCATCAGGAGTAATCTTGCTAAAACCTAATATTTGTAGGAAACCTACTGATGTTCACACATAGTCTTAAAAGAGGGTATTTTCTGTAAAAAAAAAATGTTGTTTTATTCATTTGTTCCTACAGGCCATTTCCTGCATGCTAATTACTGCACCCTGATTTTTATTTTTTTTACATATTTTATCATGATGAATATAAACTCAGGCTTAAACGAGGATAAGAACAAGTGACTCCATTCTGAAGTTTCTTTAGCAAAGCTATTAACCGAATATAATTCCAGGATTTGACAGGTTTTTGTTTGATGGAAGCACACGAGTACTGAGAATCTATGTTTTAAATACCTAAGGCTGGGCGGTCTGATGTTGTGTAAGAGCGTCACACAGCCTTAAATGCAGCTCCATCTGCAGAGGACCACAGTGAAACCACACTCCTAATCTGGTGCTTTCGGGAGCCCTGTCTCCATGGTGACGGTCTTTCGCCCTGACCCCAGGACAGGCTCTTCAATGCATTGCCATTCAAGACGACAAACGCTTGTTGCTAAAGGAGAGTTTTTGTGGCGAGGGCCTCTGAGTGAGTTCTGAGCTGAGCCAAACTGTACGTCTCCACAGGCTTTATTTCCTTAAAATCACCCTTATTATGATTCATTAGCATTATTGTGGATTATACTGTACATCAAGAAATAATAGAGCAGAGGGAACAACATGTGCTACTAGTTTAAAGTGACCTATTTTTACCTATTTGAAAACCTAGTTAGCTGCTGTACTGTCTATACATTGTCAGCTACCTCCACTAACTATTAAAAAAGGATTAATTAGAAGTTTATTTTTAAAGTTGTAGTTAATAGTTAGTTAATATTGAGAACTGACCCCCAAACTAAAGTGTGACAACGTTTCTTCCCTTTTCATTAACTTTTAATGACTGTATTTAAATTTTATACCATAGTAAAACAGACAACAATTTAGGATGTGCACATGCACATAATAGACTTGATAATAGAGTTGATTGTACAGCGTTAGCTGAATACTGTATATTATTTTTTGGAAAATGGCTGAGGCACGATCGAAGAAAAGACCCTCAAAGGAATATAAGATGAAAAGAAGAGAAATCGAGAAGAAACAAAACAAGACCCTGATTTATACTGGGGATTCGTTTAAACTCAAAAGGACTTCCAAACCGACCCACAGTCGGTTTTATTTTTATTTAGACATGTTAGTTTGATGTTAGCTCTGTCGCTGTCTCTCTTGGGTTAACAGCACCTTTCGCATCAATGCGATTGGCGCGTTTACTGCAGTTATAGAAACACTGGGGGGAGGAGGAGCTTGCTCTGTTTCGTTTTGTATTTACATGAAACGTCAGCAGAAGTGACGTCAAACAGCATCTCATAGAGCAGCTTTAATATACAGCTTTAATAGCCAATAAATAATATACATGCTAATAAGCTACTAGTTAATAGTGAGAACTGAGCCCTATACTAAAGTGTTTCCATTCTTTTAAATGGAGAAAAAAAAGGTAAGTGATAAATAAATTCATAACTGCATAAATATATGTAGTATGTATAAAACTAGTTGTTTTAGTGGTTGTAAACATGAAAACTACTGCAAGCAAGTGAAATAACGCCATGTCAGGGAATATAGAGTGATCAGTTAGCAGTTTATTTTAGGTATTCAGAGCCTGTCAGCAGTTTTTCATGTTTACAGTTGGTCTCCATCAGCAATGTGCAAATTTGGCGAACTGAGCATCACCTTTCTTTTACTGTAAGGGTTTAACAGAATTGTATGACAAAATCCAGCATATTGCAATAGTTGGTATAATTGGTTGTTTTTAAATATTAATTACATTACTACTACTATTATTATTATAAAATACATGAAATAGTAATAAAAAATAATAATCTTGCAGAATAGCATAGTAATCTGTTATCTGTAAATTGGTATTTTTCCCATCCATAAACTGTTACTAGATAAACCTGTGAGTTTAAGTGATTTGATTTCACTTTGGGATGCTTTGGCATCAATTCAATAATGCATCACCAAATCAAAGTCAGACACAAACTGAGAAAGACAAAGAGATCTTCAAAGCATTTATCCAGTGGAATCTACATACAGTATTAATAGGAGGAAAGATTTGTATGTGTCAACGAGCAAACTGCAGTTTAAAAGTTTCACATGTTCACCAAGGCTGCATTTATTAGATCAAAGAACATTTTACAGAATATAATTTTTTTAATGATATAAAAATAAATCAGTAAAATAAATAAATAAATCTTACCGCCTGTGAGAGCGTCAAATTTCCTCTTGCCGCCCGAAAGAAAGACATTGATCGATGGAAACATGGTTATAGTTCCATGTTTTCTAACAAAATAAACCAATAAAAGCCAATCGTGTGCTGTGTTTATTGTGTTTATAGTGCTCGTCTCAACATGCAATTTAGGAGACATTACCTTATCCTTATCCTTGGTCTTTAATTAATATTTAACATTAATTATTATTGTCTTCATTACAAACTGTCTTGGGGTGTGTTTCCCAAAAGCATGGTTAGTCTGCTATGATCGCCACCAGCAAAGATTCAAAGATTCTGTGTTTCCCAAAAGCATAGCTCAAACTAACATTCACAATCGACCTTACATGGTTAGAACTACAGCTTTGGACCTGTGGTTAGAAGCAGTTTCTTTTCAGTAAGATATATGGGCTTTAATAAATATGCTCTTGGGCACAAGATGCAAACTAACATGCATTACTATCTCTATCTTACATTCTATCTAATTATAAAATGCGTTTTAATTATGTATTTTTGCACATCCATTCTTTTTGAAAAGTGCGCATGTGCATAAATGGCTAAGGGTACAATGGCCCTATGTTGTTGAACTAATGTGGTTCAAACAACGGAGATGCCACCGTTGTAGCTAGTTCGTTTCCAAAACAATCCATGGTGGTTAATCAGCGAGTTACATCATTGTTCGGGAAATGCACCCCTGGTTGAAGTGTAGTCTCAATCTGTCAAGTCAGTGTTGTTTTGAGCAAATTATTTTCATCCCTGCTGAAAAACAAGCGCTCTAGCATGAAAGTGCTTGGGAACTAAAGTGGTCGGAACCTGCATTCTCTGGAATACTCTCAAGTGGTGGACTTTTGCATTCTGACTGGTTGCCGTTGAACCTCGTCAAAGCTCATAGCTATGCTTACATTAAAAATGAATGACTTTCACCGCCGGCGGCGTTGTGAACACACGGTAAATTAGACTCTAATGGCAGTAGCTGCAGTGATTGTGAGTGGAGCTGTCCGTGGTGCTGATCACTGCTCTATTATGTAAGTCTGGTCAGATGGCAATGGTTCTATTGCAATTGCAGATTCCAGGAAAGCTTTTCAAATGTGTACCGGAAAACTTGTACAACAAGAAAATTCATTTTAAATGTTAGTGTGCATTCCAGAGACCTGGGCTATTTTATTTTTTTAAATGCAGTAATAAAGCTTTTATCAGCTTAAAACAGCATTTTGAGCAGAAAGCTTTAAACTGTTCAGGTGTCAAACAGAAGCTGATTAATCCTGGCAAAACCAGAGAATGCAAGCAAATTTAATTTCAAAAGGTGACTTGTAAGGATGTTTATGTGTGAAAATGTTGTAAAGCAAAAGAGCTTGTTCAAATCATGAACCCTCTGTAAAAGTAAACACATGAGTGCTAATCACAATGTATCCCTCTTTTCTCATAAGTGATAATGAAGCAGAAGAAATGAACTTTTTAAATATATGTATGAGTATGTAATACTAGGCTCTGTGTCCATTAGGTGCGTTTCTGTAGCATTTGCAATTACGATCTTACTGTGGGGTGTAAAATTGAAATGCGAGCACAAACCTACAGTCGACTCCATCAAATTAAAGCAGGCCAGGCCACAAACCGAGTCTCACAATCTAACAGCACAGTCCCTATTCGCATACAGTTTCCATTTTCCAGCATTCCTGTCAGCATGACCGCTCTGCATTTCCCAGAAGTCAGCAGGCAGTAAAACCCACCAAGAGCCCCAATCCAAACTGCTGGAGCAGAATTATGCATCATCCACTAACACACACTTCCAGCGGCACTAATGGAGTGCACATCAGCAGGTGTGTGAGGACAGGGGAAGCGTGAGAATAGAGAAAAATAACAGCAGCACGATGGACACAGGAGATTCGCTCTCATTCACGCCTGAGTGAAGCAACAGATTAAGCAGCGGCACACAGAGCACAAAAGCCAAAGAGAGAAGACCCTTTTTCTTTCTTCTTCCCCCAGAAAATAAATAAATCTGAGACGGTGACCGCTGGGACCGGGAGATGGAGTGATGTCTGCACAAAAGGTCAGCCGCAGGAAGTGGATGTGGAGCAAGAACAAGGGAAATGGAAGGCAAAGTGTCAGTGGATAATTGTCTTTCATGATGGCTATTCAGATCAAAAGTAAGCACCCCACGATTCTGACTGGAGGAAATGACCACCTTTGTTCCTCATTCCAGGTGGGCCGACCTGGTCACACGCCCCCTTCTAGGCTGGAAAAGGTCAGTGAGTGTGTGTGTGGAGCGACTGAACTTACAGCAGGGGTAGTTTAACAGCACAATATCGTCCAGGCCGATGAAACCCTTCTGCTCCGATGAGACTGTGGCTTCAAAAATGATCTGCAAGGAAAAAGATGAAAAAGTGAGACACTATAGGAGAATAGACATCAAGGCAGAAAATATAGAAGGTGCAAAATTGTTTTTACAGCACCAAAAACATATAATGTGAACAATGTTCACAAAGAATATATCTGTAAGTAGTTATGCATGGCCCTTGGCTTAAACCACCAACGCATGGCATGGGAGACACACATGATAACAAGGTGCAGGCTTTAACATTAACCAGGATCATTGGAAACACATTCCTCGACCTATGTTTCTTCAAAATGTACCTAAACATACACATTCTTGCTGTTGAAATTAGTTGAAATTAACAATTAACTAAATTTGACTAATTTTCAAACAAACATATTTACAATTTTACAGAGTCAGAGTTTCCATGAAGAAAGCCTAATAGTTTCACAATTCTTTGCACAATGCTATGACTTCAAACCATTTTAACATTCTGCAAGAGACATTTAAACACTAGCATCATATACAGCTTCATATATATGAATTATCTGATGCAGTCACACCATACAGTGATGCATTTCAGTAGTGAAAAGCTCTGGTGCAAATCCTGTAAACCACGTCAACAAAAAAGCTCAAAGCCTATAGAAGGAATAGAACAGCTACATCAGCGAATAAGATTTTACGTCGCTTTCGCTTTCGTTAACACTTTTTGTTAATACTATTCATTAACACTATTACTGCAGGTTAAGCTTGGGTTTGGGGTAGGGGGGTGTGTTGTCTACCATCAAGTTTTAGCGACACTTTCTGGACACACTGGGTTCACAAAGCATGCAATAAGGCTTGTAATAATGGTTTTAAGAAATATCAGTAAAAGTATATTTTCAGCCTGGATTGCTCTAAGGCAGGGAGCTCACTAGCAGGCCTCCATTACTCTCAAGACCCTAAACCTCAATCTGATCTGGGTCACAGCACCAATGCAACTGGTTCTATTTGCACGACTCTAGGGGATTCCAATCAGCATCAACCTGAAGGTTGATCTAATAATTTCAATAGATATTTATGTAGTCTGAAGATTTGTGTGAGGGCAGAAAAACTTGCAGATTCAGCTCATTACTCATGCTCGACTTTTGCATTGTGATTTTGATGGATAAGGTCACAAAAAAATCCATCTCAATATTACTTCAATTTTTTAAAGGTTTTTCTTATTCTCTGTCCAGCCAAAATTGGAAAGCCCTATAAGAAATTAACCTTTGTGTCTAGCGTAAAAATGTCTATATGCATTAAACTTTTACTGTCAAGTTTTACCAAAGACGAATTATTATTAAAATATTTTGCTCTCGAAACAACATTTTATATTATTATTCGTAATTGTTAAAATGAGGAAGATCAGGGAATGTGTATTTAGCACATTGCCTAGCACATTTCCACCTCCTGATGCCATTAGAAGCATGTGAATAAGCAGATTTCTTTTTCTTTTCAATTTGTTGCTTTTCCATTTTATTCTTGATGTGAACAGGCCAGCGTGCGTTCTTGAGTGAGTGATTGATCTGTGTCTGCTCCCAAAGGTATTTCCCATGCTGCCTCTCACTTCAAGCAGATTCGTTATTCTCTGCTCTCTCAATAAACAATACAATCTTGGCTAACTCAACTACATAATTGATCACTTACACGCAGTTCTGCTTACCCACAAGCTAGCGTTTGTTCATGTAAAATGTTCTGCGGGCGTTCTCTGTGCAAAAGGCATCATGATTCAGCACAACAATCTCCCTGTTTTGACCTACCGATGAATTCGACTAAAACTTGCGCTCTGCTGAGAATACAGATCTTGCTCTCTAGTGGCCAATTACACAGCAAGTACCCCACATCACTCAGCCGTTTACACAACCTTTAGCCATTCTGCTAACAAAGGGAAGACTGCCTCTCCGGCTGTTTCATTGTTGGACAGGCACAGATAGCTGATAGATGTCCTACCGCTCTGAATCAAACAACAAACGAGCTGGCAGCACTAACAGCCAGCCAATCAAAGCCGAGCTGCAGCGAGCGAAGAGACCTGACGGTGCATGAGGGTTTCTGTGCATGTCGTCCTTATCTCCACAAACATATTAAGTGATGTTTGCTAAAGCAAGCAAAACTATTACTATAGCTTATACTCAGAATTTTAAACAAGCCATTAATCTCTTTAAGCATTACAATTCAGGCCGTAAGAGTTCACAGGGACCACCTGGTAAACCAATCAAATTGTAGCAGTGATGCACATTCAAGCATCACTTAAATTTGTGAAAAATTTACTAATATAGCTTCTTTTTTGATTCTGTGCAAGACACAGAGCAGATTAGCTGCTGATTCAGGTCTGTATCGATTGGTTGTCTTTATGCCCAAACCCTGTCTGTTTAAGATCTGACACAGAGAGGAAATGAAGAGAGCCATTGCTAAAGCAGACTGATAGATTGAAAGATAAAGACAAAACTAGAAACATGCTAGCTTATATTGATTGTGCTAAATGAACTGCGTTGTTATTAACTCTGTGTTTAAACAGTTTTAAACTGTTCAATGGATGTCTATGGGACACACAGCATAGTACCAAACTGACTCTTACCCAAGAGGCTAAACATGGTCATGAACATGAGAGTAGTTTGATTGAATATATATAATGCACATACTTCGGTAATGCATATACAAAACATTGTGTTAAAATGAAGACAGTGGCAAAATAGGTTGCCTGTTTATAATACATTTATTGTTGCTTTGCACATGGTGTCAAGCAATATATACAGTAAAATCATCTGCAAAATAAGTATATACATTGAAATCGCTTTCTCCAGAAGGCACCTCAGCCCAGGAAGGAAAGGGGGTTAGTGGTGTGGGCCATTGTGCACATCTTTGATATATGTACAGTATATGTGCACAAAACATTAGACAAAACAGAAGCATTGTTAGCATTGTTAATATTTGATAAAGACTCCTTGTCATCTCCAACACCTACAGCACTGACAGCAGCACAATACACATCAGACGGAGAAAGGTGGTTTTTCAAATCTGAAGCTCACGGTGACTGGCATCCATTTATCTCATTGCTCTTATTTCCTGTATTCAACCCACCCAAATGTCTGGAGCATCAACATGATAGAGATCAAAATACTGCAGACAGAAAACAATTGCCGGTTGGCATACAAGCGGAAGCGTCTCATTTACACCAGTGGGACGCTGTTGCATACCGTGTACGGATGCGTTTTATCAGGGCAAGCTCAGGAGCACAAACACAAACAACAGAAAAAGTCTTTTTCATGTCTTACAAAAGCTTTAGAAAACCAAGGAATGTTGACAATGCCATTCACGTCTAACGCAAACCCCTGGTGAATCTCCAAGAGGCGCTCATGCATCTTGACATGAATTGGACCGCACACGCTTTAAAAACCCTGTCAAAACAAAACCAGGAAGAGCTCTTGGTAAAGATTAAGTTAATGTTTGGACATCGGACGTTTGGGGGACATTATTCACGAATCCCTGGATAATCATGCTAAAACATACAGTTGGTGTGTTGATGACTCAAACCTGCGGGGGGACTTCAATCTGTCTTAATGATTTGCAACATCCATTAGCAAAGCATGTTAAAAAAACAGGGCAGGTTTCTTGGCTCACTGAGCTGGATCAGGAACAGGAAGCTACTGAAGGGACGCATTAACAAGCATACTGTATGCAATATCCGTGCAGGCGGAAAGGCTCGCAGAACAGCGACTCCATCCAGGACACTATGGTTGAGCTTATATAAAGCATTTACCATGATTTGATTGAACATTTGATTTGATTTATCCGATATTGCCGTGCTCCAAGAACAAAAGAACATTATGCAACACAAATGAGGTACTAAATAAACAATTAAACTTGACTAATAAGCTAGGGAAATATGGCTGTACTTGGAGGCTAAAATGATGGAAGATAGAACCACAAAGACAAGTGAGAGCCAAGAGAAGTCTGCTGGGAATGGGACAGGGATGGGACAGTCATGTGCAAGTAGTTAAGAGAACAGAAGATAAATGATCTTCTACTGGCCAAGTGTTTGGAAAAGAGTCAAAGTCGTTCGAAAGCTCATTACAACAGCCTGCCACAGCCAGACTGTTACTAAACCCACTGAATATTCACAACTGTTTCTTTATATTTTTTTCCTTCCCTTCTCTGTTGTTTATCCTTGTGTTTTGCCTTATTGGTTTCAATTAGTCTGACATTCTGTTAGTTTAGTTCTACAGCTGGTGTAAATGAAATGTCCATATCTATCTATCTATCTATCTATCTATCTATCTATCTATCTATCTATCTATCTACTGTATATACATTTACAATATAG
>JAUYWG010000056.1:1499030-1520545 GCA_034779775.1 Enteromius afrohamiltoni | reverse complement strand
CAGTGTGTATACACTGTAGTGCTGGTAAGGATTGCATACAACTTCATGTCTTAAATGGGCGAACTAACCCTTTAAGAGTCTATATAAAGAAAGAAGAGTTTAAACAAACTTTATAGCTATGGTAGCGCTTGCAAAATCATGCCATTTTTTATTAATCACATCCCACTGTCTCAATGGGCAGGAATCAGACGATCATTTCTTTCTTTTTTTTTTTTTTGTTGGAGACTGTTGTGGGGACACTCGTGAATACTCCTTTGTGGTGTACCACCCAGTGGCGGTTCTATGTTGAATTACTCCCTGGGCCAGACCCCCTCTCAGCGCCCAACCCCTTTTTCTCCCTTTTATAATTTCAAATAACATCAGAAAATTACTTTATTTTCCCAATAAAGGTGTCAACCATGCCATCTATTTAATAATATGAAAAATATTTACACTCAATAAGTTGCATTCTGTTTTATAATGCACTTCAATACTGAGGTTGACGCTAATAATGTGATACGGCTGGTGGGTAATCGGCATACGTTGTGGAGAACTTTACCACACTTATGGCCGTGAGGGTGTGGGATTGCACACTTGCTAAATTATAAACACATAAACGTATTTATTTCTGCATGTACATATTTAAATGAGCCCCGATAAATGCAGTTTGTACTATTTCTAAAATGCTTCTTTATAAAGAACATTGTTTTCTCAATACTTTTCCCATACTGCAGTGAAGGAAAGAGTGCACCGATATCAGTGGACAGCACCTGCTAAGGTCGCACTTAAGAAGGTTTACCTTAAGTAACATCCTACGGTATAGTTCGGAGAATACTCGTAGGAAAGGTATAACGTCTTGGTTTACATATTGCAACCCTCGTTCCCTGAAGAAGGGAAAGGAGACATCACGTCGGTGATGACGAATAGGAATCTCACTTCGAGATGTTAAATCTACTCTACATGTATAGAAACACACCAATGAAACATATGCTGATTAGTGTCCAGCTGCACTTAATCGCAGCGCAAGTATAAGTAGGTCAGCGGATTAAGCGTTCATTAGTTTTTCGCTGAGGAGACGGCCGGTGTGTCATGGGCCCTCTAGCGGCGGTACAGATTCATGGCACCGGGACGTGATGTCTTCGTTCCCTTCTTCAGGGAACGAGGGTTACAATATGTAACCGAGACATTCCCTTTCAGTCTGTCACTGTGAGTGACGTAGGTGACCGTCGAGTAGGGTTCCCTAACGAAATGCCATGAAAGCTGCTCTTTCCAGATTCATGTGGGAGTCTCCTAAGCCCCCAGTGTTTGCCCTCTAGGCTGGCACTCAACCACAGGAAACCAGCACTTGCACCACTTTAGTAACTGGACCACTGGGACGTACGGAAGTCAGCCTTCCCATAGGAGGTTAAGACTGCTGGACCAGACTCAACTACATGGAAGGTAACCATGGAAGGTTTTTAACCATGAATACCACCTGAGATCCTCGAAGGGTTTCACTCAAGGGATCCCAGCCCTCTAGCGGTTCTCAAGGAATCAGCACATAGAGGACCTGGCACCAGATGCCCCACAACATCCGGCTGCTGAGGGAAATGGAGGACTCAACAGGGTCTACAGATTCTGGGGACTCTGGTAACCAAGGTAACCAAGCCAACCAAACAGGGCCTACTCCGTGTCTAACTACCTATGTGAGGTGAGAACACGGGAGGAAACCGGTTCCACACATAAGCTATAAATTGCGAACGTGTTAGGTGTCGCCCAACCCTCTGCTCTGCAAATGTCTGCAAGCGAGGCGCCACGTGCCAATGCCCAGGACGAAGCTACACCTGCTCTTTTGTCAAGGTTTTGGGTGTAAACAAAATAAAATATTCTCCGCCCGGGGAGGGAGTGGTGCATTGAGGCTGTGCCAGTGGGGCCCAGGTGGAGGAAGCAGCAGGGCACCATGGCAAGATGTGATGAATAGACTCAGTCTGCTTCTGGGTGGCGGCGAACTGCTGGGCAAAAGTCTCCACCGCGTCGCCGAAGAGGCCGGTCAAGGACACGGGAGCATTCAAGAACCCAATCTTGTCTGCATCAGCCAAAGACAGCCACAGATGGCGCTGCTGGACATTGCACAGCCCAGAGCCCTTCAACGCACAAGGTCCGTTGTGGTACGGCATTCAGAGAGAACTTCCAGGTCGTGAGCGTTGGCCTGATGGACCTGCAACAACGCCATAGCATGTACAGAAGAGGCAGCATCTCCACAAGCTTTATAGGCATCATCGGCGAGAGCTGACGAATGCCTACAGGCCCGGGGGGGGAGCAATGGGTTACCCTGCCAAGAGGTAGAGGCCTGTGGACACAGTTGCATCGCAACAGACCTCTCCACCTGGGGGACCCCTGTATAGCCACTCGATCGCTTCCTGGCAGTAAAAGGTGCCGTCCACAACTGAGTGAGCTTGTCATGCACTTCCGGAAGAATGGCACCGGAGTGGGTCCCTGTGTACCAGCACGGGCCACACCCAAGTACTAATCGTCCAACCTGGAGGGTTCAGGATGTGGTGGAGGATTCCACTCAATCCTGACCCCCCAGGCAGCCTGGGCAAGATTAACAACTAGCTCTGGATCTGTGTCAGGCACAGTTGAGCATCCAGCGGATGCCGTCCTAGCCGACACGTCATCTCCAGAACCACACTCTCCTCCCGAGACGGTCATTTTCACACAACATGAACATGAGTCGTCCACGAACGCCGATCTTGTGTTTTCGAAGCCCAGACACGTTAGACAGCGTTCGTGACCGCCTGCCGGTGCTAGGTAATGGCCACATCCAACAACGCACGGGTGGTATGACAACCTTTAAAAGGATGCGTCTTTACAAAGACGTACAACCTGCGAGATAGTCTCTTTAGGCTTTGCTCTTTTTGTGAAAAGGCTGAAACGCACAGGGAAGATGGAACGTCTCAACGCTCAGGAACGTCTGCATTCAAGCTCAGCTCCAAAGCGCAAAGCTAATGAACGCTTAATCCGCTGACCTACTTACACTCGTGCTACGATTAAGTGTAGCTGGATACTAATCAGCGTATGCCAATTTCATTGGCGTGTTTCTATACACACAGAGTAGATTGGACATCTTGAAGCGAGATTCCTATTCGTCGGCCACCGGATTTGTGACTCAGACAATTGCAAGGACACAATCAGCTTTTTTTCACATGTTTTAAAAAGCTGTCCCTCACGGCCCTGTCAACTGTGCCATTGGGTTACGCATAAGGTCATCCACCCAGAACACTAGTCCCAGCTCTAAAACAACAACTGAGGCATTTTAAAGCACAGACAGCACATATTCTTGCACAGTTAATGCATTAAAAAATATACAAGCTGCACATTTTAAATTTTAACATTTTAAGTCACTTGCCTCATAGACTTCTGAAAGCAAGTGTTGACACGTATTAACTGACAAGCACAACGGCATAAAAATTATTAGAACACCATATAATGCCCACTAACATTAACACCTTGACAATGTGACAGGTACATACCATCAGCTCCCACTTGTTGATCCTTTAATTAAACTTGATGATATAAATAACAAACTAGAACATAAGTGAAGTCCAATAATTAGCTCACTAACTTCACCATATTTTGTTGTCATCTCTTGCTCAGTTCAGTGTGGTAAAGAAATCATGTATTGTACAAGTGCGTGCAAAAATAGTCTTTCTATCAACGTCATTGGCTTGTCAACGTATGTGGCCTTAATTCTAGAAACAGCCATCCGACACAGAGTATCTCCTGCCAAGACTCCCGTCCTCCGCTCAAACTCACATGAAGTTGGTTGGGAGCGCTGGAGGAAAGTGTGAGAGGAAGCAAGCAAGTGGGTGGGTGGGTGAGAGAATGATGGAGGACAACCGAGAGAGAGAGGGCTGAAAACTGTCAGTGCAGAAATATTTTCCATAAATTCATAAACGCTGATAAGGCCCCATCTTTCTCCCATGTGCCCCGGCCAAGGACGAAGGAACATACATTAGGAGATTAGGAGCAGCACTGCATTTCCATCACCCCGCCGAGAGCCAGACCCGCGGGCCCAGCACACGATCTTATCAAACACACACAGAGGCACAGGGTTTCAACTTCATTTCCCTCCTCCGCTTCTTTAAAAACCCTTCTCAACCTCCACCATCAACAATCTGCCCCTGCTGTCCTCTGCGTTTCATCACACTGATGCCACAGCTGTTCTGTTTGTATTGAAATACACCCATTTGGTGCAATATTATCCTTTTAAATTAATGCAAAGTCAAAAGTGATTAAATATTATCCTGATCATATGTGACCCAGGTCCACAAAACCAGTCTTAAATCACTGGGGTATAATTGTAGCAATAGACAAAAATACACCGTAGGTCAAAATTATTGATTTTCCTTTTATGTTAAAAATATTAGGGTATTGAGTAAATATCATGTTCACGTAAATATTTTTTCAACTTAATTTTTGATTAGCAATATTCATAGCAAGAATTTAATTTGGACAACTTCAAAGTTGATTTTCTCAGCTTATGATTTTTGTTTTGTTTTGTGCGCCCTCAGATTCCAGATTTTGTGTCTCAGCCAAATATTGTCCTATCCTAACAAAGCCTACAGAAATGAAAAAAAAAAAAAATTCTGTATTCACCTTTAATAAGTCAGATTATGTATAAATATCAGTTTGTTGGTTTTTAAATGGACACTTAAGACTGTTTTTTGTGGCCCAGGGTCACATACTTAAACCAGGGTTTCTCAAATCCTGCCCTGGAGCATGCTAGTCGGTGTCTTAAGGATCATTAGAAATTCCTAGATAGCGAGTTTTATCAGGGTTGGAGCTAAACTCTGCAGTACATTGGACCTCAAGGGAAGATTTGAGAAACCCTGACCCAAACTCTGCAATATAATGGATTCATTACTACATTACTACATCACATTTTTTGTCCGGTAATTTGGTAACAGATTACAATTTGACAGAGTACATATACAATCAGTTTGATCTGTGCTCTTTATATTTTTTATCTACAGTAAAGACTGGAGAAATGATGCCACGAAGATAATTCCATTTTGCAATCCCTTCACAGAAAAAATATTATTATTATTATAACATATTCAATAATAAGTTAGTAACATTAATGTACTTGATTGTTTTTTTGAGCAACATAGTCTCACTTCAAACTCATCACATTTTGACGCTTGGTCAAGACCCTTTTGCATAGTTCAATGTACCTCTTTTTAGTCTTTTCGGCGTGAAGGGTCCTCGATTGCTTAATGTAATGGTTTGCATGCATATATAAATTTATTATATAATGGTTTACTTTTATTGGAGCCCATAAAACCCCACCTCAAATCTACCCACCTCTAAACAATATAAACACACACACACAGGTAAATGCAGTTACAGGAATTTATTGCACAAACTAATCATAAAAAAGCAGTACAAATACATTACAAACAAGTCGTGTCACATTCCAAGTCTTCTGAAGCCATACAAAGTCTTTATGCGAAGAAGACAGTAAAACGCAAGGTTTTAATCACTAAAAATCTATTAATGCACTGTCATCTCATTCAGACAACATACTCCCGTCCCGTAGCATGACACAATTGTCATGAGATACACAAGAGCCAGTAGTATTTCACAACAGTATGACACTATCGATCCCGAGACACACAAGAGCCAATGGCAGTTCACAACCAACTTTGACATAAGAATTCTTGTAGCGTCAAAAAACTTAGAATATTAATATTGTTCAAATAAATTATGACAGTAGCTGTATACGTGCTTCAAACCCGGGTTACGTGCTCAAAATGTGTAAATAATACAATTTAAATAAAACTTTTTACTGTTTTTAACTTTTTTTGACTGTTTAAATTGACAAATCACACCGCTACACATATGCAATAATGCCATTATTTTTAACAAATACATATTTTAATTATGACGATTAAAATTATAATATTAAAATATATTAATTAATAATTAATATATTAATTAATTAAAATTATATATATATATATTTATTGTATTGGTATATTGACGCTAAGGGTTTCCTATTTAAAACAACGGAGGACCCTTCGCGTAAAAAGGGGTACCTTGAGCTTTAAAAAGCGACGCAAAAGGGTTTTGACCAAGTGTCAAAATGTGACGAGTTGGAGTGAGACTGAGAAAGAAATGTTCATGCGTTAGTGAAAAACAAAAATTTTGAAGTCACTGAAATAAGTCCATGAAACACATAGAGACCATTTGTTTACAACACCTAGTGTTTTTGCTTCAAAATTTTGGTTACATCATCTTCTTTACTCCCTCTCAGAAAACAATATATTGATTAAAATTTTCACTTTTTAAAAAAGATTAAAAGTCAATTTTTGAGTGGAAAGGGTCTATGCGAAAAGGCATGAACTATCATTACTAATGCAATGATTCACACCTGAGAAGACAAAGGCCTGCATAATGAGCCATCAGACAGGTGTGTGACTGAGAGGGGAGAGTTACCAGAAAGAATCTGGCATTTCCAAAGTTTATATTGTTTCTACAAAAAAAAATGTTTTGAAGAGACTCGTGGCAGTTTGGTCTTGTTTGGTTCTTAGCTGTGTTCAAGTTCCTGAGTGGGCTGCTTTTTTCACATTGGCTCACTTTGCAACAGGTTCTTTTGCACCGTTATTCTCACATCTGAAAAAAAAAAAACATTAAAACATTAAACATTATTAAACTTATTGTGACGGTCACTGATACTAGTACAAATTACAGTATACATTATAGTACAGTATAGGAAAAATAATTACTACACCGTACACAAATTGTATCAATGATATTTAGAGCCTACTTGATACATATACACCTCAGACAACTATAAACACCAATGACTAGGTTTAACACATTCAAAATATTTACACCAGAGCAGATATTTGTGAACAGAAGCTTAGTTACAGTTCTGAACCAAACCGTGCTTTTGTATGTATTGTAGCCAAATACAATACTAAAATTATAAACATAGAATTTTGTTTAATCCTTCTTGCTGAAATTGGGCTAGTAACATTAAAATCGTATTATTTTATGTCGTATTGCTGTGTATTTTATAGAACATTTAAAAAACACATACATCCTGGCACCGTGAGATATTTTAATGCAGTAAATGAAACTTTAAACTATATGTTTAAGTCAGGAATTGGGTAAAGGGGAAAAAAACTATTAAACATGCACAAGATATGTGAAACTAATACAAGTAGGTTAAGGACTTACTCATATTTATGGTCGCTGGATCACGGTGTTCTTCTTTTCTGAGGTAATCCAAAGCTTATCCCTCTGAATGCATCTTCCTGAAATAATTATGTATCACAGCTCATCTTTTTCTGACGTGAATTCTGTGAAGATGCGCAAAAACTGGACATCATGTTGGTTTCATATGGATTGCTTCATAATAGAATATTTGAATATTTACTTTAGATAAGACTTGTTTAGTGTAAGAGTAGACATGTCAAGCTTTCTACAGATATATCATGTCACTTTGTAAAGTACTTGCTGAGTTCATTTTAAATGAAGATCACGGAGACCAACGTGGCGGGCAGCGCATCCTGTTTGTTTTTTTCATTTTCTAAATACACAAAATTGTGTTGGTATTATAAGCACATACACATAAATGTAGACCCTTTAAAAATTTGACTGATGCATTGCTCTTATCTGTACGATCATAGCTGAATGTATAATTTAAGTTCTTATTGGGGTCATCAGGAAAACACCCCTCAAAAGACATAACTCCAGAGGGTTAAAACAATATAACAATTACTGATGCATGAAACATAAATGAATGGTCTGCTTTTAAAACTGTTTAAATTCTTTGAAGTAGATAAATAAATAAATAAATATATATATAATATATATAATAATATATAATAAAAACATTACAATGCTGGGTCCAGTTCAGCCTCACAGCAGGTCTCACAGAAACTGGTTTAAAAACATTTAATCAATTTTAAGACAAGGTACACGATTTCTGGAGGCCAATGTTGATGTTTAAAATCACCAAAACAAACATGCCCTTCCCCAAAAGGGTCTCGCCCCTGATAGCTCCGCCCCACACATATGTAGCCAACGCAGCCCAGGCAACAATATGTTCTATGAAACAAAACAGAACCAATGTCACACCGTGTCTACAAGAGCAGCACGACAAAATACTATGGAATCATTATAATCAGTGATATTGTCTACACTGGACGCGAGTGCCGCAACAAACCTCTAACAGAAAATTTTTCAACGGTCACTTTATCGCGTCCAGTGTAGGCAGACTTTAGTGTAGGCAAGGTGTTACAAAGAAGAATCAAATCAATCTCTGCGTCCAATCACAGGCCTTCCTTTTTTGTTTTTTATCTTTCTTGGCTCAGCTGTTCATTAAACGCACTCTCCTCCACATAATTAGTAGACACGCCCCTTACTACTGATTGGCTACAAGATTGTTTGGGTACTGGCCCGACTATGTTTTCTAAAGCATTTTTGAAAAATCGATAACCCTGCCTTTAATGGCATTGAAAATGTAATTAATCTTACTTTTCATCAACAGTACAAAATCAATGCTCAAATTTAACCACGAACTTCAAGAAAGAAGACTCGTATGTATAATGTACATAGACTTAAGTATTGATGCTTCGAAGCTGTTGAAACATTCATATCAGTGTCAATCAAAATGAATTTTAGTGTATTACAGCTCTGCTTCATGTATGAATACTAATGAGATCACGCTGGTTTCATGGGCACGCCTCAACAACATTCAAATAAAAAAAGTGGAAGCAAAAGTAGCAAAATGTGCATTTTAATCACTGCTTTCCATCAATGGTTTTGATTCTTTTGGAAGCGGCAGGGCAGCTCACGCTATCTTTGAGAGGAGCTGAGACAGTCGCGTGTCAAATCGGCCTTGATCTAAATAAGCTCATTAGTTTATTCGCTCTTTCATCCCACTGTTTAAAACTGAATAATGATTTTGTTGCATCAATTCCCACTTCTTGTGTTGATGTGACTTTACTGTGAACCACAGTCACCTTGGCTGATATTTGAAGGGCAGCAGCAGGTTGCAGCGAAAACATTGTCTTTTTCACGCAACAAAAAGCAAATATTCAGTTGCGCCTGTATCATCTCAGCTTTCATTTTCATTTCCCTTTCATCCTCTTCCCCTTCCTGTGTCGCTCTCATGGGTTTAAACCCTGCAGCCTCACTGCTTGTGTTCTTTGGAGCTCGGAGGCGATGCAGATTTTGGCATTTACCGAGCTGCGGGCTGCTCAGGCGAAGCTTGAATAGCGAGTTGCATGAGAAAGGGTGAAGATGGCAATGCCAGCTGGTCAGAGTCACTCCCCGGACCCCTGCAAACAATCACAGATCGGATTGTGCTGCAGGATTTCCTTCAGAGCTCAGAGCACAATGAACAAAACTGTCACATCTGGGCACGGGCGCCGCAACCGTCTCTGAGGAAAATGCTGATCTAGGATCAGTCCATGGATGTTCTACTCTGTGGGTTGTGAAATTAATTTTGTCCGCTTTGAAAATTTAGTGGCTTAGACTTGACTTAGACTTGAAGCCACCGAAACCAAGGTTTTATTATGGCCACTATATCAACAACCAATTGTACTAAATACATACAGTATATGCTCCAATAAAAGGATTTACAGTAGTTTTGCCAGTCATTACTACATATTGAGGTCTTTAATGAGTAATTATGAGTGAAACATCATGTCATCATTAGGGCCTTTCGCACCATTTTACATCCAGAACTAAAAGTACAGTACCAAAATAATGTTTTTTGCTCAAACTATTTCCCAGTACCTTTTTGCTGGCTGTTTCGCAATAATGGACATGGAATGCCGACATAAATGTCAAGAGATTGAAAGAATGGAAAGTCAGCTGGCAGTGTTACATGCCATTGAGGCTGATAGAAGCAGAAAACACTGTTGACAAAGTCTTCAGGTAAAAGGCCTTTATAAAAGAAATAAGTTGATACAATGTTTACACTATATGTTTACACAGCGTTTTAATTTATGACGGGTTGAGGGCGTTTTCGTACTCGTTTGGCCAATCAGCTTAAATTGACTTCACCTGGTAAATTTTTAGACCCTACTCTAAAGTAGGAGCTAATTTAGCTCTGCCAAACGGATTTCCTGAAACTAAAATCATTCCTAGTTCCTGGGGTGCGAACACGCCAAAAAGTGGGTAGTTCCACAATTAGTTTCAGTACTATGAAATAGTTTCTGCTGAGCGAAAGACCCTATTGTGTACCAAACAGTGTCACCTCGAGGAATAAAAATGCACTGCATGTATTTAGTTAATTTTATTTTGCAATTATCTTCTTTATATAGTAAAAGCATTACAAATTTGAAAGCTTTTTAACATTATTTCAACAAAAAATGGCAAGGTTTAGTGTTTGTGTCTGGTTTGTAAGTAATCTAGAGCACAGTGTTTAGTGCTTATCTCTCTTCATTTGAATATATTTCCCTATAAACCATAATTACACATTAAGACTACATCACTAGTTTAAAGACAGGCTGCACTTTGATGTTTCCATGAATTATTAATGATGCACAACTCATATCCCATCTTACAGGATACTTGAACTGGAATAAATATGTTTGAACATGATCAGCCTGTGACTTTAATGCATACTTTATTAACATGTGCTTTTGAAAGTAACACAAGTAAATATGTTTTATTTTGGTAATTTGTATAAGTAAATAAACACACTGATTAAAATTTGTTTTTCATCTTTTGAAACTTTCTAACGCTGTTGAAAAAGAACCGAAATCAAAGCAACTTTATAATCCATCTAAATGGATACACGGTTTGATGGACCTCACCTTACGCAAGTGTGTGTGTGCGTTGAGTGATTTTGAGAGGTGTCAGTCTGAAGCTTTAAAATGCTGGATGGCCTCTTCCACAGAGCAAATCAATAGAGTATTAGACGCCCAGAGCTAACTGTGTGTCTGTGTGTCTCAGGAGACTCCAGCTCTGCTTTAACTGGTGACTGTTACAGACTCACTTTCTAACACTTTCCGTGGACACCTGCGATACTCTTCACGGAGGTGAGAAAGTGTGGAAGAGGGGAGGCGAGGGAAAAAATGACAGACATTAAGGGCTGGAACAAGATGGGAACTCTGAAATCATAATACGTGAAACATTGACATGATCAAATCTCAGTCGAGGAAGTTAATTCTGCAGACTACAGTCAAGCTACCCTTCTGGAAAAGCAAAGCCCAATGCACACTGTGTGATTTGTTCTCTCTGTACGGTTGCTGCTTGTCAGCTTGTGCTGTTATGAAATGACCCTGAGGTGTCTGCCTTGGGTTAAAGCCCACTGTGTAACATCACGTGTCATTTATATCAGACTTTGCAACAAACGGTCATGACTGGCAGGGTTTGAGTCTGGAGCGTGAGAGGACTGGGGGGAAAAAGGCATAAACCTCTCAGTAATCAAAACGGATTTGATGTAACTTGATTCATCAAAAATCATAAAATGCAGGCAATGCACAATAATCACTCACTTAAGCTTCAATTGCAAGCCTTTCCTTCTTTATGTGTATCACACACACATAATACTGTTAAAAATGTTAGAATCAGTAAGATTTGATTTGGTTTCTGTTCTTATTTATTTGTATTAAAGCATCATGTTTCCATTCAAAAATGATAATAATCAGACATGTTTCTGGAGCAGCAAATCAGCATATTAGAATGATTTCTGACACTGAACACTGGAATAATACTGAAAATTCAGCTTTGATCACAGAAATAACTAACATTTTAACATATATTCACATAGAAAACATGTATTTTATAATTGTAAAATATATAATATTATATTATATTATATTATATAGATCAAATGTTTGTTTACTACATCCCAAATTCCAGAAACGTTGGGACATTTTTAAAATGGGAATTAAATAAAAACTACAATTATTTAAAAAAATCACATTAGAGAATGTTTTATTTACAGTCGAACATTAACAAATGTTTAAACTGAGAAACTGTACAATTTTATACACAAAATAAGCTTTGATGCCGGCTACAGGTCTCAAAATGGTTGGGATTGGGGCATGTTTACCATGGGGTAGCATCTCCTCTTCTTTTCAAATTAGGGCATTGAGATACAAGTTTCTAGAGTTTTGGTATTGGAATTTTTTCCCACTCTTTCCTGATTGAGGTTTCCAGCTGCGAAAGACTTTGTGGTAATCTATGAAATATATATATATATATATATAAATGATTTAATAAAGTTTCGATATTTGTACTGAAAACAAGACTTCTTTATTATGAGCATAAATAAGTTAATGCTTTTATTTATCAAGGATGCATGAAATTCATCAAATGTTGACAAAACTTATGTATGATCAACTTTTAAATCTTACATTTTCCAATTTCTACACATATGAAGTAGAACTGCTTTCAACACTGATAAAAATAAATTATTATCCATATAAAATTTTGAGCAAAAATGTAAAAAAAATAATTTTTTGCTTCTCAGGTGAAGGCATCTTAATTTAATTTTGAGATATCTGTACTGAAACAGTAGAAACTGGTTATAGTGCAGCGTGGGACGGCTGTCGTTCAGCAGGTACTCTTTAATCCACAGCAGAAGTGCAGTTCTACTAGAATAACCAGAGGTTAAATCTCATCCAGCATCTCTGTAACTCTTCAATCTTCCTCAGAGTGAACCTGTGACCTCTGTGTTTGCTGACCAGAGCCTAGAAGACTCTCTACATTGACTGCTGTGTTTCTTTACATTTTACTTTTACTATCTGACGATCATAATAATAAAGATCAATTTCAAAGTTGTAAGATTAGGAAAATTTAAGCCTTTTCAAACAAACAAACAAAAAATACACACAATAAAGATAAAAAGTAAACCCATTTTAAACATTTCAAACAGTGCAAAAAAAAAAAAAACCAATATCTAAAAATTCAGTAACGTTTTTGTCCAGATTAAAATGTTAACATAAGTGTAAAAAAATAATAATAAAATAAAATAAAATTCTCTATATTTAATATTTAATATTACTCAAAATAGCTATTTATTTTTACACTGCATAAATCTTAAATATCATTTTTGGTGTTGATTCAGAGATAAATATATAATCTACGAGACAACGTCAGAATTGTGAGTTATGAAGTCAGAACTGCAAGATATAAAGTTGCAATTCTGACTTTACAAGTAGCGATTGTGGGTTTATTTAACACAATTCTGATACTTTTAATGTAATTGCGACTTTATATCTCACAATTCTGAAGATCTTGAGATAAAAAGTCACTGGCGGAAACGGCTTCAATAATGGCATACTTGCCATTCCTTAATAATTACTTGTGAAAAATGTCCAGCAATTGTTTTCACCTTAATGAGTTTTACACCTCATTTTAGTCAAGTTCTCGTGAAACGACAGACAATAAATTGGACAGCTGTCAGTCAAACCATTGCAATCAGAAAACATTCCTGTACGCCTCAAGATCAAGAAGAAAACAAATCAATAACTCCATAATCACACATGTAAGCCTTATCTAATCAGCTCCTATGAACAATGGACACAAACACATTTATTGATCCAATTATTCCAGGGTTTCACCTCGACCTGCGATAATAACAGCTAAACCTGTCCGCATCGGTAGATCTGACGTGATTTATGAGCGCCAGTGACGTCCGACTCGATTAGCGGCGTTCATGAAGAGTAATAATCGAACCTCACACGTACGGCAGAACTAATGCAGTTCAAAGCCAGACACAGATCAAGACATCAGCCCCACCAGAACAGACAGAAAGACTCTGACAGAGCAAACAGGAAGTGATGTCAAACTATAATCCCACTAGCTGTCTTCTAGCGCCCACAATGCACGTCTGCCTCAAAGCCAACAGCCGTCTATGTTTATTCACTCGGTACCAAAATTGCTCAAAATGATGAAAGCGAGAGGGAAATCTTGGATTTTTTCACCATCCAATCCACTCCTAGATAAATCAAGCCCCGCCCCACAAGAATTAGCCTACGGGACTATTGGTTTGAAAAAAATCAGAGAGGCATCTCTGATTAGATTAAAAACAAATCACTCCAAGAAATCAGAGACGTATTTGGGAAGTGCCGAGTGTTTCAGTTCCTAATGACATCGTCCCTCTCCGTTTTCACACACTCGACAACAAAGACCTGTGTGTGTGTGTGTGTGAGAGGTTATGTTGGTTCAGCAGAGCTCCTGGTTGCATAATTACTGATACAGAAACGTTATCTTTCTTTTGTAATAATGATAAAGGCATTTATGGCCAATGGTACACATTTACTAAAAGATTTGGCTATTTACATGCGAGATACATATCTACACACATATATGTCATGTTTGTAATAATTCATCAATAACACATTTTCACTTTTGTTTACATTCATGTATGTGCAGTATATGTATGTACACGCATAATGCATTTAATATATACCTTTATATATTTACACACACACACACATATATATGTAAAATATAAAATAAATAATTTATTATATATTGAATTTAAAATGATTATTAGTATAATTAATGTGTGCCCCTGGAGCACAAAACCAGTCACAGGGGTCAATCAGTGTTTTTTAACTGAGATTTATATGTCATCTGATAATGTCTAGGAGAGGGCAATAATTGGCTGAGATCCAACTATTTGGGAATCTGAAAAATCTAAATATGAAGACAATCATCTTTAAAGGTGCTCATATGAAGCTCTTAGCAATGCATATTACCAATCAGAAATGAAGTTCAGATATTATTTATTTATAAATACGCTTATTTATTCACTTATTCATTTAATAAATGTAACTACTGAAAGTCTAAATATATTGAAGGTAAATATAATAACTATATAAACTAGTTTTATCTAGCATTATCAGTCTATTTTGGATTTTATTATATAAATGAGTAAATTGCAAAATGACTATTTCTTTTTTATTATTATTATTATCAGTGTTGTATTACATACCTGCAACTTCTATTATTATATTATGTCATAATGTATCATATTAAAAAACCTTGTGGAATCACAAAATAAAGAATTGAATAAATATACCTATATTGAAACTCTCAATGTCATTTTAAAATATATTATCAAAACAACACTTTTTTTTAAATCTAGTTTGCACAAATAAAGGGTTGTATTATACAGATAAATAAAAAAAATAACAAATTCTAAATCAAATGATATTATCGACTCTTTTAAAAGAAATATAAAGGATTACAAAATAAAACTTTTTTTATTCATTTTTTTTTTTTAAGGAAGAACGTCTCTGCTGCTCACTGAGGCAGTATCTATATGATCGAAAATACAGTAAAAACAGTACAAGTGTGAAATATTTTCTATTTGAATAATTGATTCATTATATAACTATAATTATAATTAATTAGCACACAAATGTAACATTTAAGTATATTTATAATGACATATATATATATATATATACACACATATACTTATTATTATTACATTATATACATTATTATTTATACATATCTTTTCTTCTTTTTTTTTCTAATGTTGTGTTGCACCACTGAAATAACACAGAACGAGAGACAGGTAGAAAGAGAGACATAGAAAGACTGTCAGGGAGAGACAGAGATGATACAGAGAGCAGATTCCAGCTCATCATGTAATGACTTATGAATCATAATCGTTACTCAACTCTGACATCAACTAAAAACAGACGGAGATACTTCAAATAACAGCGCGAGATAGCAGAAGACACTCATCAACAAGTCGAGAGTCACACAAACACGACTGACAGCCCGAGAGGGACTGATAAACACAATCAGAGCCTGAGAGATAGCGACACAACACGACACAGAGAGAAATAAACAAACACAACTCACCAAAGTTTGCTCATACTGCAGCGCGCGCTGCTCCGTTCCGTCCACAGCCATGACTGCAGCTCACACACACACACACACACACACACACACTCGCAAACACTCGCGCGCGGAGGAGAGCACACGAAACAACAGAAGTCTCTCTAACGCACAGACGCGAGCGTGGAAACGCGGCCCTTGCGTAACGCCACGCTGCGTGACTGACTTCTGTCGCGCTGAGCTGAGAGAGAAGTTTGTGTTCGGCGGAGCGCGGGGCGGGGCTTCAGGACAAACCCCGCCCACTACGCGCTCACGCAGCCTGCGTCTCCACACACACCAAGCGCCCTACATAGACTGCATCATCAAACAAGGGCTATTGAAACCAAAAATTATTAAAGTATCTATCTATCTATCTATCTATCTATCTATCTATCTATCTATCTATCTATCTATCTATCTATCTATTCCTACTTCAACTTGTATTGCACCTATTTAAATTGCGTCCAGGGCTTTAAAAATAGGTCAATGTATTTAAACAGGGGTTAATTAAAAACAAAATGATTTATAATAGAAATAGAATTATTAAAAAATGTAAAGAAATAATTAACATGCCAAAAGCTGATTTTAGCATTATCATAAAAAATTATAAAAAAAAAAAAAAAAAAAAAAACATATTTAATTCAAAGAGGATGTTGTTCAATCAGACTTTTTAGACTCATTTCTTGACAAAACACGCGGCAGAAGAACGAATTTGAAGCTGTAAGTGTTGAAGATTTTTCCTGGTTCCTTGAACACATCAGATCAAACATTCACCTCACATAAACACCTGGGTGATCTTTATATAGAAACCAGCATAAATATACTCTTGCTTTATGACTGCATGCAGTCTGTCTATTAAATATGATTTATCATATCTTTATGCGCTTCCCAGAAACAAAAACTCTTTGGTTCTAATATGAACTGAATGTTGGCGACCAGTTTAAAAAAGAAACTTTTAATTTGGTTATTTTAACATTAGAGGAACATTCCGCCGCGCAAATATTCTGCGAACGTTACTTTTGAAAGTTTCCCAAACATTCTAAAACAAAAATGTATCTTTTAATAAAATCAGAAAAATGTTCTGTGGCCGGTGTTTAACATTCTGAGAACATTAATAAAGACCAGATAACGTTGCCTGTGCGTTCTATTAGCGTTACTGGAAGAACATTTGTTTATAACGTTGAGATAACCTTTCCAGAATGTTCTGACCATGTTGTTTCTCAGCACAGCTAAAGAACACCAATCTTGATCAGCTTATTAAATGTTTTAAGAGGGAAAAGTAAATGAATAACATTTATTTGGTCTTTTTCTTGAGTGAACATGAAAGAGTAAAAACATCAAAGCAAATGAAATTATTTTCCACCTGTACAATCTTATACACCTTATATAGTATTCCAGTAACCAGACCACATGAAGACTGGAGTCTGGTTTGAGACGTCCTCGCACCAAAACCAGCTGGTTTAATGAAGAAATGTAAAGTTAAATGATTTACACACTAAAATTCCTAACATTTGAAATATGACTATATAGATGTTAGTACTGACAAACTATTAATTGCATCTAAAATAAATGTATGTGTACTGTGTGTATTTATTATGTATATATAAATATGCACACACACACATTATATATTTTGAAAATATTTATGTTTTTACGTTTATATATTCATATGCTTCTATAATATGTTGTAATTATACTTAATATATAGACATCAAATACTTTTCTTACATACATACATACTTAATAAATATACACAGTGTACACATAAATGATATAGCATGGATTTAAGATATTTTAAACAAGTAAAATGCCTCATAAATGTCTCCATCTTCTGGTGGAAATCAGTACTACGGTTTGATTTTGTTCGAATTAAATCATAATTGCACAACAAAAGTAATAAAGTAATTATATAGTATCCACTTTTATTTACATTTTAGGGTTTTGGGGAATTTTGTTTGTGCTTTTTTAAATTAATTTATTAAATAAAATAAATATTTAAAACCTTTCATCAAAGTTCTGTCCTAAAAGCCTAAAATCAACTTTCTTAATCCACTTTATATCTTGACTAGTAATTAAAAATATTTCCGTACATTTTTATTTATTTATGCATTTTGTAATGGTTTTAAATGTAGTACAATAACCCTGTTTTTGATTTTAAAAAAATAATACATTTTATTGACAATAAAAACATGTAATTTATGATCTTTGGCTGTGCTTGATTCGCAATGAAAATATGAAAGGAGGTCAAATCATATTTTGCTTTCAGTCTAAGAGGTTAGGAGAGGTTAAGAGTCAATATCTTTTGCTTAACATAAATATATATATATATATATATATATTTCGCATGACAGCATAAGATACTTCAGTTCATAATAATCTGTGTAACCTTAAGTAAACATATTAACAAGGCTTTGCATTGTGTATGCTGGCGTTTCATTTGATCAGCTCCTGTGTGTTTGTTCACAGCCGTCTGCTTCATGCACTGTACGTGTGTGTCCATCCTTCAAACACACACTCTGGAGTAAGATGACAAACATTCAGGTTAATGATTATATCTGAGAAGACAAAAAGAACGTCTGCAGATTTCCTTGAAGAAACTGAAAGTGTGACAGAAAGATCTAGTGGAAAATCTGACGCAATATTATCTGGATCTCTTAAATATTAAACAAAAGTTCAGATGATTTTAAGTGACAGTGATCATATACACAATAAATGAAAAATACAGACATAAATAATCACTGAACACTAAAAAAAGAAGAATTTTTTGTTCCCCCTTACATTTTTATAAAGTAATAATAAACAAGGTATAATAAACTAAAACCAAAAACAATAAAAAAAATGTTACTTGAGATAAAAACTGTATAATTATTCAAACAAGAAATATTTAAAATAATATAAAATGTTTTAATTTCTCATTAATTCAATCTACTAATATTAAAGCATTAATTTATTTTAAAACATTAATTAAAAAATAATTTAAGCTATTTGATAATCATTTCTAAAAACCTAAGGTACTAAAATAAATACATAAATAATAATAATAATAATAATGACAAATCCACATAATTCATCTCTATAATTTAATTTTAAATAAAAAAAACAAAATATAATGTAAATAATTGAAAATACGAATTATTCATTATAATCCTCAATTTTTTAAGATTTAATCAAGACATTTCTTACAGAATTAAAGACTCAAACAGACATTGTAGAGTTACTGTCCTGAACATTTCTGATCACGTTAGAAACATCACACGCTTTAATCTGGCTGATCTTTGACCTTTGCTGTCACTCTCTGACATTTAGTAGAAAATAAGCTGTGAGTGAAGGTCAAAGGTCACTTTAACATCATAAGATATAGTATGTCTGAATGGAGTTGAAACCGTGACCTGAACGATTTCAGATTTTAATTCACCACAATTTTAAAGTATTGATTAAACTTTTTCTAAGCACCAGTCGGACAGTTTCAAGGAATCTGTGGTGTTTTGGGAGAAACTTCCTTGATCCAAACACACACACACACACACACACACACACACACGTCAGTCACGTCTCGCTGATGATGAGGGCTCAGCTAATCAGAAGCCAGTATTTTGCTCAGTCACAGTCAATTGTTGTCCTTCCAAAAACACTAGAACATCATATTAATGGAGCGCAGATACACAACAGGAAGACACACACACACACACACACACACATTCTCTCTCACACACACACACACACACACACACACTGCATCAGTGCTTCTGTACATTGTTTGGCTCCAGTGATGTATGTGAGAAGCGATTAACTAACCCTAACTGGTTAAACCCTCTACTAACCAGCCCTGGCTCAGGAGGAATGATCGCTCGTGGGAAAAAAAACAACACAAACTCTAAAGTCTCTAACAACGCTGAAAACAACACTGATCAATCAACGTCAAAACTAATTCAGAAAAAAGATAAAGTTAGAATGTAGAAGACTGAAGATTCAAGAGCTTTTCTGCCACATGTATCAGAGGTACTTGGTTTGCAACAGGGTAGAAGGGGAATATTAATATTAGAAATATTAAGACATTTGCAGATTCTATTTTTGGTTTTATTTGAGTTTCTGCACTTTTGGGAAAATCGTGTGGAAAAACATGGCTTGATTTTCCAAAACATAGGGGTTATAAAACAGCCAACTATATGCATTCAACACATACACCAAAAAAAAAAATATATATATATGAACTTTTATATATGTTTTCATTCCCCCCCCCAAAAAATCATGTTTATTAATTGTGCATTGCAACTGCAGTTGGGTTATTTTTATTATGTAAAAAAAGGTTTCCCCTAGTATTGTTGTAATTATATATTTATTTTTTTAACAGCATATAATTTGTCCAGATTTATGTTTCCTTGCTAAAAAAAATTCACATTGTGCGCTTATTTATGCTTTGGTTATTTAAAATGGTCTTTATTTAAATTTCAGAAACCTATTAAAATGCAAATTGCCCTTTTAATTATTATTTAATAAATAAAAAAATATTTAACATTCTAATTTATAGATTAATGATCCAGAAACTAAGAAAAAAACAAAGCACTTATCATGAAACCCTGCACGAACCAGGATGACTGATGCTCTGTTCTGCTACGAGCCGATTTGTTTGAAATGAAAATAAAAAAAATAAATAACAAACATTTTAACCAACAATTGATGGCAAGGAATACCTAATGCCCATCGCATTCAAAGAACAATTTGAACATACATTAAAAAATCTTTTTGGTCCATTTCTGCAACAAGCACACATTTCCATTGACTTGATTTTTTACACAGCGAATTATAAATCCTACAGGCTGACAGAAACATTTTGCACTGCTTACAATGAATAAAGACAATATTTACTTCGTTTATATATTGTTTGCACAACTGGAAATTGGAACGAGTGCAGAAATTAGTACAGAAAGAGGCTTTAAGGAGAGCAGACACTCGTGAATCCTCCGATAACAGCAGACCCGGAGCAGAAAGCGTCTCTGTGGGATGACTAATGGTTTTGTGCGTTTGCTCTCGGCTTCACCTGCTGTTTTTAGCTGATCTGATGGTCCAGGAGCTGGTGGAGCTCGATAGTTTTGGCTCTGGTTCCTCGAACGCCTCTGTCTCTTAAAGTGGACAGAATTGGACGTAGTCTCACGCCGTCTGCCGGCATGCAGCCTTCAATCGCCTTACTCAGCTGAAACACACATCAGAGAGCATTGGTGGACCATTCGGTTATCATTTTGTTCATTTCTGTCAAAACTTCCTCAGGCCTTTTTTTTAGGTCCAAGAAGAAGAAACCAGTCTTAAGATATATATATATTTTTTTTTTTTATATTAAAGGGGTCATATAATGCAATTTCAAGTTTTCCTTTCTTTTTAGAGTGTTACAAGCTGTTAGTGCAGAGATAAGATCCCTAGAGTTACAAAGATTAAAGATTAAACCAAAGAGATACAAATGTTTTGACTTGTTCACACCCTGCTGAAACGACTCGTTTAAACACGCCTCCACTTTTCTATGTCATCGAGTGGGTTTATTTTCAAACCCCGCCCAAATGTTTCCAGAAAGAAAGAAGGCGGAGCTGTTATTCTGTCTGTAGTGTTGCTGCGGGCGCCATGTTCCGGAGACGCTGTGTGTCGTTGTGAAAGTGCTTCCAAAAGAGGACACGACTAGAAATCAGTGTTAA
>JAUYWG010000056.1:1460004-1490314 GCA_034779775.1 Enteromius afrohamiltoni | reverse complement strand
CTTGATGTTGCTACTGTAAGCTAGAGTGATATCACAAAACTCTAATATATATATATATATATATATGTATAATGTTTAATTATATAAATCAGTATTTATGTACAAATTGGTTGAATTAACGAATCAAAGAGGGAGTCAATTGTCACCATCTACTGGCATCTACTGTCACCTTTAGGAAAGGTCTATATTATGATTTAATTTTATTAATTAATTAATTTATTTAAATTTTTTTTGATTGATTAAACAATTTAATTATGTCCAAGAACACAGAGTACAGAGTTGATAACATTTTAAGCTAGCTATATCAAAGGATCAAATATGTCTCTAATGTCCTTAACGTGAACTTTTCAGCACTGACGTTCATTGTTCACATGTTCCAGTGCGATCTTGCGCTTGTCCATTACAGTGGTTCGGTCTGCGGCTGGTTCATTTCTGATGCTTTTGTTCTTTTCTATTTTTGGCCTGTTCAGCTCTCAACATCTCAATGATCCCCATGCGACTCTCGGGTTTGTAAATGTGTTTAACTTTGATATGAATTTGATGAGCAGCGTGGTTATGAAACTGATGTTGGCTGGTTGTTAGTAGGTTATTAAATTTCAGGACAGCGGTCCAGAGTGGAACGCTTCCCAGCCTGAGATAATGGCATAAAGTGATTAAATCTGCTGTGGATTTCACATACTTGATTTAAGACGCAGTTTTCAGTAAAGCAACCTCAAAAACTCAACACAAATTAGCCATAGCACATCTGTCTTTGCTGTAGTGTGTTCACAGTCTGTCATTTACACTTCACCCCAAAGCGCACAATGAGAGTGAGTGAGTGTGTGTGTGTGTGTGTGTGTGTGAGAGAGATTAAAGCAAACAGCAGTGTGTGCAGACAGCAGAAGAGGGCTGGCGTTGTGTCACTCTCAAATGAATCACGCACTTCCGTGTGATTTAGTCCTCTCTGAGGATTACAGCCATCTATAGAAGACACTCGCACACCTCAATGCTAAACCCGCTGCCACTCACAGTCACCCTACTGACACCTCCACACACATAACACAACACCTCCCAAGTCAATTTTACTAGGGTTTTGATCACATTTGATTGGGCTGCTGGATTGCCGCTTAATGATTTAAGTCAAAAGAGCCCATAGATATTGTTTTCCAGAGCCTCTGGAAAATCTGATTCTTTTCTGCAAATTTAATTTTTTTTTTATCTTTTTAGAGACAACAACTTGCTGTGTTATATATTGAATTTGTTTAAATGCATAGTTTTTTCTTTAAAGTCACTATGTTTCTTAGTAGATTTTCTTATCAGTTCTGTTTATTATGGTTGTATGGTACTTATAATACCATATACCATACCATGATAAATTAATGTTTATTGAATATTTCAGTTTAATGAGTCCCACCATGATGGTGTTTAGTGTTTGTGTGAATGAAACTGAGCACATTCTCTCTCTCTATACATATAATAGCTGCTTGTGATGGGCTTTGGTTCATTACATGTTTTTCTCATCGCCACCGACATTTGGCGGTTATCAGTGTATTTCAAAGGTACAAAACAGATTTCAGTACTTTAATAGACTGGTATCTCAACATAATGAAATCATGGTATTTCACTGTGAATTTAACTTTATACTGTAAAAACCAAAAACGTTGTTACCGTATTTTTTTTTTTTTTACAGTAGAATTCCAGCAACCACAGTTGCCTGTTTTCACCGTAAATGTTACAGATTTTTATTTTACAGTGTAATTGCCCTGAGGGTAAATTAACAGTAAATTTTCACTTTTGGGTGAACTATTGATTTGAGGAAAGCTCAATGAATACAGCAGCGTGAATGACAATCAAATGTAAGCCTTGCATAAAAATGTGTCAAAATTATGGATTTTTCTTTCATGCCAAAAATCATTATGATCTTTTGTGGTCCCACTTTATATTAAGTGTCCTTAATACCTGTATACTTCTATAGTAACTAGATGTGTAGGTAGTGTGTAACCACAGTGTAAGTACACAACGTTACATAGTATCTACAGCTGTAATATTTCTGTAACTACACGCATGTAACAACCCTCAGAATGCTGTGTGTAAGTACAAATGTGTAACAGGACTAACAGCACTTTTTGGTATATAAAGTGTTACACTTTATATTAAGTAGACAGCTGCTATGGATTTAGCATGTAATTACTGATTTAATTAATTACTGGCTTTACATATAAATTGTGGTTGGTGTCCAGAATGTTACACTTTATGTTAAGTGGGCTGTTCCTGAAGAGTTACCATGTATATACACTGGTATTACAGAGGTGAACCAACTCCACCCACTTTACATATCCATAAACCTACCCAACTACACCCCCTGATCACCCCCTGTTCCAGTTACTTTTATACATACTGCTGTCACAAAATGTAGCTATGTAATTCCTATGTAATTACATGAAAACTTGAAGTGAAAAAAGTGTTGTTAAAGTGTGTCCTGTTACACATTTGTACTTAAACACACCATTCTGAGGGTTGTTACATGTGTGTAGTTACAGAAATGTTACATCTGTAGATACTATGTAGCAATGTGTAGTTATGCTGTGGTTACATACTTTGCCAGGAATATGGCTGTTAAAAACATGAAATAATGTGGCTGAAAGCTGTAACAAAAGATTACAGCATTGGTTAACGGCGTCACAATCAGTCTTTAAATATTTTAAGGTATTGTTAAGAAATGATTCCCTTGTGAAGAAAACAAATGTAGTTTTTATTTTTGTAACCCAACTGGTTGTACTCTACAGTGCAGAATAATAGCAATGTCACATCAAAACATATCACTAAACTCTGAAACTAACAAAGAATAACGTGGCTTTCATAGAAACCAGTGCCATTTTTCAGTAAAACAGCCAACTGTGAAGAAATAATGTCACAAAAATCAAAGCTTGAAAAGTAATTTGGCAAACGCTGCGAAAACGCAGCGGAGCACTATAAAGGAGTTTGCCTTACAGTAAGTGCAGCTGAAGCCATCTGTAACCTCTGGCCTCAAAACGCACTGGTGTCAGCGTCTGATTGACAGTGATATACAACTCCTACTGTTCTAGCCGCACTTACAGCACTTACAGGTTTTGTGTCATGAGGAATTGATCTTTTCTTTGATTTTTTTAAATGAAAGAGTTCATGTGCTGTGAAAACATACTGTAACTTTCAGTCCAACTCAAAACTTAAAAACAGCATTTATTGAAACTTCACGCCCAAAATGTCTCAAAACAACTGGCACAGCAAGGTCTGAAGCCAGAAGACTGAAAGGTGACAAAGAAATAAAAAAAAGTGAGTGCATTGCTTGGCATAGGCAAGGTGGAAAGATCTGATGAGGGCTGAAAGGTTTGAAAGATTGAAAAAATCCTACATAGTGATGCTTCTTTTTATTGCTGGACAGGATGGGGAATTAATTATTGTGCTCTCTAAAAGTGCTAACGCTAGCAAGAACTGCTAAACACCCTTTTAAGGATGAGATTTATCTAAAGTGAAAGAAGGAAACTCTCTCGGCCCGTGTAACAGGGATTGGAGGTTTGCTGGGGCATTTAATCGAGATTTAAATTTAATTATCGAGACTGTCCTGATAATTAGTGAAAATGACTTCAGACAAAGATTTTTTTGCTCAATGACACTTTAAAAAAAAAAAAGCAAGATGGATGGAGACAAAAACAAAGCAACAGCCTGCCAAACAGAAGACAAAAGATAAAGCTCATGGAAGACAGTGAGGAAAAAGAAGCTATAAATTACAATTAGAAAAGAGGTATTCGGACGTCAGGCAGTCGTTGGAGCTTTTAAGGTACAGATGGCCAAAACTCAGAGAGAAAGCGAGTTTGAGGTGAGGTCTCTGCTCCTAAAACAACTCTGCAGCAGTTTGTCAGTGGAGAGAACAGAGTTTTACCGCTGGCTGAGAAAAGGAAGCAACAAACGGGAAAAGACGATCAATCAACAGCACCCGTGTAACTGTATAGCCTCTGCCGAGCTCCACGCCCCTCGTGACAGAGATGAATTAACAGAGCACTCAAGCGCTTTACAGCTCCACACCGGCCCGAGTCACCTCCCTCCGATACAGGCCTGCTACCAGAGTACAGAATTAACACTCGCCGAGGGCCAAACGCACGTAATAACAGGCTCTGACAAAGAAATAAATAAAGAATTGTGTAAGCAGGTAATTAACACCAAATAGATCCAGATAAGGTGATACAAGGCTCCTGAGAACCCTAGAGGGGTGTACTTTTTTATAATGACTAGCTAGTTCCCACTATTACACAGCCACATGACAATTAAATAAACACATGAAATATTGAAGTTGGTTTTGAATCATTTAATTATCTTACCTGAAGGTACAGTCATAAAAGATGTGAAAAACTGGAGAAATAAATCCAAACAGACAGAAATTCCCAACTCAGTAATAATTATAATAATGACATTACTAGAGTGTCACATTACTCTACTAATCATGAAAGAACTCCCAAGACATCAAGCAATTGTTTTTTTGTAGAGTTTTTTTGTAAAAAATACCGCTAGTTTTATTACCTCTTCTACTGGCATGTGTGGCAATGACTGAATGAATACATGTGTTACAAGGATAATTAACAGGACACGCCTGAACAGAATAGCTTAATAAACAGAAGTAGACCACAAGGAGAAAAACGTGGAGCACAGGGGGAATGACAACAAACAAACATCCATACATATAATAACATGTATACATGCACTCCTACATAAAAAGGAAAAAAAAAAAACTTTGTTCAACATTTTCTCTATATAATTGGCTATGGGCTCATACTTTGGGTGGAAGCAATAGTTTGAAAGTTAGTTGAAAAGTTCTTAACGGTGGCTTTGTTTCTCTTCATAAGATGCTAACTGATGGACTGGAGTGGTGTCAGCTTTAAGGACTCTTATTCTGATGGCACCCATTGACTGCAGAGCATCCATCGATGAGCAAGTGATTCAATGCTACATTTGTCCAAGTCTGATGAAGAAGCAAACTCATCTATATATAGGATGGCCTGAGGATGAGGACATTTTAAATTCTGGGTGGCTGTTCCTTTCATTTTGCTCCACATCTGGCACTTCCTCTCAATTGTTCTTTATCCATAACATTTAGTCACTGCCACGTTTTCATTCTGGTTATTTCATTCTGGTCATTCATCTTGTCTACCTCAGTGTTGAGACTACATGTGTGCATGAAGATGTCTGATTAAAACCAGCTTCATTTCTGCATTACTTTGAATACAAAAAATGAAGGGAAAAAAATCTGCTGCAATCATTCTTGATGAACGGTTCTTCTTGTACACTATCCCATCACTATCATTTGAAAAAATGTAGGCATCACTGATAAAGCCTTCTGCTCCTCTGCTGATATTCTATGAGTTATCATAATAAGGCTGTGTTTTGTGCTGCTGAAGGCTGTTATCTCAACAGCTCTTACACTAGAGATCATTTCAAGGTCTGTGTCTGACCCTATTAAGAGTCCTTCAATCATCTTTATCAGAACAAAATGGTTGTATCAGTTTAAAACACACTATGCAACTACATATAATAAAATATGTCATAAAAGTCTAAAAAAATAAAAATAAAAATTGCTGTTTGGGAACCTAAATGGTTCTGTGTGTGTGCAAAATATAGTCATACAGATTATATTTATTAGTTTAAAACTGTATAAATAAAATGTAAATTCCCATTCATTCACCCTTATTTTTTTGCATTCACTTTCACTTTTTTTAACATACTGTTTGACACAAGAACTGAAATGCAGTGAAAAATTAATTTGAATACATGTATAGGTTTGGTAAATTGGACAGTAAAAATATCACAAATTAATCAAACTTAGCATGTACAGAACAGAACTAAAATAAGAGTGACAACAGTACTTTTGTGGTCAGAAGGTGTCAGTATGCATTAAATCACAAAAAAGCAGGAACTGGTGTCATAAACTGTCAATAAAAAAAACTAATAAGTTAAAACATTCAAAGAAGACTAACACATCATCTCTCTCAGCATGAGTTCATACACTCACTTTCTTTGTTTCATACAAGAAATACATAGGGTCAGACACACATACACACACACCCAAATAACCTGTGGGCAGCAGCATAAGCATCAGTGTCACAGGTCTACACGGAGTCACGGACCGATCCGGAGGAATTACCGAGACCGGCAGAGAATGTGCTCAGCTCTTCACTCTGTATCATTGTCAATGGCTCTTCATGCGTGAGGAGAATCCGGCTAAAAGATCAGAGCGCTGCTCTCAGACCTTCCTCAAACCGCTCTTCATTGTCCACAGAGACAGTCCAACACAAATCAAAGCTCAAAAGTGACTGATTTGGAGCACTCAGGACGATCAGCAGACCCTCGAGACTCACAAATAAGGCTTCTCATGAGAGAGACGACTTACAGCTGATTCCAGAAGAGTCTAGTGTTTGTATGTTGCTAACAATGTTAAAATCTTTGTCATAGTACAGTACTTAACTGTATTCAGTGTTCAGTGTAGACTACTTTAAATCTTAGTGCATAGTTTTATTTTAAAAATAAATAAATCAAATCAACAGCCAGTAAGTTAATAAAATCCTAATAAGTTAATAGTAATAATTGGTCCCTAAGTTTTTTTTTGTTTTGTTTTTTTACAAATACAATGAAATGCATGACATACAAGTTTCAATAGAGATTACATTAAAGTATATTATACCATTAATTGATTATTGTTAGTTTTCTCACGAGCAAACTTTAGCCACATATTAAAACAACAGAAATAATTCAAAAACTGCATATAAAATGTACTTTAAATCCTAATTTAAGTGGGTCCAAAAAAGTTCAGCTAAAAGCATTTAAAAAAAGTTTAAACAATGCATTTTTATTTATCTGCAATTAAAGTTTTACAGTTAGCTAAATGTCTGAGTCTTCCAAAAGTCAGCTATTTCTATAATAAACACACTTTTCAAAGTGTACCTCCTTAGAAGCTCATTTGATTTAAACATTTGTGTGAAATACATATTTAAGTAGAGTTTGTTCACAACATACCAATTTTCCAACATACCAAAACAGTTCCAGTGGGGAAGCGCCAAGCTCTCCAGCTTGGGCTAGCGCGTCGGTTTCTCCAAGAGCGCTATAAGCGATGGCTCCTGAGGGAGTCCCGAGCAACACATAAGACACGTCTAGAAGTTAGCACCGCTTAAAGGCCGACCGAGTCTGGGAGAGAAGCGTTTAATCCACACCACTCCGCCTCAGTGCTTTTAATTAATCTATTTCATGCCCTAACGATACACACACTGCCATTCGTCGCCAAAGTGAAACAGATTCGCCGTCTCGCCAATTGTCTGACAAGTGCGCACGGTTGTTCTTTGAAGTGTCCGAGCCTTTGAGCCTCTTGTGAGGATGATATGTGCAGGCGGTTTAGGCTGCTGAAGAACTGGATTACATTGCCTCTACTTTTCCAATTAATTATCCGGCTGTTTGGGAGATGAGCACGAGGGCACCGCAGGGTTCCTGAATGAGAGCCCACTCACTCCGAAATAGAGTAATGAAGCCCAACGAGTGAGCAGCGATAGAAGAGATGGAACTTTGTCCAAGTGAACAGCAGAAATAGCTTTATTCAAAGAAGTCTGTGGGTGTAGTGCTGGTTTTCCACACTCAGCCATCTTAGGAGAATTACATAAACGTGATCGAATTCAATTAAGTCGCTTTTCCTCTCTCACGCTTTTGAGTAAGTGTTTGCAGTTCAGTCGAAGCGAGGCACCGAGACCGAATTTGGAGATACAGACTTTATCGCTTGGAAAGCATTAGCTTGGGGTCAGCAGTGACTCCCAGCACAGTCCCTGGAGACCAAAAGACATGTTTAAAAGGGAAGGAAACCATTAACCTGAGGGAGGATATTTTCAGAAGGTCAACTGATTACAGGGCTTTTGTGTGTAGTGGCGGTTTGCTGGGTAAACCATTCAGGTAATGATATTAGTGCTGTTTGTCTGCTTATATTGAGACTTAGTGATGTGGAAAAACCTCAAACCCGTCCATCATCATTTGTACTGTACTTTAATTTGTGTGGCTCGTTACTCACATTTTCTGTTTGGTTTCGGTGAATGAAAAGTACTAAATTGAAAAACCCCTTCTGCGAAAACCCATGAAACCCCTAGCTGTATCTGGGAACTAGGATATCAAAGATGTGGGAAATTGTTGAAAATGTACACATCATTCCAGCTGAAATGGCTGCCCTTCTGCTGGCATGCACCAGTCAAATTCACCTCAGGAAACCCAGCTTTATATATGCATCGTTAACCACTGAAATATTTCACTCTTTTGAAATATTTTACTTATCGTTAATTACTTACGGTATTGGTAAAAAAAACGGCAACTGTGGTCAACAAAAAAAAGATCAACAACATTTTAGGTTTTACGGTTTAAATTAAATTTACAGTTAAATACCGTAAATACATTAACCGATGTAATATTAATATACCAACCTGTTAAAGTACTGAATTCTGTTTTGGACCTTGTAAATTTCTCATCACCACCTGCATTTGGTGGTTATCAGTGTATTTTAATGATGAATCAAAACCCATCACAACCAGCTTTTAAATATGAACATATATATATAAGGTGCTCAGTGTGTAATTCACACAAGCACTAAACACCATCATGGTGAGGATCGTTAAACTGAAATATGCAATAAACATTAATTTAAACAATATTCCTAAAAGTCTAAAAATAATATTGTTAACAATTCTTATGGTCGACAAAGTAAATGGTTGTAGCTCCCCAAAGGCCACAAATCTGGTGCTCTCCAAACTATAAATAAAACTGAAACTAGTGTCTTCAGTTTCTGTGTTTGATGTATTTGACGTTGTAGGTCCATATTCAGGTTAAAACACCACATCCTATAATATGTGAAGCCCATGATCAGCTATTAAACCTCGAATTGCGCTTGAAGCTTCGCACCATCTGTCTCTGTGAAAATACAAAAATGTCTTTGAAAGTTTTCTATAATGCACTTTGAAATGGTTTTAGGAAGCCTGTGAACTCTGAAGCTCACAGACCGCTCACATGTGAGCCGATCCAGCTAATAAGCATGAGAGCTGCAAAAATAAAGCAGCAAAAACAAAGAAATGCCCTCCAGTGAGAGACTGCTGGACTCAAAGAAATGTGTTTTTATTCTTTCAGGCTCGGGAAAGGACTGAAATTTGTCTGTTCCCCTGTTATTTTGTCCGAGGGGCTTTCATTAAAATAACAAACATTGACTTTGGAAAAGCCATGAAAAGAGTAATGACTTTGAGACGGAGTGCGTGCTCGGGCCGGGGGTGACGATCAGTCAACATGCGCTGAGATAGGAGATTTTAATTATCTCACCCGCCCTGCCAAGTTTACTATTTGTAGAGCAAACTACATCCGGCTGCTTGAGCTTTACACACAGAAAAATAAGAGCTTTTGTTTACTTTCAGGAAAAGACCAGTCTGACATTTCCCCTTCTCGCACGCCTCGCTGGAAGTGTCTCTTTCAACCTCCTGATATTTATATTCCTGCACTAACACAGTTTCCCAGCATCCTTATCGTCTGGTACTGTCAGGGCTTCGGCTGGCCGGGGTTCACAGCTGTCTGGAGAAGACGTCTCCTAACATCCAACTTTATTTTGGGAAAGAGAGACAAGCATAGAGGAGAGAAACCTCCCTAAACTAGCTCCCTCGTTAGACGCTACATGTTTGAACCTCGTCTCAATGAAAATAGGTGCGATGTCCTGGAAGGGTCATGCATTACGCTCTGAGTGGATAGACGAGGACCAAACTCTTATTCACGAATCACACACAGTCCATTTAAGCATTAACACTTAAGACTTTTACCATTAAATTAATTCACTATCATTATTTTCTTCTGCTTAAAGATTCTTACAAAAGCAAGGTGCTGACATGTTAATCACATTTCTGGGAAATTCTAGAGAAAAAGATGGCATGAAAATGGTATTTCTTATTTCCACTTTTACCTGTTAAATATTAAACACTTGCTACCGTGCTTTTGGATGGAATAAAGATGGAATAAAGACTATTAAGTGATTAATTCAATAATTCATTGGTTCTTTTTTTATTATTATTGATTGATTGATGGGGATTTCTGTACAAACAAGGCTAAGCCTGTTCATCTCATTGCACAGATGTCAGAAAATAAATTGCTTTATACTTTTCAAAAATATCTGAAAAATGTGACGAATGGAATGAAAATCACTTGGACGTTTTCAATAGACAAACTGTCAAAAATATGACAGTTTTGCAGAAATGATGTTCTTTTACTAAAAGCAATAAAGTGACCTTGAAAATCATTTCCGAATTTAAGCATGACCTGCTTATTTAAGGGAATTTCCTTCTTGTTAACGTTAAACCAACTTCCCGTTTTCGAAAGCATCTACAAAGAGTGCTAAGTAAGGGCGAAACAGATTTTCTCCCATGCAGCATACCATCTCTGCCTCTCCTCAAATCTGCCTCATCGATCAGCGTATCGAGCTCTGAAAGTCCTATTTAGTTCACACAGATGCTCACCTAATATCATTCCATTGATCGGTAGCTAAAGTCAGCTTGTTCGACATCAAACAGCTTCACGTTTGCAAAAAGTGTATTCTTTTTAGCGTGTTTACTTGCATTAGGGACATAAGAAAATTCCAGTTGTTAGCAGATAAACAGCAATCACGGTCGGACAAAAGAGGTGATAATTGCAGCCGAGTCCATCAAAATGCATATCAATGGCGCCTGAATGAGTCTTATCTGCAGAAAGATTTCAGTGTATCTGATAATTGCAGAAACAAAGCATCTTTTGTGCTTTAATTGGGCCGCCGAGTGGGTCTGGGAAGAGACACTCAATCAGTGGGCCTTCGAGGGACTGTCAGTCAAACAATCCTCTATAGCATAAAACGGCCAGATTAAATTGCTTTCTCTGCTGTTCAGAATTAGGGTGGGCTGAAATTGTGTTTTTCCCCCCTCATATGAAAGACTCTTCAGTGAAATAACTTTGGCTGAGAGAGATGGAATTGCAGGAAACAGGATTTTTATGAAAAATGCCTTTCTTCGTCACGGGTGCCAACAGACATTAGTTATAAAGCCGGGGAATGTGATGGTGCTCTGCTGTACTGATGTAGAGGAACGTGGAAATCAGGTAGCCATGAACATAAACATTTTGTTTTTATGACATGCGTCTGAAGTGCACTCAAAAATATTTAAATGAGGACTATTGTCATTTATTATAGCTGCTGGGCCCAAATGTTCCGTGCAATTCATCTTGTTTTTAAAGATAAACTGTGCCTGTGATGCCTCGAATAACAAATGCATCTCCTTGGGAAATTAAATATTTATGTGATTTAGGAAGATTACAATCTTACTATATTTTACAAGTTGATGGGTTAGGTATGACTTTCCACAGATTTATTAGAATGGGAATCATTTAAAAAATAAATAAATAAATAAATATGAAGGTCCACCATTAACGCTCTGTAAAAATGAGAGTGCATGAATTTTTCATCAATTTGGCTAAATTAAAGTGTTGATTCTGACTAGATGTAATCAGCATATTTAAAAAATGTTATATCTTATGGGTATATTCCAATAGCCAAAAATTTTTTTTTTCTGTCAAGAATCATTAGGACATTAAGTGAAGACCATGTTCCATGAAGATAATTTGAAAATGTCCTACAGTAAATATATCAAAATGTGTGATTTTTAAGAACTTCATTTGAACAACTATAATGGCTATTTTTTTATTTTTAATAGTTGTATCTCGGCCGGATATTGTCCAATGAAACCATACAGCAATGAAAAGCTTATTTATTCAGCTTCAAAAAAGTGACCCTTATGACTGGTTTTGTTGTTCAGGGTCACATTTCACTACCATTTTTCCAACACTGAACTTACAAATTCCTATAAGAGTATGTTGATTCTGACTACATAGCTGAAAGCGGCATTCTGAATATTGCTAATATTTCATAAGTAATACTACACATAGCCAGGGATTCAAGTTTTTCAGTCTAATTTTCCTGAGACAAACTTTAGAAACCTTGGGAAAGGTTGGTTGGTGAATAAAATCTAATATAAAAATTGTATATTTATATATATATATCTATATATATATATATATATATATATATAAATACTAAATAGCAATAATAGTATCACAGCACTTTATTCATTTTAAGAAAATAAGAAATAAGTTGTGATAATAGCATTGTATACATATGGTACATGTCCAACCAGTTTTACATATACTCGTGAATGAATAAAATGGCACAGTTTTGGAAAAGAATAGCCCAGATTTATGCTTTTAGTTTAAATGGAAACGTCTACAGTATTTAGTCAGTCTAAAATGGCAGTTGTTTATTAACAGCTGTCAACCATGCTGGTATGCAAGAGGTGTCTGAAGTCATTTACCCAAAGTAACCCTGAAGTTTTTATTTATTTACTCATTTTGTGCATCCCTGTATACTAAATATATTGAATGCAAAATGTTAGCAGACTATTTTATCACATCAACAGTACTGTAGCATTTCTCCTGAACAGGCATCGAAAAGCCAGTCAGTCAATGGAATGGCTTCGGACTCAAAGCAGGATATAATTTGACAAGACCATCAGATTTGGCACGAGAGTTGATTTATTTAGTACCGCATATAAAAATCTCCAACAACATCTAACCTTCCACCAATCACAACAGAACACTTTTCTCTGAGCAGTTTCATTTGTCATTTAGAGGAAACAGCGTTCTTTTGAATTTGGAGAACTATACTTCATTAAGCATAATCAGGCTTGTAAAGGACAAACACAGCTTGCACACTCACTCAGACACACACATGGTAGCTGATGAAAACGTCAATGCATTCTGAAGCTTTAATTACCGGCTGTGATACTGCACAAAAAGACTAAATAAGACATGTCAGTTGGACTCACAACTCAGTTCCATAGCCTTGACACTTCACTGAGGAAATGACAATTATTCACTGTAATTTCAGAAATTGCACAGCAATAAAAATATGCTTAAGGTCGCTTGAGCTGTCACAATTTTAAGACGCTCACAAATCACAAAGTATGCATTGCTGTTATTTGTTCCCTGTGTGGCTCTTTCTGTGATGACAAACCATTTAACGACACACTCCTTCCTTTCAGAATTCAAATGTCATATTTGGTCAGAAAAAAAAGATATTTGCAACACAATATGTATGTTTCTTCAGGATATTTAGACAGATCTTGCATTAGATGAAATACACATGAAATACACCCTTTGCGATTTGTTGAAGGTTTTACTTGTGGTTAAACGAGTAAACTGCTCACCAGTCACTTTCACAGCACAAACTATCCAAACTCAAAGGGAAAATGCATTTTAAATAAAGACTGTAAGACTGTCATCAGAAGCATACCGGTGCTATTTTTTATTCTAGCTATTGTATTATCAGTCTTCAAACTTTATTAAAGTTGTGCTCAGTGGTAAAGAATGTCTTTATGAACAAAATGTGCAAGAAGTATAAACGTTTGTCACGCACAGAGCTTTTTTTTTTTTCCCACAGCAATTCAATAAGCCAACGAAAAAATCCTATTCTGGGTGATGTGATCGCTGCAGCATCATGGGTGGTCTAATCTGAGGATACTTCTTCAAATACCCACTCATATTTTCTAGGAAGCTGTCTGGTGTCAGTGTGAATGACTCATGGTTACTTAAAAGGTGGCTTTTGCTTCATTATTCACATGACTGTCCATTTTAGCAGGACTTACGCTAATGGCAGTGAACAGCCCGTCATTATCACTTCACAGAACCCCCCCCCCCCACATACACCTGCCTACCTGGATATCAATTATCGTCACAAGACCCGTGACATCTGTTCTAATGTCAGTCCAACCCTCGTTGTCTGTCTCACACTCAGATCCCCTCCAGAAATAGCCAGCGCAGCTCATAAGCAGAATCAAGGCTCCTCAAGCCCCAGTTCATTCCAGCTTGTATATCTCCTTCATGGTTTGGCAGGCAAACAGAGTTGGGATTGTTTGCCTACGGAGAGTAAACCATGCATCGCGCACTCTGTGCATTATAAACAACCACAACATTTTTCAGTACCTCAGGACGAGACGGTAATGACTTCAGAGACTCTCCAATAGGTGTGTGAGTATTTCTCATAGACTTCCGAATGAACCGAATCCACACGAAGCCCACAATTCCATCATTATCTGTTCATTATTGTACCGCTGTTGCCCAGGGACATGAGGAATAGCTAATAGAGGAACTTGCTACTTCAAATGCCACCTTAAAAGGAGCGGTTTCTCATAAATGTGTCACCGGGATGAAGACTGTGCAGAAGCTCTCAATGCTGTTGCATTTTTAAACATGTCACTTTATGATCTGTCACGTAACAAGAACCAGTGGTGTTTTGGTGTCAGTGGTGTCAAATCTGGTGCAGTGCGCCCAAAAGCATCACTTCTGAACTGAACACAAAAGCAAATGTGATTGTTGGGCTCCAGCAGAGGGGAAAACTATCCTCACATAAAGCTGTCATGTGTGCCATAGCCAAATGAAGCATATAATACTTTCGTTCTGTCTTTGGAGCTTGTGTAAGGCCTTAAAGTGACAGTTCGTTCAAAAATTAAAATTACTCATCCTCATGTCATTGGGCTCACACGACAGGAGTTTAATAATCCCATGAAATTATGAAATCTGGTTGCAGCACACTTAAGGAAAATCTTTGCAGATTATCTTCCCTCAAATCTTAAACATGCACACACTACAAGATTCCAACATCGTGGCACATCACACACTACAAGATATTATTAAGATCATTCTGCCAGAGGGAGCGTCTCACGTGATCTCACGCGGCAGGTCGTCTTTGATATTTCAGTGGTGTTTACATTACATTAGCTAATGTGCTAGCTGCTTCCTGTACTACATTCAAAACTGTGGTGATTTCGCTCCAGCGAATCTTACTACAACTCTCCATATCCGATAGCCATTAGAGCAGCTGTTTCGCGGTTGCACATTGGTTATTGTGACAAGTACTGACGTAATCATATAGCTGTCATGATCCCGATTTAAATCCTAAATATCAAACAAGTTTGATATGATCAGGGCAGCCCGATTTGTGCGTGATCAAATCGGGAGGTGCAAAGTTCCATTACTGAACGTCTCACCAGATAAAACGCACTGAACATACATGACAGATCGAGGTGCTCGACAAGTTTTTTTGCTCTGATTCTCGGAAAGGGAAAATCGGGGCTAAATCGGGATAGAAATCCTGCAGGGTGAGCCAGGCTTTAGACTTTGTTTTTTCTTTGGAACCCAAATTAAGATATTTTTCATGTAATCCGGGAGCTTTCTGACTCAACATAGACAGAAATGTAATTACTGTTTAAGGCCCGGAAAGCTAGTAAGGACATGATTAATATAATCGGTAACACTTTAGAATAACGTCCCGTTGTAAGTCATTTATAAGTGATTAGTTAATGATGAAATGTTCATCTACAAAACATTCACAAATGATTAATAAGTGATTATTATGTTTAGTTAGTTAATTTACAAGTCAGTTACACGTTGTGATATGTTGAAAAGCATTAAAACATCTTTTTTACATTTAATTTAAAGTGCGTAAACCCTTTGTCTCATTAGGACAGACTTGTGTTCTGTCCTAATGAGACAAAGGGTTTACAGACTTTTTTTGTGCTTTTCAACATCACAACTTGTGATTGACTTGTAAATTAATTTACTAAACATAATAATCACGTATTAATCATTTGTGAATGTTTTGTAGATGAACATTTCATCATTAACTAATCACTTATATATGACTTACAACGGGACGTTATTTTAAAGTGTTACCAAATAATCTATGTGGCATCAGTGGTTCAACTGTCGCAAGTTAATAGTGAATAAGTGTTCCCTATTCTAAACTGTTCCCACCTACTTAAAGTCCTCTGGTTTCATTTTGTAGTGCATACAGTCAATAAAAGAGGCACAAGATGACAACAGTTGAACTTGAAACAAGTGAAAGCTTCACAATGAGATGTGAATGAACCTCCAACCTGACATCATATAAGTGTGTGATAATCTGTGTTGCTAATGACAATGGTTGTTTTTAGGGAATGGCATACCTCAGAATGTTGAAGTTGACCAATCAGAATCAAGTATTTTCAGGCCAGTCTCATGGCAATTCGTACATATTTTACAATGTGGCTAATTCGTACAAATTCGTACGACCTCATTCTTGCGAAATTCATATAATTTTTGCTAAATCGCACATATTTTACGAGTTGCCAATTCGTATGAATTTGTACGAATTACCTACACCTAACCCCGCCCCTAAACCTATCCATCACTGGGGTTTACACAAATTGTACAAGGTCGTACAAATTTGAACGTTTTAGCACAAAATTTCCACCTCGTACAAATACATTCAAATTGGTTGTGTGACTGTGTTGGTGTTTCAGGGAGCCGTGAAGTAACTAATGTTGTCTAATTGGGCTTCTTTCAATTCTATAATTGAGTGCTACAGTAACTTCATCCACCCTAAATTCTGAAACTTCCAAAGACATCCTCAAACTCTCACAATGCCCCAGGCCTTCAGTTTAATTAGGATTTATTTAAGCCGGTCTGATACACCATGTCGTCTTAGAGAAGTTAGTGCTGCATTTTTTTTTTTTCTTCGACGTCTGACAAGCGAGTGGCATCTCTCCCCTCTCCTCCACCGTCAAGCTCTATGATGTTAGAAATGTTGCCCTTCTTGAAAGCACCACCGTTTCATTGATTGGGAGAGTTCAGGAGTAGGGAGGTGAATAGAATTAACACAACACTAGATTCCAGAAACACATCTGCAATTCTCAGTGGTCAGCGATTGACTGTGCTAGAGTTTTTGGCAGCAAGTCATTGTTTTTCCTTTGGTGTCCATGCAAGTTCAGTCCTCTGGAGTAACTAAAGAGAAGTGGTCATGAAAACTCTGTATCTTTTTTGAGTTTTATGTTCTCTTGTTGTTGTGATGGAATACGAGGGAAGAAAAATGCAAAAGTAAACAGAAAGCTTCTTAGGCAAACACAAAATCATTCCCCTAAAACACTTTGCATTAGATCCATAGATCTGCAAGGTCATTAGAAATGAAAGTCCTTCTGGCTTTAAAAACTTTAAAAACAAACTTGATATAAAATGAAAGTGCCACTCGATATAAAATGAAAGTATTGCTTTTATACCTTCCACCACTTCAGCCCACTTTCGTATTAAAGAAGATTTAGACACGTTTAATATGGTGAGCTTAGTTAATTTTGAAAAATGTCCCAAATCAAGCTCATTTCGCAACTTGTTGGACCAGAAAGCAGCGCTCTGAAGTCTCGCCACAGCAGTTAAACTGAAAGTGCCAGAACAAATGTTCATGAGATTCCACAGCATGACGCCAAACAGGTGAAAGTTTTCTCGTTCTGATGCAAGAACCATTAAAGCTTATTACCTCTGCCTCTTATTTCAATAATATATTCAATCCATTTCTCTAATCAACACACTACAAAGCAGCATGAAGAGCATCAGAAAAGTGCGAAGCAACAAGCTGATAGGCTAAAAGCTTGTCTTATTACACCTTGACATCAAAGACAGCAATGCTTCCCCGCATCAACACAAATGAGCATCTCAATCTCGTCAGGAAACAAGGGGAAAATTGGCCTGTGCTAATGTGCCATTTAAATGCAAAGAGCAATTTCTTCAGTGCCAGTTAAGATTTTTTTGCTTTTTTGCACCTGATCTTCAAAGACGGCATGTCAAAGTTTTAAAGCGGGGTTGACATGCAGCAGGGGGCAGTGGGAAGAACATGGCGCCCCCCTTCTGTTTGAAGTCAAGCTCGCTAAACTCGAGATCAGACACACTTCTGTTAAAGATCCAAAACATGTGCCTTAATGATCTAGTATTTTTTGGTGTACAAGAGCTCGAAGCACAAACAAAGAGGTTTGTGCTCTTAATAAAAATAATTCATTACTTCTGCTTCAATCATCTTAAGAGGTGTTCAATTTCTGGAAATCATTCAGGAGTTTATGTGCTGCATGTTAGCAGGTATTGAATGTCATCTCTAACTTCTTGAGTCATCAGAACGCTGTCTGAACTCTCATTGCATCGCTGTTCATTTCCATAAAGTTGACTTAAAGATCGGCGACGTGCTGTCGCACATGTCACTGAAAATCTGTAACACTTGCAAAAATGGAGCTTTCATTTACACCAATTATAGGTTTCGGTCAATATCAATACCTTAATGTTTTGAGACACTTAAATGCAACTTGCCAGTGAGCTATAAATCTACACTTCAGTTACACGTTTTATATTTACACGTGATGACATTGATTTTAACACACAAGGTAAATGGTACCTCGCAGATTATTTTTATAGAGTGCAAAGTACAGATGTTCTATTTGGTTCTGTTAATAAGGTTCAGTGTTTAAGCTCGGTCAGGATTTACTAAGCCTCACTAATAAATATATTTTGGTAACACTTTGAGTTTTCATACCTGTATTTTAATACATTATGCCTTTTAATGCACGTTATATTTTAATGTGCATTATAGCCAGTGATGGGAATAATGGCGTTATAAATAAACGGTGTTACTAATGAATAATCAAATTTCCCCCGTAACAACGCCATTATCGTTACTGACAAGACAATGTGTCGTTACTATAATTTATTATATTATTGCCATTTTTATTTTACAGTCCATCTCAGTGGATGCGAAGGGTCGCTGTATTTGACGTACCATAAACGCACGGGTCGTCATCACTTTGTCTCATTCACGCAAAGAAAGATAAAGAGCAAGAGAGTCTTTGATAACATGCAGACTTGACACGCTACACGTAAACTATATTCTTTATTGCATTTTCCTGTCAAAAAAATTTATTCAATTTGGAATTCCGCAGCTTTTAAGAACTGCTGGTTTTATACTGTTGTTATTAGTAGAATTCATAGCAGTTTTGTTATCCTATAATTTTTTGCCCCGTTTTTTATAGAAACATTAAATGATAAACAAGCACCACCACCACCAGTTAGTTTCATTAATTTACCATTTAATATTGGTAGCATCCAAGTTTGCCATTTGATTATTAGTTTTTTTTTTGTTTTTTTTTAAGGAACGTAGTAGTTACTTTCCCTGATAGTTAGTTACTTTTATAATGTTGTAGCTCAGTTACTATTTGTGAGAAGTAACTAGTAACTATAACTAATTACGTTTTTAAAGTACTATGCCCAACACTGATTATAGTGAATTACCCTGAAATTTGGGCAATGCTTAAAGCTTTATTGTATAATGCATTATAAAGGTATGTGTAATGTTTTTTGTAATTTGTGCTGTCAAATGATTAATCGTAATTAATCACTTCCATATACGTTTTTGTTTACATAATGTATGTGTGTATACTTGTGTATATTTTTAATGTATATATAAATACACACATATACTGTATATAGATGTTTACACATTTATATATTCATATATATATATATATATATATATATATATAAAGTTACTTTCCCTATTTTATATATAGTTACTTTTATAATGTTGTAACTCTAACTAGTAACTAATTACGTTTTTTAAAGTACTATGCCCAACACTGATTATAGTGCATTTTATTATCTCATAATTAACTGTGACTACAGTTAAAGTCCATTATATTATCTATTGAGTGTTATGAGTGTAAGAAAGTACAGTGCATTAAAACCAATTAACAAATGATTTCACAAGGAATCAAAATGTATGTATTTTATTTTAAATGTAATTAAATTAATATATATATATATAAATATATACATACAAACATACATGCATACACACTCATACACATGCATGTATATATTTAAGTTAATAATGTTCATATATTAAATATATATATATATAAACATCTATATACAGTATATGTGTGTATTTATATATACATTAGAAATATACACAAGTATACACACATACATTATGTAAACAAAAACGTATTTGGAAGTGATTAATCACAATTAATCATTTGACAGCACTAATTACAATATACATTACATATACCTTTATTATGCATTATACAATAAGGCTTTAAGCATTGCCAAAATGTATCTCTCACCATTATTGTCCATGCATTGAAAATCTATACAATCAAAATCTTCCTAAGGTTGATTAATAGATCAAAATGTATTAATAAAATGAGAGTGGTTTAATCCAAGTCTACTTAAGAGTCACAGTTGCTTTATGTGATATACAGATTTAATTTGATTTTATTCACATATAAACCATTAATTGTTTACTCAAAGAAGACCCTCATGAATACATTTTTACAAAAGTATTAATACTTTTATTAAAAGTTATTACATAACATAATTAATTAGTGCACCTTTCAACGTGTGAAACCTTGAACTGAATTAAGTGTACAACTTCAAATACAAAAGATCACCAGAGTTGTCACAGAAAATCAGTATGCTACAGAGCCTGTCTGTAGTGTTAGACCTGCATTACACCGTCTACCTTTCCCTCTGTCTCTCTCTCTCTCTCTCTCTCTCTCTCTCTTTCTCTCTCTGTTTCTCAATTCCCCTTCATTGACATGCTGAACATACCCCAGTATAGATCAATAATATTGACCAAATAGCACCCAATAAACTAAGCTGTTGTCTCAATTGAAGTGTCTTTAGCAGCTTTGATGGAATTTAACCCTCCAGATAAGTGCAGTATTGGACGGCTACTCAAAGAAATGTCAACACAAAGTGCCACAAGATTGTCTTCAAGCTTCTTATGTCCAGTTAACAACATTATGTGCCACTAGAATGGATCCAGGGTAGTAGACAGTTTATATTGCACACTATGAGTAGTTTCACCACATGCTGTATGCTGTAGTAGCGGCAGCAGTAGAACTAGTAGTAGTAAAAATATTTTTTACATTTTTTTGTTTAATAATCAAATGGTTTATATTGATTATCACATGACATTGTTGCACACGTCTATGTTGTGTTGCACAGATTGATTAAAAAATAAAAATAAACAGCTTTCTTCAACTGTATGGTGATTCATGGATACTGACTACTGTATACTGGTGAAAACAAACATTACAAAACACAATGGTGTCTGTGAGCGCACTTAGACATCTAAAAACCCATAATGCACACAAGAGCATTCACATTTTCACTTCATACAAATTACCATTAAGACTCGATTGCCATTATTAGAGCTGGAAAAAGCCCTGTGTGTTTCTGTAGCTCCCCATGTACCTTGTGGAGGTGTACAATTACCGCTAAAAACCATCTGATCTCTATTTTTAACATTACCAAAAACACTTGACCATGAGTTGCAAAAACATAAGATGAGGCCTGTACTTCCTCTTAGGACTTTGTTGTTTCTTCATTCAACGAGGAGACATTTTGTACGTCAGATTTAATTAATTTGTTTTTCACTGAGATATGCAAATCTGGTATTGTGTTATCCATTAAGGATCATGCAGTGCTTTCTTAGCTTTTCACATTTAAATCCAAACCGCATATTGAAATATTACAATCGAGCGTTTATTGCAGCACAGAGGTACAACAGTACTCACCTCGTGTAAGGTCAGAGGTCATGTGAGGCCAGCTGTAGGTCCGTACAAGCTGCCAATCAAAGTCATCTTCCTGTGCCTGTCTGTATTCACATAGGCTAGGGTCGGCGTCTTCCTCAAACGTGCAGCCAGCTGGAGAGAGTGAGAAAGAGAACACACTGTTAGAATCAAACTATATTTAGATGGACACTTTACATTGCATTTTGCTTTTGTTTAGTTTTTTTTATTTTAAAAAAGTAATTTATTCCAACATCCTACTTGGAAAAGTGCAACGTAAGTCATGCTTTGATTAAAGTTGAACTTGACAACAGGAAGAAATGTACAATGATTTCACAAATGCGTGGCAGCACTCACAAATGATTTCCCATGGAGCTACTTGAATAAAGACCTCTTAAAGGTGCAGTAGTGAAAACAGCTTGCTTAATTGAGTAATTGAAAGAACTAACATTTTCATGTGAAACATTTTTGACCTCAAAACAAATGCACCACTTAAACTGACAGGCTTTGACATTTGCATCAAAGTATATTGACATAGTAAACTTGCTCAGTAGCACACCCAGTTATAGCGATTGCAATGCAAGTTACTATGAAAAAGCTCAAGGACTTGTGAAAACAGGCTAAACATTTGTTAACACTATCGGTTGTTGGATTTACCGTAGGTTATACATTGTTTTCAAAGGCTACAGAGCAACTTAATTTACCACCACTCAACAGGCATTTTATTTCTGAACTGCAATGATACATCAACCAACGTAGCAAACCAGTGTCAGATTTCAGATAAAACTGAACCACTCACTGGGTATATATGTCACTATTTATGCAATACAGTCATTTTTGTATATTACTTTACAATGGTAACACTGTCTAAACAAATGAATCTGTTTGGGGTCCATTGCTTGTTAAATAACTGTGCGAACAGTCAGTTATAAAAACTGGATTTGGAAACCCAATTGGAATAGTGTCTAGTGTGAAGAAAAGCTAATCACCCGCACTAAAACTAATGAGGCAAACAAAAAGACACTCTTGATGGCGCATATACTGATTTGGCATCCTCTCAGGCAAACATGATTGAGTGCCACATCTGAACTCAGACTCTAGCTAAAAGCTTTTCGGTGCCTTTTGTTTTCCTTAATTGCATCTAATAGCTCTGGTTTTCCTCAGCTCCGTGTGTAAGTGGAGGTGTGTGTTTCGGCTCAATTAGCTCCAGGCTTGGAGGATGTGGAGGTAAAGATGGGTCAGGTAGATTGCTGTCAGCTGACAAACATCAGCGTCACACCAGAGACACAGAGACAGAGCACGAAAAACATGTAATAGGCTCATTGCCGGTGTGAGGTGACCCACTCCTGTGTCTTTGAGAAACATGTTATCAGCAGGCTCCCAAAAGAAGCAAATAATACTCCATCTACAGTGGCATCTAAAAACAGTAACACTCTAATGCTACATTACTAGTGGCGAAATTATAGCCTCTCAGACCCCAGAAAGTGGACCAAACAACTCACACAAACAGCAGAACATCTCAGTAAAGACGTACTCTCAGCACTCAGATTCTGATTGGTAAGTGGTGATTTTTATTTTATTTTTTAAAAGAAAAAAATACTTTCATTTGACAGGAACATGCTAAATTGATTAATAGTGACAGTTACTTTGAACATTTGAGACATGGTATTTTTGTATAATTACCCTAAACTGACAGGTAATAATTAATAATTGTCCCAGGCAAGCACTTTACTAATTAGCTGTGCTAGTCTGTCTTATTATACAGTGCTTTGTTTATACCCTCAACAAATAAATAAATAAATAAATAAATAAATAAATAAATAACGTCTATTTATTTTGGCAAGTGACCATTTATTTAGTGATTGGCTGGCTGTATATCACCCTGCTATTTACTGGATAATGTACAGTCAGCCGGCCATTATTACAGAATAAAACATGCAGCAATATACAAGAGCTGCCTGTGATGTACAGTATATGCTTATATTTGAACCATAAATACGAATGCATTATGCACTCTGTATAAGAGTTGCGCTACCATATGCAGAAAAGTATGCAAATTAGTGTGCTTCAATTACGGCTTAAGAACTTGTCTGCATTAGATGTGAGCGGCATATCACAACACGTCCAAACTAAATCACTACCATTATAATCAACAAAGCTGTCTTCACTAAATGAGCCTGAGTTCAGCTGATAGATGCTGCGTTTCTGTTTTTGAAGTTACTTCACCCACTTTATTTTTCCCATCTGTCTGAAATTAAATGATCATTTAGAAATGCCTGTTTTTTCTATGAACTTCTGAGCATCGCATAAAAGCAAGCCCATTATTTGTTGCCCTTTAAATTTACATTTTTGTTGACTTGAAACTCAACTATATTTACACACAGTTGCAGAAATAAATGACATAATTATTTTTTTAAATACTCATATTTAAAAAAAATGCAAAGTCGATTGTAATATTGAATGGAATACTGCAGAATAGAGATTTTTATAGAGAATATTTTCTTGTGGGTGCTGAGCTCACAGTTGATTGGTGAATATCAGTGAACGATGATGTGCAGCTTTGACACTTTCACTGTTGACATGATGTAAACTGGGAATACAGATTGAAATGCTACTCAGTCTAAGATTAATTTAATTCTTGTATATCTTTTGTAAGGCTGTACAACAAGGTGGTGGCTAATAATACATTTACTAGATAAAAGATTACTTCTGAATCATTCAAAATACACAGTAACAGCAAGTTGACACTAAAGAAACTTTAGGTAACACTTCAGAATAGGGGGCCAGAATAATGCATTAGTTGAGCATTAATTAATGGTTAATTTGCAAAAACACCCTAGTAATTAATAATTCAGGCCCTTAAAATGTTAGGTTAATCATTACTTACTAGTGTGTTTTTGCTCAAATAATTATTAATTGTGAACAAATTAACCATTAATTAATGCTTAACTATTGCATTATTCTGGACCCTTAAAATAAAGTGTTACCAAACTTTATGTCAGAGTTTATTTTTAGAGATTAGAGTTAGAGTTCTGGGGAGAAGAAGAGTTAAAAGTGTTATTTTTGTTTTCTTCGCACAAAAAAAGAAGTATTCTCCTAGTGTCACAGAGCTAAACTAAAGTGTCTGTAAATGCACAAAGGATTCATTTGCACTAAAAGTGTTCAATGTTTGATGGCAGGTGAAAATGATCAAATTACCCAACTCATCTATCCAGAGCACAACCCTTCACCGTTTGTTTAGAAAAGGTTTTGCTCTCTAAGGCTCCATCAAGACAGAGTCTCTACCGGATTAAAACACTGTTTCTCGCAAAGCTACAAGAGCGGCTCTCAAGGAAGTCTTTCAGTTGCTTTACTTGTCAAAATTAAACAGCAAAGACAGGCTTATATTACATGGGTTTATAATCCGCAGCTGCCATCTCCAGGCACTTAAGAGCAGGATTTTCAGATCAGTCTGCAGTTGCCTGTGAAGGAACTCTCTGTCATTGTAAACACAGCTTTACAGTCAGAGCTGCCATCATCAGAGGCTGCGGTCTGTGAAAAGCCAAGATAATGATTATTACAGAAGAGCCGTAAAGCTTTTATCACCACTACCATGCAAATTACAATGTCAAAGATTATTATCTCTCGCTTTGTCTCTCTCCGTTCCACTGGTGTGAAAGTCCCACAGCAGTCCCACTTCAAACAAACACACACTTCTCTCCTCTCCTATGAACAGTATATGGGATATATGCAATAAATTGATTAAAAATGACTGCCATGCGACAAAGATAGTGTATCAGTGTGTAAGGCATCAGGGTGAATCAGACACTTAAAATTTGATCAGAACATTGAAACGTGAAAGGCCTTTCATGACATGAAAACATAAATCAGCCAGTGGTTGCACACCCTGTCGTAAGCAGATCTAACAGACATTGTCACAGGACAGCTTGCAACATTAACACAAAAGGACACAAGAATCCCAACTCAGGAAGGAGATTGTCCATATTGAGCAAATAACCAAGATAATGGTCAAAGGCACAGGACATCATTATCATCATTATCCTTACATGGGCAAAATAATTAAAGATTTTGTTGGATAGGTCCCCATCCCCCAACTCCCAGTTCAGCATAGCTCGTGACCAGCCAAAATCCCTCATGAAACTTTTAACCACTGGGTTTTACAAAACCACGTTCACCCTACAGAAAACTGAACTCACGTTGCACAAAACTGCATTTTCATGCCTATTCAGGCCTGAAAATACAATAAACCAGACTTGAATCACTGATATGCATAACTGCATATTATATGTATCCCACACATTTAACTATTATGTGTTAATCACTCATTGTATAGGTAGTTCAATAACTTACGAATGGTTCGTACTTTATAATCCGTGTTTGGCATGTTTTTGTTTCAATTTTCTTGCTTAAAATGTTTCTTCCCTCCAATTCTTAGTCGGATGTATCAGTTTCATTTTATATGAATCATGTCCAAATTATTCTCTGCAAAAGCGGGAAAATTTAGGCCATGTGACTGGATAGATAACATTCTTAGATTTATGATATGGGAGGAGAAATCTCACAACACCCTAAGCAAGAATTAAATCTATTGGTTAAAACACGATTTTGGGGTGTGTCCAAAGATGAGTTTAAAACTCAAGACACAATTCAGATCTCTCTTTTTGCTATGCTCTCTTACCCCTCTGACGCCTCTCTCTTAACTCTTTAGCCCTAGCCTTAGTCCTTAGCTCTCAGCTAAAACTGTGCTTTGTACCATCTTCTGCGTTCCTTAAAGAGATGCACCACGTGCTCCAGCAGGAGCAAGCCACAATGAGAAGAAAACCACTCTAGTCTTGTTTCGTTATTTCTTAACTTTATTTTCTTTTTGTGAGAGTTTGTGTAAGTTAAGTGCCTGCCGTGCTTCCCAAACCGCACCGCAACAACTTCAAAGGACAGCGACTCTCTTCTTTAGCCACCGCCCAATCTTCAGCTCCCTAGACTTCCACAAAAACTGACTTCCAGCCAATCAGCAACCTCGGAAAAGCCCCTTCTGCAACCAGCGAGAAGTAGCCCACACAAGCAACGCAAGTACAAACCTCCAGATTCAAGCTGAACTGGTGTAAAATTGATATTAATGTTAACCTCATTGACGAACTCAATGCGAGAGTTAATCTTTTGATTGATGGTTGTTCAAGTCGATGCAATAGCACCCGTTGCTGTAGAATTGGGATTTCACATTTTCATTCTCTTAAACTCACTCTTTCCTTTCTCTCTTCCTGCAACTGGTTTTAATGCTTGTGTTTATGTGTTAGTTTAGTTCATGTGTCTTAGGTTTATCCAATAAAGCCATATTTATAATTTAAAAGAGAAATATCTGTGTTTTGTGCTTACAAGTTAATGTCTTAAACTGCCTATCTTGCTACTGTGCTTATTAATAGTGTTTACACTACAATCTGGATTTTAATATCCAGCTCAGAGTTAATGCTATACGACTCGTTTATTGAATCGCAGACCGACTCAGTGATCCGCCCTAAAACAGTGATCCTGTTCAAATTGCCTATAGAATCTTAAATGATTCTGTTTTACTTTTATTCGTATATTTGAGCTAATTTTGTCCTTACAAGTGTATCACAACTGTTTTAATAAATGATCAAATTTAAATCTGATCACAGCAATACAAAGTATTTTGACATATATCCAAATAGAAAGATTGGAATAATATTCAACAATATTACTGTTTTTAATCAAGGAAATGCAATCCTGGTGAGCAAAAGAGCTTTCTTTCAGAAATGTGTCTTCATAGAGTTTCTTCTGGGCCTCATACCTCATAGAAAGCTCATAGTCTCATAGCAGCATGATATTTTAAGGTGCTAAAGAGTCTGGCTGACTCGGTGCCAGACCCACTCATGGATTATGGTGAGGGTGGCTCCGGGGCCCGTGCTCCCTTTGTTTGTTTACCTTTCCATCTGTTGTTTTTAATAATGCAGAGGCATTACTCCAGTCTCAGGCATTATGAGCACATTGCTCATCTCAAACTGCCTGTGGTGTGTCTGACTTCATTTTCAGTCCAGTTGTTGACTCAGTTTGAACTACTCTGTCCAGGCCAACACCATACACTCACACCTGGCAAAGGATGCACTCATGCATTTTGCTGCCCAATTTTGTATTCTTTCTTTCTTTACTTTAGTATTCAGTGTCACAGTCCTTCAGAAATTGTCCTGATATGCCAATTTGCTGCTGAAGACATGATCAATGTGGAAAGAAAAGTACATGAATATTGTATTGTTTACTACATATCGTTTATAATGTATTTTTGATCAAATAATTGCATAGAAGAAAACAATTCTAAACTTTTGAAAGTTTGTTTGGTATTTATAATATAATATCTTATAAATAATTATTTACAGACTGTTAATTTTGTGATTCCAGGAAGTCGCAAGGAAAAAAAGTTATATGATTTCAATGTAGCTCTTGATTTTATGTTATTTGAATGTTTTAATTATAACAGATAATCTTAAAATTAATTTAAAATGTTTTGTTTGTTTTTACTTCTTGTGGTTGGCAGAACCCTGTGCTTTTAAGGTGATGCAAGGTTAAAAGGCGTTCAGTGTCTCAAGATGCCATTCTGTTTAAAGGGCATGTGATTCTGTGAACACACACACAGCTACTGTGGCACTGACTTAAAGAAGTGTGTTTCTGGGTGTCAAAGTTGCTCAGCTCTTTTAACAGCATTGTGTTGACACATTCCACTGATGTTGCTCATTAGTGTGGGCTTTGCCTGTGATCCGTTGCTTCTGCAAGCGCTCAGTTACGCATTTAATGAAATTATAATTATTTAAAATTATGTACACATGTGTTTGTGTGTGTGTTCTCAAAGGATGCTATTGCTCAGAAGTTGCACATTTATTGCACATGAGTCTGATACTTTTTTTTGAAACAGCTTCTAAAACTGCTTTGTAAAAGGACTTCAGAGACGTGTAGAAGGAAGCTAAAATGTGATGGCTGTTTCACTGAACATATTGTTATGTGGTATGTTAATTTTTACTGGTAGTGTTCTTTGAAAGTGTTGTAAAATGCGAAAGAAGCAACATAATATACATTGCGACAGGCTTATTTTTCCAGTTAACCAGAGTTGCCCATAACACAGCTGCAGTCTACGGTGCATTTTCTAAAACTTACTGGTGTCTCAAGGAGACTACTGAGCTCTCATTTGTGATTTTATCCTCCTGTGGGGTCAGCACTTATGCTACATGTTAAACACTTGTAGAAAGGTTTGATTGCCTGCCGTTTCGTGTCTCTGTGTGGGCTGTTAATGGCACAAGCGCTCTGTTTCCCTGAGGAAACACTTGAAGATGAGTATTTCCAGATCTGCTACATGAAAACCTGAAATGTTTTCCCAGAGCAGCATTCTCACTGAAATGCCAAACATGACAAATTAGGATAGAAGAATCTCTCTATAGCATTTTGATCCTTGTGGTATGCTAATTAGAAACCGCATAAATGGAAACCGGCTCTAATCAGCGCATTGAAGACGAGGCCTGACTTCCCCTCATTGAAGAAGTTTTGTGTGTGAGAGGTGTGGTGAGACAGAACAAAGCGCGTAAATAAATAACACAGTGTGAATGCTGTGGCCGTTACTTTGAAAGCAAGAAAAGTAATTTGCAGAACAGCGCATCCCGAAAGCTGGCATGGAGATGCAGGTATACGTGTGTCGAAGCTGCCTTTGATGTCTGAGACTCACACTGAGTGCAGTCTGTTCCTTCACCACGCACTTGCATGTCTATTTTTATTTATTTTTTTATTTTTTTCACTTTATGGCTCTTCTTTGATGCCGATAGTTTGTTAGAAGGTTTAATATCTATCCCGCAGTTCCCATTTGTAGCGCTGTCATAAATCTGATCATCACCTGCAGCAAATGGGTGAGAGGAATAAAAGCAAGTACAAAGAAACAAAAACAAGTGACTAAATGAGAGACAGAGACATATTGGCTCTGTTCCAAAACATAGCGAGCTTCCTACATGGACAGTATTTTAAGGCATCACGATCCAGGCATGAATTCAGTTTCACAGAGCAGGCGGCTAATTGCGTTACTTCCTAAAATGCATTTTGCACAAAATAATTCTAAGGCAGAATCGTATAAATCCTCTGCGCAAAATACGATCCAATAAGATACAATAAAAAGACCACGTCCAAACAAGGTGAGAGAAATATGGATTATAAATATGCCGAAAAGTATATAATATGAATATGCAATAGCTTTGCAGCATGACAGCATCTACTGGCTATTGAGTGTTTAAAATTAGCCGCTTGTGAGGTCCTATTGTAATGAGAATGCTGCCTTAATAGACAGGGGCTGAGATTTGGAACGTTGCCACACTGATGCTTCTCTCAGAGTAGCTCACCTTGCTTCACCGAGAAACATCGCTATGTTTTGTGGGCCATAAAGACAGTAAATATTTGTTGTTTGGTATTGTTTCTGTTAGAGAAATGAATCTCTGGAGGCGGAGAGTGTTATTGATGGTTAAGTATAGGACACGGGCTATCAACTCATGACAATTACTTACAGTCAAACGGTTACAAATGTCTCCCCTTATCCCGCTGAACAATTTATCTCAGGGCTGGATGGGAACTAATTTTCTTTATAGCTCCCACGCGTGACATGTCCATCAGCCAGTAATGTACGAGTAGTGCAGGCCGATTCAAACTGATATGCTTGCAACTATTTCAGCAAATTCCAAGCAGCACAAATGCTGATGGTAGCTTGTTTAGTCCATCTTCACCACAGCAACTGACAGGTCATCCCAGACATGTTCTATTAAGCTATT
>JAUYWG010000056.1:1437313-1449977 GCA_034779775.1 Enteromius afrohamiltoni | reverse complement strand
CTCAAACAAACACAACAAATGCCACATTTGAATATTTCATATATCATATCTGAAGAAGTCACACTTGTCATGATTTGTGTGGTTTCCTGTGTCTGTGCCATTTTTTATATTTTTGCTTGCGATTATAGCAGTAGGCTTAAAATAAATAAACTGCTGAATGATAAATAGAGTGCAAGATGTTAGCAAGATGAAGATTCACAATTTATTTGAGAGGTAAAAGGAAATCAGCTAAATTTCAAACAAGGCTCATTGGAAAAAAAAATCTTCAAATTCTAGTATTTCATTTCATCTTGAACGGTTTGTGTCACTGTCAAAGTAAAATGTTAAGCGAGTGCTGATTCAGTGTGTTCAGTTCTATTAGAAACAGAACTGATGATACAGAGGACATGTGAGATAAAAACACATTTGCAACCATGCCATTTTAGCTGGCTTTGAGGTTTTATAGAAACCTGTGCAAGTATTTACTGGGTGCGCTATAGAACAAGTTTACAGAAAAACCATATGAAGCTGGTTATATGTCAAAATGTAGTAGTGTGCAATCCTACACTATGGTAAAAGTTTTTAAGGTTATATAAGGTTATAATAAACGGAAAACACGTTGTTGGTGTTTTTCCGCCAGTAATGATTATTTTATTGACTAAAACTAGAGGTTTAGTGCCATTATGTTTTACAGTAAGCCTACGTTGGACATTTCCTCATTCAATACAAGAGTGTGAATTTCAATAAGAGATGTGGACTAGTTTTATTAACCAAAACACTAAAACATGTATGTATGTGGCTATACTTATATTTGAATTTTATATATTAAGCATTTTTATGATTATTACATACAGAATTCAATGCACTTTTTATATTTGCATATGCTATTTTATGTTCATTAGGGTAAATCAGTATTTAATCAGTAAATTTTCAGTATTTTAGAACATAATAGATCCCTTTTGTAACATGCATTTATTTGACATTCAGTAGCCCATATTCCTCTGCATCTAAGAACACAGCAGTCAATAATGTGACTTCCTCCAACAATACACACAAACACACTCTTATGATACACTCTCCAACTAATGGCATGTCAAGTTCTGTATGTGTGTGTGTCTCTGTGTGTGTGCAAAAAAGAACAAAGTAGAAGAGAGAAGAGGAAAAATTTCAAATGAGCCGAGTGAAGTAAATGTGAAAATAAATGGAGTGATAAAAAAAGAAATGGAGCAAAGTAGAATCATGCAAAGCCATTAGGAAAGAGAAGAGAAGAGGAAATGAAAAAGATGGCGACTTTTAATGTGTGTGTGTGTGATATCTGAGCTGTAGGTATTGACAGAAAGGCAGTAATGACTCTTATCTCTCAGTGGGTGTGTGTGTGTGTGTGTGTAGGAATTGATAGAAAGGCAGTGATGACTGTCAATGTATCTATGTGTGCATGCAGGTACAGATCAGATGGGTTGAGGGAGTGTATGCAGGAAAGAAGATCAAGAACAGCATGAGGGCGAGTGAATGATGACATGATTTAATTTTCAAGTGCTTCAGTGTGCCCTGAATGCCAAGAGAGGCCTTAAATACACACACACCAACCAGAGACCAGATCACTGTCCCATGTAAAAATGACCTAACAAGAGATCAGTGTGACCTGCACTGCTGGATTAATCAATCAAAACTAAATCAAAAGAATCCAAAATGGTTTGTAAATTAAAATAGCTTCCTACATGTAGAATGATTATAGTAGCAACCCAGGCAAACACTATATATGTTTATAAAGAGGTTTACTAATTACTTAGAAACTAATAACTACAAATTGATTATAAATCAGCCACGGATAAGCAGTTCTAAATGCATGAACAGAAAGGGTGATTTTAATGCAATACTTGACAAATAGTGAGCCATTGTATAATGTTTAAAAAATGTTAAAATGTTATAAATGCATAATAAATATATTTATTCATGTTTATTTAACCCCAACTCAACCTAAACTATTTCAGGGTTTAGCAAAAAGACATAGCAAGTTTGAAGGGTTTTGTATTTAAGATGATGACTGTTGCTCGCCAGTAGATAGATGGTGCTTATTAATCAGTTATAAATGCATGAATAAAAAAATAATTTCATCTTCAAGATGCAGAGTATCTTGAAGATGAAATAATTTTTTTATTCATGCATTTATAACTGATTAATAAGCACCAGAGTATCTTCAGTCATGAGATACAAATTAGAAAATCTTAAAAATCTTAAAAAAAAAATCTTATAACCCATAGTTATTATTTATGAACACCTTTACAAAGAGACTCTTAATGTAAAGTGTATACACTTCCCTTAAATTCTGTTTATTATTAGCCCACACTTTATTAAGTGGCCCGCCGCTTTAATTAAAGCAGGCTGGATTCTGATTGGCTGTCAATGCTTTTATCGTTCTTCAGCTGGATGTTATCAGTATAGCTGTGGTGTGTATTCTCGTTTTCTTTTAAATTTTGAAAAAGAAAAAAAATATTATATCTTATCATTCTTGCTGTGAACAGGTCTTTATACGGCAGTTCAGTGAACAGAGTTGAGTAAATATTTAATAACTTATGTTTAAGGCCAAAGCTGACCAGTTATTTTATTTAATTTTTTTCTCTTTCACTAACAAAATAATCCCACTACAGCCAAAGCCTCGGGCTTTAAGTGCTGCCAAGAAACACACAGCCCGAAAGCCTGTAATAAACGCTGAAAGTCACTTTTACAGTGCATCGACAGGATTAAAGCACAACTGACAATAAGATTTTGTTTTCAAGTCACATGCTCTGAGTGCCAAGAGAGGCCTTTAATACTTAATACATTGACTAGTTACCAAATCAACATCCCATGTGAAAACCAGTTAACAAGAGGTCAGCACAACCCGCACTGCTGCATCCATCAATCAAAAGCACAGCGTTTCCTCCTGAACCCGACATGCCCTCTGCGCTGGGAGAACAGGTGGACTCTGGCACAATCATACGCACCTGTTCAGAGAGATGGAGAACCGCTGTCAGCTGTTCAAGGTCAGGCCGTGCCAGATGGGGTCAAAACAAGGCACAAACTAAAAGTAAAAGTTGCAAGGACTTGCATAATAAGAGCACCAGTCCGATGTCAGTGAGCACGGGGCAGAAGAGGAGTGTTGCGGGTGTTTGCAACAGAAACACTCGACAATTAACGCCGCCAGAGTGTGATGTAATTATAAGCTAACACAGTGGATGTGCTTATTAAGACGCACCGATTACACACACATTCAATACACACCGTCATGAGAAGATTTGTTCGGCAAGAGCTATTGTTCGGCTGTTAATATATGATTAAAATTCTAACTCGGAAACGCATGCGGGGTTACATCTTATGACTTTAAATTGGTGGGAAAGCAGTTACACAGCTTTGTTAAAATGAGGACGAATAAATGATGACAGAACTGTCATTACTGGGTGCTCCTTTTAAGTCGCTTTGAAAAGAAATTTCACTTTTCTATGTTCTTGTTCTTCCAGTGAAACAACAAGCTTCATATGCAACAATTATTTAGTCAAACTAAACTCCACTCAAACCCCATTAAACCAAGTTCCCCTAAGAAACTTTGCATTCTCTTGCAATATTTTTGCTTTCTCTCGCAAAGATATTGAGTTGTCTTGCAAAACTTTGCATTCTCTCACCAAAATATTTGCATCCTCTCAAAAATGTTCTCTCGAAAGGCATCTGTGCAGTGCTTTGTGTTTTTGTTGGCATGTATTAAACGTATATGGACAAGAAAAATAAATACAATTATTTATACAAATGATAAAGAAAATGATAAATATTAATAATAACTATTATCTCAGTTGTACTAAAACAATATTGCTCTATCCAATCATTAGTTTACGGTTATTCTGTTCTATTTTTATTTATTTATTATCTGTCACTATACAAAAATAATATATTACAATCAACATTTGTGTGTTTTTGCCTCATTATGTCAAATATATTTTTTATTCTTTGGATAAAAGCATGTCTGTATTGCTTTGTGGACTTTTAGTTTGTAATCCTGTTCTTGGTTTCTGATTGTTCGCACCTGTGTCTTATTATCTAATTAGTCCTATCTGTTGAAACTCTTGTGTTTTCCAGTTTTGATGATCAGGTCCTCTATAACATCAGGAACTAAGAGCTGATGGTGCGTGCTCATCGCCAGTACAACAATAAACAGACAAGCACTTAACCAAACCAGAGCTAATTAGATAACAACACACAGATGCAGACAATCAGAGAGTAATGAGGGGGAACAGGAAATTAAGACAGGTGTACAAACTAAAAGTTCACAAAACAAAAGCACACAGAGATTGCCTGTTTTATTATAGCTCATGCTTATTAACTTTAACTTTGGCTACACTTTAATTTGATAGTCCAGTTTAGACACAACTACATGTCGGATGTTAGATGAATATTAAAAAGTTCAAAGGTACAGCATTTATTTAAGGCATCCTTGCAAAAAGTAAAAACCGTGAGTTAATATTCATGTTTTTTTTTTTTTTACATATATAGACAAATCTAGAAAAATATTCTGGTCATGAGGGAAATTTACCTCAGCATTTTTTTGTGCAAGTACACAAACATTAAGACATTTTACTGTACCCATTGCTTAGGTTAAAATGTAATGAATTATGAAAATCTAACATTAAAAGTTTAGAAAGCTTAGTTCTGGAAAAAAGCTAAACAATCAAATCTGTGCATTAAAAAAGCATTTGGTAATCAGCCAAAAAAGAAAAAAAAAATCTACTGCTACAAGGTTTCCAATAACAGTTTGTGAACTTCATTTAGAAAAATGTACTGAAAAATAAAGAGCCCTTTGAGTGAAGAATGCCTTTAAGACTACAGACAAACAAAAGAGCAAACACTCCTTTAAATCACTGAACGTGGCATTTATGTTTGGCATTTATGTCCTTATACTACTGGTGGACTGATATGATCCACTGACATCCTGAATCATTCAGCTGTGATCCTTATATCAGACATCAGGCTGCTATTATTTCCATTATTATTTGTGCATATATTTCCAGTCAATTGTAGTCATTAACTTCTACAATAACAGCAATTATCATCGCATTCATTGGAATATGAGCTGATGCTACCACGGACATCCGCAGAGAATGAGAGCAGCCTCAAAAAGCCTTTTTTCAGCTCTTCAGAGCTGCTTTGGACTCATGAAAGGTTTTAAATCTAAGAATAAATTGGCAAAATGAGTGTATCAGATAAATCAGCAATATCTCAGAGGAGAATACAAACACACAGCGCTGGAGGAGATGCAGCATGTGGAAAATCATTGGAATGAAACCCCCAAACTCCACACATATACTAGGCACATGCTTGTGTGCAAGAACATGTAATATAACTCTCATCACGCACACCTCAGCAAGCGGTGTTAGCTAACTGGAAATGTTACAGGCTGAAAAGAAAGAACTAATAAACAAAAACTACTAGCACCAAAGGTGAGCCGTGGGCAACACTGTATGTGAATGCACTAAAATAATCTGACTGTGCTCATAATGTCTTTTAGTCAGGTTTCCTCCCTAAGGTCTCGGTTTAATAAAACCTGAATGTTGTGAGCCATGTGTTACATTTCAAAGCAACTAAAGTAGAGACAATGCCGATCAAATGCTGCATAAATGTTTCTACAAGCAGTGCGTGGCTCCATCCACTTGAGGCCAGTGTAAAGCTCGCTATACCTAAATCTACATATTCACGTTGTGTATGATCTGATCTGTGTTATGGGATATATTAGGAAAGTTTTCAGCTTCCATATGAACAGAACATAGCTGAACAGACCAATGTTGGATTAAGTGATGAAATATTGCAGTAGTTTGATAGGTTAGATATGTCATAGCGTCATAGAATTCACAGCGGCTTTCTTTAGCCAAGGCCCACCCATAATGCCGTTTGTTCGACATGTCAAACAACCAATCACAGTTTGTTTCAGCACCACGTTTCTCGGCGTGGAAATGTCCCCACAACAACAGACCGGCGTGCTACAAGTCAGTCAGCATAGAAAATCCCGATGAGACGCTCGCGGTAAACAACAGTTTGAAGCATATTTCTCCACTTTTTAACACCAACAAGCAATTCTGGAGAACCGAACATAATACACAATCGGCTGACTTCGATGTCAGCATCTTATGTTTTATCTTTTATGTTTGCCCGCAAACGCTGCTGATATCCCCTTCTCAGTTAGGTACTTGACTTGATTTTCCATAATAGATAAGAGGGGACAGACGACTAGTAAAATTGGATCTGCTGCGAATCTTGCTAACTGCTAACAAAGGGTCGGCCAGGCATGGAAAATAATACTCCTCCCAAATCCCGTTGACAAACAGGCTAAAATATCTTTTTGTCTCCACTAAGTGCCTCAAACAAAACTCCTTGACATCTCTTAAAGAGTCTATGCCGTGAACCTCGCATACTTTTGAGAATCCAACGTTTAGTAGCTTGTTATAGATTTTTTTCCATGTTATATTTAATAAATAAAAGTTAATAATTAGCTGAGCTCTTAAATGTTATGATATATCTAGTCTCAGCCTCAGACATCACACTCTTGATAAATCTTGATAAATGCTCGTTGTCACTGATGTAAAAATGACAGTTTTTCTTCCACAAATCACACGTCTGCTCTTTGTTTCCTGGCGGACCGAAAAATAAAAACATATATAAAAATAAAATATACCAATAATTATTAACTTTTATTTATTAATATAATGTGAAAAAATCAATAACAAGCTACTCAATAAATGCAACAGTACTTTTTTATGGTCACAATGTTAATAAATGCTGCTTTACAGGAGAAGCAAGAAGATGCAATAATCAAATTATTAAAAATCAGCATTCCGCATATGGGTGGGAAAGTGATTTTATGATTTTTTTTGATGTTACTTCGAGGCTTCACTTACTCATAGATATCAGACTTCTGGAAAGGGTGTAGATTATCATAATTGAGTGGAAGAAAAATAAAAAAGAGATAAAAAGAGGTGTAATATAATGCGTTCTGAATGATTTGTAAAGGTTTGATTGTGCATGACGGAAGTTCAGCTAGCAGAGCATTGCAGATGTTCAGCCAAGAAAAGACAAGAGACTGGACAAGAAGTTGTGCAGCATGCTCCGTTAGAAAGGGCGTAATCTTTCTGATGTTGTGCAATACAAACCCCGCAAGATCGAGAGGTTTTTGCAATGTGCTCTTGAAAGTCAGCTGGTAATAAAAAATGACACAGAGAATTCTGACCGAATGATGATGGAGTAGTTGTAGAGGAACCTAGCTGGATGGTGAAATCATGTTGTAGAGGTGGATTGTCAAGAAAAAAAAAAGAACTTCAATATTTTCCAGGTTTAGTTGTAGCTGATGTTCTTTCATCTATGCCGAGATGTCCGTCAATTAGCCTGAGATCGGTGCCGCTACCGTTGGATCATCTGATTCAAATGAGTGACAGAGCTGTGTGTCCCTAGCATAGAAATGGTAGGAGAAACCGAGTGCTTGCATGATGTATGGAAAAGAGGAGGGGTCCAAGAACGGAGTCCTGGGGAACTCCAGTGACCAGTTGATGTGCTTTGAAAACCCCCACTCTTACAGGAAAGCTTAAAGGACCTACCTGTGAGATAGCATTCAAACCAGTGAAGTGGGATCTCTATGATGCCAGGTGATGATAAAGTAGACAAAGGATCTGATGATTCAGAGTGTGGCAGATAGATCAAGCAGATATCTATTATCATGTTTTATCATTTTATTAGCGGTTTTAAAGAAATGTTTCACGTAAACTGGGAACTGATCTTTTAAGACCAAGCATTTGGTGAATACAGCGTTGTACTCCAAGATAGAAAAAAAAAAAAACACAAACAGGAGACTGTACTGCTGAGGTGTTGTTGAAAAAATTTATGTTAACCACTCATTCTTGATAGATTTATCTTTCAGAAGGGCATATAAAACAAATTTAGTCTCATAGGATACAGCGTCATCTTGACCTGTAATCCACATGGAAATTGTACTGTTTTGGGGTGGGGCAAGTTGTTTGCGGTGTAGAACGTGGGCAGACATTATGCAAATATGTTACTTAGTGACGTGGATCTGTAACAGAAAAAGATTTAAATTGCTGATGACTCATTTAGGCGACGGGTTGGGACTCTTTTTTTTTTATAGACAATAGCTTTATTTATCGTGCACTTTCGGTGCCACAACTATGCAGATTAAGTTCACATACAGCTACATGATAGATCATATTTGAAAAAAGACATAATAGGGGCACTTTAAACATTTTAAAATATTTAGTTGAAACAGAAACGTTTGTATTACACAGCAATACAGCTATATTACATGCACATAATTGTTATTGTAATATAAAAAATAAATATATTGTAAGTACTGCAGCATCAGTGTAGTTGGTTAGTTTGTTTTGCTTTTTTTGTTTGCTTTTTCTTACAGACAAGTAACAGTAGCTTCACTAACACTGGATTAGACCATAAGTGAAGATATCAAACTCAGAAAGCGAAACTGTGGATATGAGTGTTTCTCTCCATCATAGTGAAACAGTGCGCAACACCAGACTAAATTCCATTTTTCAGCCACAGCAGAGTGTGTCCTTTTTCAGCAGAACAAAAGGACAAATAAGCGAGACAGATAGAAGCAAATGGTGAATGTTATGAAAGAAAGAAAAACAGTTCATCACAGCTGGGAGAGGAACAGCAGGAAAAAGATGAAGGTGAACACAAATATTATTATTTTGATGTCATATTATTATTTTGACGTCACTGTGGGTTATCTCTGAACATCTAGCTGGTTTAGTGGCTTTGTGTGTTCAAACACAGCTGGATGAACAGACTATAGTCGTCTCAACACAATACAGTGTATATATGGCCTATTTTTAACAAAACATGATGCAACCAAAGACAGTCATCTGCTCGTGTACATAGACCAACAATAAAAAAATATTTTGAGGATGACGGTGATTGTTTTGAAATGCATTGTTGAAGGCGTTATATTTGTTACAATAGCGCTGTTCTGAAGGCTTTAACGGGGATATATTTAGAGACGCGGCTTCTCACTGGGAAGTTCTTCAGACACTCTCTGCACTCACAGGACTGAGCAAAATCTGCATACCTGCAAAACCCGCTGATGCTGCTGCTCATCTCACCAGGGTTGGGGCCATTCATGAATTGAATTGAGAATGAATGGCAAATTCCAATTCACTTCCTTGAATGGAATTGGAACTGCTTGCAGCTGACAGGAAATGGAATTGGAATTTAATTGGAATTACAGGAAGTGGAATTCAATTCAATGCTCCGCCCCGACTATGAGCCATTGATTTAAATGAATAAAACCCATACATTACAACAAAGTAGTCTAACCGATTCTTGAAAGAATGATTCTTATGAGCTTGAAAACCAAATCAATACAGCACCATCAATGTAGTCCAACTGATTCTTGAAAGAATGATTCTTATGAGCTAGTGAACCAAATCAATACAGCAGAATCAATGTAGTCCAACTGGTTCTTGAAAGAATGATTCTTAAAAGCCAGTGAACCAAATCAATAAAGCACAGTCAATGTAGACCAACAAAATCTTGAAAGAATGACTGGTATGAGTCAGTTTTTTCAATGAATCGAGCTCATACAGCACATTCCAGTTATTCTGGAAGGAATGAATCTCATGAGCCAGCTTTTACGAGTGGAATCTTTTTAGTTAATCCCAAACATTTAATGGAATTCTATTAACTAATGCCTTAACTAATGATATCTACATACAGCTCACAACTCAATTACCTTGCATTGAAAGTATTTAAATGAAGCATTTGATTAATCGCTTGCTTCCTTAATTATTTCTCCACCTTAATACTAGATGTATGAAGGCCTATCGACCCCAGTGTAATGAGTTCACTTACCAGAGACATGCTAATATATGTATAACTTTTACGCACTGTAAGTCACTTCAGATAAAATACGTACAGTAAATGTTAACTCTTTGACTATGTTCTCGCATACATCTGTCACCTGGTCAATGCAGTGCTGAAAACTTAGCGCACATGCATATACAAGCACAGATGGATGATCTCAGCTGAGCTCTCAACCTCTCATGAAAATCTGCAAATGACACTAATTAGCATATTTAGGTGGACTGTCCCACATACACACACCCACTCGCAATGTAACGTACACACGCCTCCCTCCGCGAGCCAAATGAGAGCCTTCAGCGCTGCCAGTGAATGGGGACGTCTAGACTAACCCCTGGAGCACAGCTCCGCAACCGCAAATTAAACCAATGCCAAATTACAGAGAGGAAAAGAGCGACACAGCGAGTGATGAAATTAGCGTGTTTTGAATGTAAGTCAGAGTCGTGTGGCTCTGAAGAGTTCGTGCTGCTGTGGTGTCTGTATCCACTGGGCTAACAAGACTAAGAAGAAGAAACAGAGGAATAGTTCTCCAAAATATTGCAGGTCTGTCATCATTTAAACTTCATCTTTCCAAACATATAGTGTGCCGGTTTTTTAATTATTTAAAAAATGAATGCAGGAATGTATGCATGTATGAAACTGGCAATCTAGTCTCCTTATACAAAATGCAAAGTTCCTCAGAAATTTTCAAATGGCCAATAATGCAATAATGATTAATAAAGGCCCAATCCCATCCCATAGCCACTCCCCATTCCCCTACATCTCTGTTTTGTGTGTTAATGTGAAGGGGTTTGGGTGTCTCGATTCTCTTTTAGTTGGAGGGGTAAGGGGAAGGGCTAGATAGCCCTTTAAACAAAGATTTTTCGGGACCATAATACAAACAGAGGGGTATGAATTTCCTCAGCATAACCCGGCTACAGTGGCAACATGGCTGCCTAAGTGAACAAAAAGACACACAAATGTTAGCGTTATTGACATTAATAACAATATTTATGAAAGATAATCAGTTGTTTTATGTTATATTCAATCGTGTGTTCAAATTACAGTCATGTTATTTAAAGAGATGTTTTCTTTTGGTTTTATTATTATTATTATTAACTTATTTTTTACCGTTTTTTAAATCAGATTGTCCAAATTTGTATATGATATATACAACCATTTCTATCAGTTTAAATAAATTAAAGGATAAAATAAAAGCAAACTTGCTGAATGATCTTCTGCTAGTTAAAACCATCGTGTGGAAACATGTCCTTGTATGCTGTTGGAGCATCAATTAGGAAAGATGTGAAATGTGGCCGGGTATGGTTTCCCATACTAGGAATTTGTGCTTTAACCCATCTAAGTGCACACACACAGCAGTGAGAAGTGAACAACCACGCACACACAAACTGTGAACATACACCCGGAGCAGTGGGCAGCCATTACTGTGGCACCTGGAAAGCAACTGGGGGAATGGTGCCTTGCTCAAGAGTCTCACCTCAGTCATGGTATTGAAGGTGGAGAGAGCTCTAGTTATTCACTCCCCCCACCTACAATCCCTGCCAAACCTGGGACTCGAAACTACGACCTTTGGGTTACAAGGCCAACTCCCTATCCATTATGCCACGAAGATGAAGAGAGCATGTGCTGGTTACCATCTTTTATCCTGTTTCTGATCATGTGACTTGGCAAGTCGTTTAGAATGATCAGCACAGCAGTTAACCCCCACTGCTTTAAAGAGGAGACAGTGGGCACATCTCCAAAAGACCAAACACATGCCCATAAATCCCAGCTTGATCTGACTGCCTTTAGGAGCTCTGAAAGGACTGACATGCCAAACGTTCCTCAGGTGGGAAAGTCACTGTGTCCCAAGTGTTCCAATTTTCATTATTACAAGCATGCGAGATCAGAATTAGTCCTCATGTTACCTTTTTGAAAAGTGTCTCTTCATGCATGTTTTATTGATGCATATTTTACTGCCCACTGCAATGTACAGTAGGACAGTAACGTACTGTACGCAACAATAGAAGTGTAACCAACATTAAATAAATAAATAAAAATGTACTGAAATGTATTAATAAGTTAATAAATAAATTTTTTCATGACAAAGCAAGATTAGGTTAAGCTGTTTAATGTAATGTGCACTTACAAAAATATACTTTTTTAAAGTTATTATACAGAATTTGAATAAAATGCTTTTATCACTACATATTCCACAGTACATGCTTTGCAATCACCAGTGAAAAAAGCACTTTTACTGCACAGTATGGTGCTCCATTCAGTCCAACTAGTGGTCAATATTTTCCAGAATAGTGCGCCAAAACAAAATGACTCATTCTCCAGAGCAAGACAGCAGACATAGGAAGCTAAAATGTATAATGCAATACATACACGTAAATATCACAAAACCCCCTACGCTGCAGAAAATGCAATTTGAGAGAGGAAATTGCTTTGCATCAGTGAGCGACTTCACATCAGTGCCAAAACAAAGATCATCCCTGTCTTGTATTGTCGGTTCGCACCCTTCGCCAGCCCAGACTTCCCTACACACCTCCTCTCAGACCAGGGTTTATTTTATTTTTCATTAGCCGCTTCCATCGGCAGAACGCAGAGTGAATAATAAGACACCCAAACACTGCTGTGCAATGTGATGAAGCTTGAATGAGGACACGGCGGGGAACGGACCGAGATTTGGGGCCGAGATGCGACGGCGACCCATTTCATTGTAGAGATCAGAGGCAATCACGCGTCAGGCAGCACCTGTGAGCTCAGCGGGACTGGGCCGCCCTCCACTGCCCTCCAC
>JAUYWG010000056.1:1405011-1417441 GCA_034779775.1 Enteromius afrohamiltoni | reverse complement strand
TCAAGGGTTAGTTTTTAATGAGGTTTGTTTACATTCAGTAGAATGTGCACGCATACTGAGCGTGATCAACACTGATTACAAAATGGTGGAAGACAAAAACTCAGGGAGAATTGCTGAATAAATTGTTATTTTAGTTTTCTTTGCATACAAAGGATATTCTCGTAGCTTTATAAAATTACAGTTCAATCCCTGATGTTACATGCACTATTTTACCAATATCCTTGCTACATGAATGATCATTTCATAGTGTTTGCGGCCTCAAGTATTTTGCCTTTTGAAGTGCCTAGCTCTGCAGCGAAAGAAGTCTCAAAACTTAAAAAAAACATGTCTTATGGCATGCACACCCATGACGTCCACAGCTCACCTCTCCTGCTTTCAAAGAAAAAGCGTTTTGTGTGGTAAATGGCTCCACCTTGATAAAGTCCTTCCATCAAAAATTTGCTGACACAATCAATGAACACCCTGCCAGACAAAATTGACACCCCAAAGCAGTTTGAGAAGATTTCAAACATTCTCCCACTGGTGTCATCAAACAATGTAAAAGCTCTTCTCACATACACACATTCGCATGTCTCTCACACCGGGTTTCACGCAACTGCTACTTTTTACACCACAAGCTACAATCTATGTAAAATATCAGCTTCAAATAAAAATGGGTGTTAAGATGAAGGCATCTGTTCTGACAGACGTGAGACTGGCTCATCAGCCTCAGGGATTCAGACGTATTCTTTGATGCTGTTGGTTTATTCTAAGATATCAGTGTGTTCTTGCTAGTGCGTTGGTAGATGTTGGGCTTTCGCTCTGATATGAGAGCAATTGGGATATAGAGGTTTCAGAAGTATTGTTTCCCAGTCTGTCATCAACTACTTGGACTGAAGCGCCCTCAACCCAGAGTTCAAAGGAAACCCAAGTTTTTTACTGGTAATTATAACCCGGTGATTCCATTCATGTGAGCTCATCTCTTAAAAATACAATCATCCTGACATGATTGTGGCTTATAAATATAGTGGCTTATAAAATTCCCAGCTTATCCCAGCCAAGAACCACCCACACAGACAGGTAGACTGGCATATAAAAAGACCCGCCACAGTCAAGCTATTTATGTGACTTTTGGTGGTGGGTAAACCTTCCGATATTATAATTCTAGACCCAAAAAAGTAGTAGGATGTTCAGATAATGGTGCAGCAGTCTTCATGAACAGACTATACCACATAAAATGTGTGCACATTCACTCAATTGAGAATTTACACACATTTCTCAAAGCAAACAAAGATGACTTTTTGGCAATGAGGACATGAGGTTTACTTTAAACTAACTTTGAAGCAAAACTTACAACATTTACACTTTTAAGTTGGCAAACTTTGGCAAATCTGGTGAGTCAGTAGCGTAGGCTTCATTTGAACATAACTTCATGCCTATGACTCAGAGATCTCATTTTAAGCCACTGGAGGTATTAAATGTTGCAGGTATAAACTGGAGTGTTTTTGCCAAAATGGAATGCCAGAAAGAAGTTGGAACAGATTTTTTTTTAATTCTTCCATAACTGTCCATTTATGTCTGTTGGACATATTTAAAAGCATGGCACAAAAATTATTTCACTCAATTTCTGGATGCCAGTTGGTTAAAAGTACCTGTTTATAATGGCAGCATGTTGGGGAATACAGAGTTTAATTCATAGTATTTTTATTCATCATATTATATTATCAAAAGATGCAGTACTGGCCGATACCTCTGGCCGGTTCAAAAGTCCCGCAGTTGCCCACTGATTTGAGGCCAACTCTTCCTTTCTTATTGTAACCCATGGCTTGAGTTTGAATGCTTGAGTTTGACTGCATGAACCCAGACACAATGCAGCTTTTGATATTATCTCTTCTCACTTCCTGTGTCTCTCTCTTGCTGTCGCTCTCTAATCCTTCTCTAACGGATTATTAATTAAACATGCAAGACTCTAGAGCTTTACTTGACATCCTTTGGTTTACAGGCGAAAAAACGAGCAGATTGGTGTCAGAGCGGGTTAAGAAGCTTGATTCTTTGCACCTGTCTCTTTCTCTCTGCCTGTTGAATGGGAGTGAGACAGCTTGTAAGAGACAGCAAGAAATCTATTGCTCTTATACTAACCCTAATCTGTGCCCCCAATTAAACGGTGACAGACCACAACTTCCATTGTCCCAGGATCCTGACAATAGAGATTTGCTTAGTGTGATTAGGACGCCACGTGGATCTGTCTCTAGACCCAAATCTCTCTTCCAAATGATTGGCGGCCTTAATTAAGAAGTGGCTTTGTCTTTTCTTTTTTTCTTTCTACGCATGAATAAGGGAGTAATGGACAACGGAGAGAGAGCGAGAGATCGAGAAAATGCAGATTTTGGGTTACAAAACATAACCCACTTTCCGCCTCGGCATGTAATAATGGGTTGTCTGGGGAATGAAAACAATAAAAGAGTGCGTGTTGTGGGAGGGTACGAAGAAGGGTTATTTCAGATGGGAATGCTAAAGACTTATCCGGAACAAAAAAGCTGAACGTCGAAGTCCATTCTAGGTTCGGCCCACTGCCGTCACATCTTCTCCACAGGAACCAGGCCTGCCAGACCCATGGGGAAGATGCTATTACTGAACAAAACCTTTGTTTCTCGCTTGTTAACGCCCTCTGTGGTATAAAAATAGTGCCAGAAAGCATTCGATGTGGGAGGATTTCTCAGATATTCTGTTTTCATTCTCCTTTCTTTGCTGCAATCTTCCCAATGCCTCTTCTTCCTGCTTCTGTACTCTTTTGTACACTGAAACCAGGACTGCATCTTCACAACGCGTCACTCCAAATTACTCAAGGTCACGAATTGCATAAAATTGACAAAGAGCTTCCAGTCAGACCACCAAAGGCTCCAAAACGTCCCTCAAACATTTGCCCCTCATCAGCACTTAAGAAGCAAGTTCAGCCTTATGAGAAATCAATCCAGCCTTCTCTTTAAATAAGACAATCCCTTTGGATTCACCTTGGCTGCCAGCATCACTTTGGCAAGAGTAACAGTAAGTATCTCAGAAAAGGTCAATTATACAGTAGCCAAAAGAAACTGCAAAGAAATACAGTAACTGAATAGCTGTGTGGTTTGGTGAGGAGAGGTGTGCTTTTGGCAGAATTCCATGATATGAACTCTAAAGTTGTAAAGTCAGAGTGACATGCTATAATGTCACAATTCTGACTTTTTTTTTTCTCAGAAGTGCAAGTTTCTATGTTTTGCAGTATCATGCTTTATCAGAATCGTGTTTTTTTTTTTTCACACCTGTGAGCACATTTCTTGCAATATTGACTCTATTTGTCAGACGTGTGAATTTATATCACGCAATTCTGACCTTGCACCTCGCAATTGAGAGTTTATATTTATAAATTCTTACTTTATAACTCACAATTGTTTACATCATACAATTCAAAGGGAAAAAAAGTCAGAACTGTTAAGACAAACCATTTTTGGTGTTTACTAAAGTCGTGCAGTCAAGAATTAGCACTGAAAAGGCATGGACAGAGTTATTTTTGCATCTGACCTTGTTGAATATGCATTTGTAGGAATTTTTTCTTTCAGAAGCTAAATTTATGGAGTATTATAATGAATCACACAACGTAACTTACGTAATTTCACACAACGTAGTTTGTGCTGGTAAAATTAGTGGTATTATTCACCGCCCAAAAAAAGCATGTCAAGGCAGTAATTGCTCTTGGTAGTTGCCGGTCATTATGAAAATGATCTGGTTTGTCCGTGTACTTTAATGTGCACATTGTCAGAAATTCACCCATAAAATTTTCCCTCCCATCTGCACTCTAATGCTAATTTGGCCCATTTATTAAATCTGGTCCTAATTTTTTTCAAATCTAAAAAGATTTTTCCTTTTAATGTAAGCTTTGTCAAGCCCACATACAAAGTTTGCCTTGATACTTTCCTTTTGTTCAGTTATCACCTCAATTATTTTATTGTAATCCTATATATACGTAACTCTAAAGTGATTATTTTATTGAATGAGGACATATTTGACATGAATAATGCCCTAGTTTCCCTTATAGTATCTCCAGTCATAACAACAGCTGTGACGCACTGTGACTGTATCCTCAACAAAAACCCCAGACGAGAAGAGGAGGGGTGTGAGGTCACAGGTCATGAAAGGAGGGGTTGAGCCTATGATCTTCTCCATGTAGCTCCGCCCCTTTTTAGCATTGTGTTCATTGTCTTCTATCTTTCATTTGTATTTCCACAGCATGAAGAATCTGTTGAAGAATTTGTGCCTTCTAAAAGCTCTGCATGTTTCTGCATTCACAAAAGTCTAGAAAATTCTCCACATTCTCAGTCCCTCAGTCCCATGGTTATTAATTAAATATTTTGGTTAATTTAATGATGCTTTTAGCTTCCGATTAAAGTGTGGTACTATCAGCTCTATTTAACACCATGTTGAAATTCATGAGATTTTGCTTCAAAAACAGCCCAGGAAAGTGTGCAGATTCCATCTGGACCTGGTCCCTACATGCCCTTGAGTAGACCTCTCTTCAGTGGGTGATGGTGCCCACTTCACTGTCCGCTGGAAGGGTTGCCGGTGGGAAAAGAAACAGCTGTTATCCCAGGTGTTACAGTATGCTGACACACTTGACAAAGTCACCTTCCATACTGACTTCATGCCAAGGTGCAGACGGGTGAATAAATAATATGAAAGATGTCTATACACAGATAAAAGCAGTCGATCTTCTAAAAGTGTTCAAATTTTGAAAAAGTGCATCAGTACAAAATATTCCAAAATAGTGTTTCTTCAAATTCTAATAAAATTCTAAAACTGTCTGCTGCAAGGTTTGATTACATTGACATCACTGGTTCTCACATTTTGTGAGTAAATATGTGACAGTGAGTAAATGATGGCAGAATTTTAATTTTTGGGCTTACAGCTCCTTTATAATGGTTAGACAATGTTTGGCCAGCTGTGCAGTAAAGCGGCATTTGCCAAACTAGGAAAAACAATCAGCACCTCTAAAGGACGTGTGAAGGTGAGTTTTGTAGGTTTTTTTTTTTTTCTTTTTGTGTGTGTATGTGTGTGTTGGGTGTGAGGGGATACAGAGTTCTGGAGTCTCAAACTCTTGCACTCGCATACTTTCCATGTTGCCACGGTAGCATCTGGTGTTTAGCCAAGTTGTCAGCAAGATAAGAGTGAGATGGTGTGTGTGTGTATGCTTCAGTTCAGCATGGCTGTCACAACTGCAGCAAAATTAAATTACATATATTTTCATGCTTGTCCATGCAAAACTCACTGCCGCAATGCTAGGGTGTTGCTATGTAGTACGTAAGGTATACAAGTGAATCCTACTAGTGTATTTTAAATAGGGTTGTGTACCGAAACCCGATACCAGCATGGCACCGGTAGCTAAGTAACCGGTATGTACTGAACCGAATCAAAACTCGGATTTCGGTGCCTCAGTTCAGTGCCGTGCCTGAACAACAAAACCAACAAATCTATGCCATTAATAAGCGAGCGCACCACTGATGCTGGCGTGTGCGATAAATAATTTCTGCGAGAGGAAAACTGATCTATATGCAAAGAAACAGGAGCCCGTGAGTTTATTCCAAACCCTTGCGGACACATAATATTTCTTCTGTGTGCATTTATTCTTATCTCACCTGCTTGCGCAAACATGTTTATTTTTGCCAGTCGTGGGGCGTCAGTATTGGGTGCCTGTTATGAGATGATTCATTCACTTGACTTCAGACATGGCATTGGATCATGTTCGTTATTGTTTAAGATTATTTAATTTATTCATTAATTATTGATTTTGTCTTTATTTAATGTAATTTAATGCATTGTTCAAAGAGTAGATCTTTTTCAGATACTTTATGACTTTTATACTTTTAACATTTTTATTTCATGATAAATCAGTTTAAAAAAAATTTTTGCATCTTGAAATAGTTTTTTTATCCCTCTTATCCCTTTTATTTGTTCTGTTTGGAAGACAACAAGCCTTTAAATGTTATAGATATGATTATAAATCAAGAACAAGGCATTTATAGCTGTATTATTAACGGCTTACTAATGACTATTAATGTTGGAACAATTCTTTATAAAGGATGAACCGACTGTGTACTAATGCTTAACTAATGATTCATAGTGTGCAGTTATAATAAAGTGTTACCATTTTTGTTTTTATTTTTTTAAGTATCGATTCAGGCACCGTTTAGGCACTGGAACTGTTTTAAAAGTTTCGATTTGGCACCGGAATCGAAAAAAACCCTAAACGATACCCAACCCTAATTTTAAATGGTAGGTAGGGCATTGCTAGGTGTTTGCCAAGGTGTTCTCGGTGGTTGCTACAGCCATGCTATACACTTTTAAAGGTATTTTGAGTACTACACCACATTCCTGCACTATTAGGTTGCTAAGTAATTGTTTAGTTGCTATATGGTTGTTGGAGAGGTCTGAGTGGTTGTCAGGGAATGTTATAAGGTTGTTATAAGGTCCTTTTATTGTTTTAGCATGCTCATAGTGGCCTTTAGGGTGTTGTTGATGGTTGCAAGTTGCTGTAAAGGTATTTTGAGTTCTAATGAGCATATTGAGTTGTTGCGGTGTTTTGAGTGGTTGCTAGGGCACTGTTATGCAGATGCTATGGTGTTTAGAGTGGTTAAGCACATTACTACACTACGTGGTTGTTGAGGATGTTCTGGGTGGTCGCCAGAGCACTGTTTTAGAGCGTTTTTAGTATTTTAGCACATTGTTTTGTGGTTGTCAGGTCATGTTATACTGTTGCCAAGGTATTCTAAGTGAGGTTTAGGGTGTTGTGTTAGGACATGTGGTCGTATGGCACTGCTACGCAGTGTGATTAAACACATAATGTGGTTGCTAGGGTGTTCTTGGTGGCGGCCCGGGCACTGCCTGACAGTTGTTAATATGTTATTTGTTTTTTAGTTTTTTTTGGTTGGGGGTTTGCCTTTTTTAATGTTACTAGTATTTTAGGGTGTTGGTTGATAGTTGCTACGCTATTTTGAGTGGCTATGAGCATGTTGCTATTGTGTTCTGGTTAGTTGCTAAGGTTGTGTTATGAAGGTTTTAAGATGTTTTGAATGTTTTAGCACTTTGGTACAGTATGTGGTTGCTAGAACACTGTTCTACAGTTGCTAAGGTGTTTTGAGTGCTTTAGGACATTGCTATGTGGTTGCCAGGTCATGTTATTCAGTAACTAGGTTTCTGGTTGTTTATAATATGTTTTTATTCTTATTATGTTGCTAGGGCACTGCTATGCAGTTGCTAAGGCATTTTGTGTGGTCTCTAGGTGGTTACTTATAGGTTATTTATATGGACTTATAAGTCAAACAATCCTTTTTCAGGGTAATTTTATTATTATTATTATTATTATTATTATTATTATCATCATATTCATTGCCAAGCAAAAAAACCTAGGTCTGAAGAAGTACGAAATTATTTGAGGTATTCATGTCCGTATTGCAATTGATATAATCAATAAATTACTGTTTTTACAGCATGGTGTTAATTAATCTTTTCTGAGTTCACTAAAGTCAGTCTTTTATTCCTTTGTCCATGTCTGCACAGAGCTCCATTTTTAACATTTGTATGCTAAGAGGAAATCATTTTGGACATATAAAGGCATCGAAAAAGGTGTTGCCCTGGAGATGGAGTTGTGAAGAAAAAATGCGGTTGAAAGACAGGTGACAGGCACCTAAACACCAGGTGACAGGATCTGATGGGGTGGGCAAACCCCGCTGGCACCACACCATCTGTCCCGTAACAGCTTCTGGGAGCAGCAGAAGCAACAATGCAGTGACAGCACCTGGATGTGCGAGCTGACAGGCCCGCCATGCTATCCCTCGCTGCCTCGCAGGTGAGCGCAGCGCAGGGATGCAGTGGTGTGAGATTTCTCTAGGCTGTCTGTTCAGATGCAGGATGAGAAAGAGACGCGAAGTCTGTACATGCGAAGACGATCAGTGCGCAGAATGTGGAGAAACACGTTATGACAGGACAAGACTCCTACGTGCAAACACAGCATTATCACAGCGCGCTCAATTTAACCCACCATTCCAAGAGCACAGCGACACTGCTGGGAAACTAAAATGGCAACTAGAACCGAGACACAGACGGCCTCTTGACTTTTAACAAAGCGTTTGTCACAGGATTTTACTCTTTCAGTTTGAGATCAATGATTGCACCTAACAATTTGGTATGAACTGATAAATGTCAATAATTGTTTTTCTTTATCTTTGTCTTTCTTCACATACATCATATTTAGAATGTCAACATAAGAAAAAAAAATCTCGCAAAAACGTACAATTTAGAATATTAAATGAAAATATGAAAGATTTAGGTGACTTTGTTTCTTCAGTATTCAAACGATGCTTTTTAACTCAAAAACATACACACAAACCAAACCAAATTAATCCCTATGGTTCATGATGACACATCGAGGTGCTAAAACACGAAACAATCAGTTTGTGCGAAAAACAACCTCCAACTATCCTCAGCTCATTATATCTATAGACGGTTTCAATGACAACAACATAAACAAACATAACTACGCATGCATGCTTTTGTGGCCCTAACTTAGCTTCCTGTACACATCCAAATAGAATCAATAACAACAGCTAAGTCCTTTCTAGAGTAGATCATTTTTTTTTATAACAAGTAAAATATGTTGCAAGTAACGTAACCACGCAATTAACATTAACTTGACATTGGATTGAAGCAGTGTTGCCAACTTATCGACTTTGTCGCTAGATTTAGCGACTTTTTAGACCCCCTTGGAGACATTTTTTTTTTCAAAACAGTGACAAGTGACAAATCTAGGGACTTCTTGGGACGAAATCTAGGGACGAAACCAACTACGAGAAGATTGTGAAAAAAAAAAAGTGCATTGTCTGTGATGTGGAATTAGTTTGGGTATAGGAAAAGTGATACGAATGAGATGAACGGGATTTGCAAGGTATGCAAGAGCACTGTTTTAGCAAGCGGTACTAGCTGTCAGGCACTATAATACCTGTTGTTCTCAGAAGAAACACATTAAGCTTACAATGCATTGCAGTAAACAGAATGCTTGTTTTTTTTGTTTTTTGTGCATTTTCAGATACAAATTGCTATATCGTGATATATATCGTTATCGAGGTAAAAAAAACTGCTTCTGATTTTGGTTAATTTCGCCCACCCCTAACCTCAATATGTTTCTTTTTTGTTTGTTTTGTTTTTTGTGACTCTCAAAGCTTTGGAACGTCTGGTGCCCATGAATCTCCATTATATGACTGACAGACTGCAAAACTTGTGCTTTTGTTTGTGTAGCATGGATGCCCTGGGGGTAAGCAGGTACACATCAAATTTAAATTTTTGGGTGAACTATCCCTTTAATGTTCAAAGATTGCAAAAAACAAACACACATTTATTCGAAATAGAAATATTTTGCAACATTAAGTGTCTTTATGTGTCTTTTGATCAACTTAATGAATCCGCGCTGAATAGTGCGCTTTCATTATGCATTTTACTTGCTTGCTATAATTATGTCAGCTAATGTAGCTACACAAAATATTATAAATACTGTCCAAATGGAGATTCAGTTTCAACAGTCATTCTAATGATACGATCTTAACAACAAATTAATAAACTGTGCGCAGTCTGAGCATGATGTCTTCAAAGCCTTTGAAGACAGTGAGGCGGCTGTACAGAGTGAAAGCGTTTGAGAGAATGAATAGCCCAGCGTTTGCCCTCTGCTGCCCTCCTTCATAATATCAGCCACCTACTCTTGCTCTTTTCTGCTGACTGTGGTGGGCTGCTGGGGTTTCAGGACACTGTTATAGTGCAATTCATTCTTAGTTAGATCTTTGTACCTCTAACATCTCCAGTGCTTTGAATACAACTCATGTATCATGCAAAAAACTGTTTCAGCTGGCTGCAGCTAACCTAGATTGTGTACAGGTTCTCTGGGTTTAAAGCTAACACGTGTCATGTTTTTTTTTTGTTGTTGTTGTCGTTTTGTTAAAATACTTTCTCCAATCACAGCTTAATGCAGAGATGCATCTGCTTGATGGGTAGATGGTTAGAATTATGTTTGTAAATGTTGCAGACATTGATTAGAGCGTTGATAATTGTAACACTTTGCAATATGGTTTCTTTAATTAACATACATATAACAATTACAAACTTGTTATAGCAACACTTTTACGAATATTGATTAACTAGTTTGCATAGCACATTGACTCTTAAATAGGACTTTTAAAGCGGATATTAATGCCCTATTCTGCAATATCATATTTTTGATTCCTTAATCTGTCCCACACATAAACTTCAACATAAACCACAAATAACTAAGCAGCGATATAGTAGTTTAAGGCAAAATTTGTCCTTAATAGTCAGTATTATAGTGACAGCTGGACTTTAAAATAAAGCATTGCCAAAAATAAAATTCTTATTGGTCAATGGTTATTTGAGAATTTCTAATACATTTTTAAAGTCAAAGGTTGTCTCTGTTAATATTATTTAACATGCATGAGCTAACATGAACTTTTTTTTTTCTTTTACTTTAATTTTTAAATTTTGAAATCATTTCAAAAAAGTTGTCCTTTATTTAATTTTTTATGACTTTTTTTATTATTATTATTATTTCATTTCCTTTTATGTAAGCACTTTAAATTACCATAGTGTATGAAATATACTATATAAATAAACTTGCCTTTCCTACCAAAGATTAATACTGTACTGCTTATTGTTAATGAATAATAGTTAAAAGTACATACAAAAAATACCTGACACTTTATTGAAGAACAGTCATGTATTCATCTATTTGTTTAGGAAAAACCTTCCTTTTATTGCTATGCCTTCTTCAATAGGTTTCATCTAGGAGTTGCCGGAGAACAATGGCATACGGCATTTTACTTCTCTGATATAACAGTCTATTTTGTGTTTTTCAACTGTATATGTCAAAAGACAGTAAGAAAGAGAGATAGATGTTATTACATCACACCTGTAAATGAAATCAGAAATATGCAATTGTACGTGCTTAGTAGAGAAGAGCAGGGTGTTTAGATAATAAAAGATCAGTTCATTCAAAAAAAAACAAATGAATAAAATCTATCACGATCTCCAAGCCCACTCATGTCATTCCGAGCTTCATGCCGTTATTTCTTTATTTGTTCAAGCCTGTTTAGAACGACAGAATTAAGGGCAAAATTGTTTTTGGGGGTGAACTATTCCTTTAAATCCTGACAGTGCCTAGTGTGCAACCCTTCTGTGTCCTTGAATGCATTTTCTGAAATGCCCACTCACTTTCCTTTGGATTACTGCAGTGAGAGACCCTCTGTAACCTTCCTCGCCCCCAATCGCAGCCACACACACACACACTCGCGCTGTCAGAGTGTCAGTGAAGTGAACTTGCACTCAGGTCTCATTACCTCCCACACACCCCACTGTGTGATGCCGTAATCTGACAGTATGAAGGATGCTTCAAAGACACTGAAAAACTGACTTTAACATCATCCGAACATTTCCGAAAACCATCAGTAAACAGCCCAACATGTACTCTCACAAAATACAAACGCCACCAAATAGACTCTGATGATTTCATTTAGTCCTGTTCAATGCATAACTGTAGTTTCCACTGGTCTCTTTAATCAAGTTTATTCATTTATCTTTGGCTCAAGATGCTGGGATAAGCTCCAGCATCCCCATGACCCTACACAGGACAAACAAGGAATCAATGGATGGATGGATTTTTGCTGTTTAACAGTCTTCACGCATTTATTTGCTGGGTAAAGTGTTGAAAACGATCCAGGAGCTCAAAAATTCCTCAGACTACTACACGACCTGACAAGCAAAGTCAGAGCAGCTACAGCGATCATATTTGATGTCACGAAAGCAAAAGCAGGAGACTTTAAACAAGCAGAAAAATGTAAATACGGAGGTGATATACAGGAGTGTGACAGAAGCAGATCCTCGGGGCATAACTCTTCATATTCCTTTACTCCCCGAGTCTCAGCTAAAATGAAATACTAGATTTGATCTATAAGAGATAGGAATCTATGAATGAATAAACAGATTTGTCTAACAGTAAACAGTGGATGGATCTTCTGATAGAGTCAACTTCTTAAAATGCACAAAACTGTATCAACAATAGAGTGACGATTTATAAAGAAATATATTATAATTACTTTTTCTCATCAGTTCTCTTACAGTTACTTCAAAACAAACATTCTGTAATTTTCATGTTGTTCGATGCCTTCTTTCTTTCTTCCCCATAGTAAACAATGAAGATGTTAGGCAGAATGTTAGCGGCTGACAGCCAAAGTCACCATTCAATTTCACTGGTATTTTTTTCTATACAATAAAAGTGAATAGTGACTCTCAATCTGCCCGACATCCCCTTTTGCCTCCTGTGGGCAAGTATCTAATTGTAATAATAATAATTTACATTATAGGTTAA
>JAUYWG010000056.1:1383660-1398524 GCA_034779775.1 Enteromius afrohamiltoni | reverse complement strand
CAGCAAAGCTATGATATCTTAGATCATTATCTAGTCTTGTGTAAACTCCATATAGATAAACCTGTAAATTCTACACCTTGTTTCAAGTATGGTAGAACCATAATTTCTACCACAAATGGCTGCTTTGTAAGTAATTGCGTAGAAAAACTTGATAATGCAACAGAAACCATACACTCTCTCTTTTCTAGCACTGTTTTCTAGCTGTGGTTCTCTGTTTTGCTAGCACTTTAGATACAGTTGATCCTTTGCACTTGAGAGATGTCAAAGAAAACAGTTTGACTATAGTATAATGTAGTATAATGAGTACACTCGCAACCTAAGGAGAGCAGTCCTGAAAATGGAGCGTAGCTGGAGGAAAACAAAGCTAAGTGTTTTGTTTAGCCTGGCAGTAAAATATGCTAACATGCAGAAAAGCATTACAGAGGGCTAGATCTGCTTACTTTTTGTCTCTATTAGAGGAAATCAAACATAACCCTTGGTATTTATTCAATACAGTGACTAAAGTAATGAAAAATAAAACATCAACAGGTACTGACTTTCCACAAGGCTTTACCGGTAATAACCTTATGCAATATTTTACTTCCAAGATTAATACTTTTAGATATAAACTGTGCAGCCATCAGCTACAGTATCGCATCAGATGCAGCATAGATCTCGTGATGAAAAATGTTTGACCCCAAAGATCTAGTTAATTAAAGACCTTAAATCTCTCTTTTCTGTCAAAGATACTAGAAAAAGTTAAAGGACCTCGAGGTTTATTCGGTGGTTGTTCTGCAAGCTTGATAAATAGACTACAGCCGGTTCAAAATGCAGCAGCTAGAGTTCTAACTAGAACCAGGAATTATGAGCATATTAGAACGGTTCTGTTAACGCTGCACTTGCTCCCTATCAAACATCGTATAGATTTTAAAATCGTGTTAGTTACTTATAAAGCCCTGAATGGCTTAGCTCCTCAGTACTTGAGCGAGCTCTTATCACATTATAGTCCTCCACATCCGCTGCATTCTCAAAAACGCTGGCCATTTGATAATACCTAGAATATCAAAATATACTGCGGGTGGCAGATCTTTTACCTATTTAGCACCCAAACTCTGGAACAATATAGCTAATACTGTTCAGGAGGCAGGCATACTCTGTCAGTTTAAATCTATATTAAAGACACATCTCTTTACTCTGGCTTACACATAACACACTGATACACATTTATTAATCAAATCCATTAAAGGATTGTTAGGCTGCATTAATTAGATCAGATCTCCCCTTAATACTTTATGTACTCGTTACATCGTAAAAAGAATGACATCTGCGCTAAAATTAGTCTGTCTCTCTCTTATTCTGTTCCTCAGCCCACATCCAGATCAGATAGTGTATGAGCACAAAGAGATGATCGGAGAACAGAACACCTAGATGAGCCCTGTGGACAGCTCACCGGAACCAAATGCAAACAACACACACAAGTCCTTTGCACAATCTGACATGCACTTAAAAATGAACTGGAAGTTAAGTGCTGGGCGCCTGGCCAGAGGAGAACCTGCCCCAACTAAGCCTGGTTTTTTCAAAAAGGTTTTTTTCCTCAATTCTCTCATGGATGGGGTTTTGGTTCCTTGCCATTGTCACCTCTGGCCTGCTTAGTTGGGGGCATCTAATTTCTAGTGATTATCTAGTCTTGATTACAGAGACCATCTCTGCATTTGATAAATAGTTTAATCTCGTCATTATACATTACCATCACTCTATTCTCCTATTTGATAATGTTCATTGCTTTGCTGCAATCTGTACTGTTAAAAGCACTATATAAATAAAAGTAATTGATTGATTGACTTGTCATAGCATTTGCATATTGCTCTTTTGTTGATTTGTCCTCAATTGTACTGTAGGTCGCTTTGGATAAAGGCATCTGCTAAATTATTAAATGTAAATGGGTAACCGAGTATGCACATATTGCCAAAACAAGCTGAGTGATGTTATTAAATACAGTGCTGTTCCATTTGCTAAACGACTGGAGTGAATCCATCTTGCTAAGTCTGAACTACCAAGGACACAAATTGAGAAACACTTCTCATAGCCATGCATGTGCAAAGCTTTTGCTGTTATTCACTCTTGATATTTTGTCAAGATATTTTAGCTGGACAAAAACAGACCATTATGCAGTATTTATGCAGTACTCGAATTGTGTCATTGTTTTAATTTATTATCTTAATATTTAACATGCTGCTGTTTTAATATTTACTGCACTTTGTTATTCTTCTAAAGTGGCTACTGTATTAGAAGTCTCATACATTCACATAAAACTGCTTTACCGTGTTGGTAAATAAGGTGAATAGAGTTTAAAAGCACAGGGACATTTCACTCTGCTCATCTGTGTTCACTGCGTTCCAGACTCTGCTCGTAGTACCGAGTGGAAGTAGAATGGGGTGCGGATTTGCCTGGAGCGTTGTTTTTCTTTTTTTGTATTAATTCAGAGTGTCATTGTTTTCTCTCAGGAATGGAAAAGGAACTGTGTGATTTCGCCTGCAGTCAGGAGCTGGGTTTTGAAATTCATAGCTTCTGTGTTTTCTGTCACTCCATGATCCTTTGGATCACAATCCAGTTCCAGTTTTGGCCAACCCACTGCTCCACTCATTTTTTTATGTCTCTCTTACCTAACACATTTGATTTAGTTAATCATCTCATTAGGAGAGAACTTCATGAACTGAGTGTGGCTGATAAGAGGCATCCAAAAGCTCTGGCTGCATTCGAAGACAGAATGCATCACAGTGGAGTGATGAATACTCTCCCAATTCAAAATCATTCTTTCAAATGCAGCGTTGAAATGCTTTCTTAATTTGTTGGAGTAATGCGGAAAGTCTACTTCCCTTGTCTGTGTTCCAAAAAGCTGAAGCATCCTGCCTCCACAGGCAGCGCACAGAGGTGGGAAGGCAACAAGGCATGTCTGAATTCATTGATTGTGTCACACACTGTCTACTGACATGCTCTTATATAATTGATTTTTGAAGGCAGCAAAGATCCTCCAGTGCCAGTTGAGAAAAATAAAGATGCTACCTGAAAGTTGCAGTTTGTGGTCAATATCTGTGCAAATGTACATTTAACCAACTTTTTGATATATTTTATATAATTTCTAATTGTAAAAATAGTAATTATTTTTTTTTTTTTGTTTAATTATCTCTTCATCAATACATTCTATTTTGTTCATCCCTATGCCCTAATTCTTTCAAAGAGTTTATTCTTGGTTGGGATGAAGGATATAGAGTACCTAAAAACCTTGAAACACACTTCTGCATCATCTTCCTAAGCCAACTAAAAAAGGGCCATCCCTTTCATGAGAGCTAAATGTCCATCAATAGTACCCTTCATTCCCTTAATTTTAGTTTGGAATGTGAAGTGCATCCTGAAAGTACGTAATGTAGTTCCACGTTGGTAGATCACATATTGCAAAATGGATAAAATTATTTTCTTCAAAATTCTACAAACAATACCCAGCAATGTCAGTGTAATGTATAGATGTTTGTTTAAAATCTTTGCAAACTTATTAGAGAAGACAAACAAACAACCTTTCTCAATACTTTGTTGAAGTACCTTTGGCACCAATTACAGCCTTAAATCTTCCTCACACTGTGGTCTGTGTGGGTCCTAATGCCCCAGTATAGTAATGGAGGCCCTATGCTGTAAAAAAGCCTCATCCTTCGGATAGGACCAGGGTTGGATTTATGTGCAGGCATTCTAGGCACAAGCCTATGCTTGCTTGTCCGGGGCCAAAACAGAATGAAGAGATACAGTATATAACATGCTTATTATATTATAGAATAGCTACAACAGTAAAATAACCAAAATAGGGAAAAATTAGCTACTGTTTCTATGTCCACCTTTCTTATGTACGGAAATCATGCTTTCTTGATGCACTCGTGCGCACGCGGACATTGTTGTCATTGCTGAGCTGCCCCGTGAATTTATCAATACAATAGTTTTGCAGCTGAAAAGCTATATGACATTTCTCAGTAGCGAGGTTCTTGGAGCAGTTCCACTTGCTGCTGAACTTTGCTAGGGCTGCACAGACGCATATATTCAGACACACAATCTCTCCTCCTCTCTCTCTTTCGCTCACTCTCTAAAACAACTGCATTAATAACTGCATTAGCCTGCATATCAGTGAATATGTCAAAATTATGTTCAGAGTTTGCAATTGAAAGTTTGGGTGAGGTGTGCAAAAAATGTTCTAGTTCAACACAGACAATATTAAAATAAATTGCAAACTACTGAAATGTGAATGTGACTCCAGGCCGTTAAAATTATTAAAGAAATAATGTACTCCCAAAGTGGTAATGTCGGAAATTTAGGCCTGTAATATTAATACGAAAGTGGAGGGACAAAAGATTGTTTGCCTATGTAACGAAAATAGGTAAATCTGGCCCTGGATAGGACATTAAACCAAGTTCCTGACTTTCTGTGGTCATTAAAAAACCCAGGATGTCTTTTGAAGAGAGTAGAGGTGTGTGACCTTGGCATCCTGACCAAATTTGCCTATTGGCCTCTGACCATCATGGCCTTCTAACAACGTTTGTTATCCCCACATCTGCTGATTAGCTTCATTATTTTGTCTCCTCTCCACCAGTAAACTGGTGTGTGGTAGGCGTTCTAGCGCAGTATGGCTGCCACAGAGCTGTAACATAAAAAAAAAGTGGTAACTGTGAAGCACTGTATTTGGAATGCAGTGTCTGTTTTGTTGTAGATCATTAAACATATTATGTAAAGTCTCTTTGAAGTCATTTTCGAAGATGTACCTTTGTTTGCAAATGCCATTGTCTGAGAGGGTTGCAAGACAGCAAGTCAGCTCCCAATGCTTTTAGACACTTTATGTCATGGGTGTTCAGTCTTTCTCTACCCTATCCAGCAGTGTTTAGCTATAATACCAAGTAAACACTCCTGATCAATGGTTCAGAGTTACAGAAACCAGGGGCATTTCTAGCAATTCAATATGCAGTAGGACACAGACTGGTTAGAGATCAAAGTAGTGATTAATTCGACAATCAGGCATTGTTAATTTTGATAATAAACCCCTAATGACAAACACAGGACATGATTGCTGAAGTATTATTATATATTTTATAATTATTATTATTTTTTATTTTTTTCAAATTGTTCTCAAATTGGTGTATGGTACTTTTCTTATAAACCCAGACAAGGATTAATTATTTATATTGCTTGAGTACAGTGGTATTTCAGTGGGTGCAGTACCTTGCTACAAGTGTGTCTCACACATCCTGAAATAAAATCCTGAAGTAAAATCAAAACATTTAATTTGCAATTAATTTCGGGCTGCAGTATAGATCATAGACTCCACCCCAACATGTAAATTAATGTAACTTCAAAATAAACTCTCTAATAAACTTTTCCCAAAGATGGTTTTCATAATGTTACTGTAGGTAGTTGTTATTGTGCTGATGTTCAAGTGTTAGATTTTCTAATAAGTTTACTTTTATATAGTTGTTTGAAGCTGGGATGGTGTCATGATTGTGAGCTTGTGAGTGGGTCTGTGGTAGTTTGGGTGTGGACTTTGAGACAGCAGTTCCAGCTCATGGTCATTTCTGTGCAGGTGATAAATGAATCTCTGCTGCCCAGACTCAGGCTCCAATATGTGCAGGACTTCTCTCATATTAAAAGAGATGATTATACATAGAGAATGGCCTTCTGTGCAGGAAGAGCACAGAACGGAAACAGCTGGTCTTGCCTTCTGTCTATAAACAGGTACTGTAGCTCCACGTTGGTGTGGAGAAGGTTTTGAGTACAAAACCCCTGCATTAAGTAAAAGAAACTGGCCACACACGAAAGAGTGCCCATGGGCAGCATAACATCTAATGGCTCAGTTGAACTTGTTTGTATCAACTTCCTCCACTTAGAGTCTTGCAAGGGTGGCTTTGAATACGTTCTAGTTTTGGTGGACCATTTCCCCAGGTTCCCCTAGCTTGAGTAAGCTCATTTCTAACACATACAGGGTATTTCTGAGTGTTGAATAATACTTATTGTAGAGTTAACATTTGTGATAGCACTATGACTCAATGTTCAATATTGTCTCAATATTGCAATGTTATTTGTACTCAGAGTTGAGTGAATGTGCAGCAGGAAGTTTTTATACATCCGACTGATTAAGCTAATTGGTACAAATGCACTTTATTTGTGTTTTATATACATTGAATTTGCTGGACAGAGAATGCATTGATTGTAAAAGATGTACTTAGTCTATATACATTATCTGGAGAAAAAATATTGTGGTCCTGTGTAAAAGATGTTCTTAAGTTTAAATGATTCTATAAACATAATCTGGAGAAAGAGTCTGGTGGTCCTGTGTAAAAGATGTTCTTAAATTTAAATGATTCTATAGACATAATCTGGAGAAAGAGTCGGGTGGTCCTGTGTAAAAGATGTACTTGAGTTTAAATGATTCTATAGACATAACCTGGAGAAAGAATCGTGTGTTCCTGTGTTTAGTCTTTTCAGTCTTTTCCTTAGTTTTACAGATCACAATTCTTTTTGTTATTGCAACCATCGTGCCTGGGGCCCATAACACAGACTCCAAATTAATCATTACTGCACAGGTACTACATTTAATACATTTAAACTCCAAATGACAAATCGGCACAAGATGATAGTGCCTATACCTATGCATAGGTATTTGCATCACTTTTCTATAGTGGAAGGAAGGGAGGCTGTGTTGTCCATCTTTTGTTTTTAAAGGCTATGCACTGCTAGAAACAACAAGGTGTGTTTTGTGCAGGTTAATAGACTCTATAGGACGTTTACCCTCCAAGGATTCTGTTTGAGAATGTGCCTCCTTGTCACAAAACAAAACTGGTCTGTCCAAGTTCAGGCTTAAAACAAGACCTTAGAAGTACACAATTGACAATAAGTATTCATTACAATTAAATTAATGCTGTATTGATGCAAAGACAAAGTCAAAGGCTTGGTAGCATTGGATGTTTTAACAAAGTAATAATATCTTAAATACAGAAAACTCAGTACTGTGACAATAAAGAACTTGTAAACTCGAATAAGGGTAAATTCAGAGCAAGTAAGTACACAATATCAAACTGCATTTGCCACAGGCAGATTTCTCTTTAAGAAGTGCTTGACAGATACACAAGAAATGAAACAGTTTGATCAAATCTATCTATCTATCTATCTATCTATCTATCTATCTATCTGTTTATTGTGATTGATTTTGGTCATGATTTTTTAATTCTTTGTTTTTAGTTTTTCAATATTGAAAACATTTACTGACTTGTGACGCATTGGAGTTTATTTTATTCTTGGCTTTTTTTTCGACTCTTCACATAATACCTGACAGTGCTACAGTTCCAGTGAGAGCAGAGCTTCAGCAGCAAACCTCTTAGATTATATAAATTGAAAATGTAGTAAAATAGACAGCTTGAGAAATGTTTTCTCTTGAGGATCTGCTTGCAGTACACACATCTCTCTACAGCAGTGGGTGGCTGATTGGGTGAGCTGATATCACTGCAACTATGCAGTTTTTTTTCTTCTTCTTCTTCTTTATGATACGGATGGACTGAATCTCTGGTTTTGTCAGTGTTTTGGAGTGTGATCAGTTATATTTGTATATATGTTTGTCATTCCAGAGGAATGAAGGTGTGATTGTTACGTCCAGTGAATACAGATGTGAGGGAAATCTGATTATTGAATGCAATTTATATTTTCATCTTTTTTATCTCCTTTGGGTTTACAACAGGGGGAAACTATACCATGTCAGTACTTTTTCAAGTAATGGGTGAAGTAATGCATTACTTTTTAAATTTACAAGAAAATATCTGAGTTATTTATTTATATATGTTTAATACATAACACTACTTTTCCCATGTACTGACAGATCTTGTGTCCTGAGGCTTGTTTATGTCCCTTTTGTTGTGAAAGGGCTTTTAAAATTTCCAAATCTTTACATATTAAAAACAGACTAGTAAACCCAGCCCCAGAGAAAATGTAACACAAAAGTAATGTTCCACTAAGCTCTTAAACACCCAAATTATCAACATCTAGATGTTTGAGACTTGAATGAGCTTACATTTCTTACAAGCCTTGGAACTTTTTTTTTAATTAACTTTTTTTTTTTTTAAACTTTGATCTGCAAACTTGGGTCAACGTGGACACCTTTGTACATTCCTTCCTTCTAAAGAATTAATTTTAGTACCTTAGAGTAATATGTACCCTTAAGGCAGCATTTAGCGCAGGTCAGGGATTTTCAGTTAGTTTCATTTGAGGGCTTTTTTGAAGGGGGCCAAGGGGGTTGGTGGCTGTACCAATCTGTTTCTGAGGGGCCTATAAAATTAGAAATTACATTTAAAATGCATATTCAGCAGTTAAATTAACGAATATAAAAAACTAAAATATTAGCTATATTAGTGCTGTCTGCAAATTGAAATGTTAATTTAAAAAATTACACAAAAAAAATACAGCAACCTTTATCAAATTATGCTGATTTAGGGCATCCAACATGAGACTTGTGGTAAGAAGTACAGCAAGTGGAGTGATATGATTACAAACTGTGAAATGTTAACCATAGTTAATCTCAATAGTTAATCTTAGAAATTAATCAAAGGAGCCGTATTTAAAAAGTTATTTGATAGCTTCATGCCTTTTAATGAATGTACATCTCGATAACATGTGAGCATTTATTTAGCCTAAGTGAGACATTTTAACGATTGGTGCATGAGTGCAGATAGCTGCAGCTGCATTAATACTTTATAACACTGAATCTATAAGCATAATAAATTACCGTCATGTGGTTAACAAAACACCCCAGAGTCAGATTAATCTACTGCTTTTATCACATGGCTTAAAGCTAGAAACGAATGTTAGGAAGCAGCAACTATTGTGAAGATCCCATCACACTCTGCAAATAAGCTGATATGATGAGAAAACAACCTGCTGATGAGAAAACACTAAGGCAAGATGGTCAGAGACAGGGCTTTCATAAAAATATTCCATTTGTCATCCAGATATTAGAGCACCTGACAACAGCCAGAAAAATGAGGAACAAAATCATCACTTGCCTTCATGTTTTTGTGACAGAGATGAAGCTGTAAGTTACACAACAAGCACTGTAACTAAAATACAAATTAGTCAATAATTCAGAAAAAAAATGACAACAAAACAAAAAATAAGAAAAAGACTTGTTGCAAATTGGCAAATTATCTCATAAAGGAATATTTTATAATTATATATCAATTACGGTATATTACAGTAACTATAATTACTGTATAATATAATTAATTGCAGTAACACTTTGAAATAGGGAACACTTATTCACTAACTATGACTTTTCTCTCAATAAATTCCAAATTTGCTGCTTATTAATAGTTATATGGTAGTGGTTAAGTTTAGGTATTGGGCAAGACTAGGAATGTAGAATAAGGCCATGTTGAATAAAGCATTAATATGTGCTAATATTCTATTACTATGCATGCTAATAAGCAACTAGCAACTAAGAGACCCTAAAATAAAGTTTTACCTTAATTATGTATTATGAATAGAAGTATTTGGACCATATAATTAAACATCAGTTTTTTTACAAGATGTTGGTCACACTTAAATGAGTCATACACAGCCAATTATTCACAAACTAATATGATTCTTTAGGGTCTTAATGGAAAGTTTGTAATATATTTTGTTTTAAAATTTCTCAAAGATAGTGTAAAAACGCCCATTTTACCCCGTCAAAAACAGCTCTTTTGAAATCACTCTGTTCTGTGTACTTTAAATCTTCACGAGCTCCACTGACCCCGCCCCTCTTTTCCGGGGTGCTCTCAGAGGATCTTTTTTTGGCCATATTCATAGTCAAACTTGCTAATTAGCACATTATTTGGAAAGGCGATTTGCAAAGTTTTAATTAAAAGACATTATACTCACTGCTTCTGTAGGTGAGGCTGGATCATAAATGATTCGCACGAACATAAACGTATTTCGGTTGATCACGAGTGCAACGTTAATCTCTGCGCCTTTAGTCAGATGTCGGGGATGACTACTGCTATGTTCATTAATACATTCCACAACAAAGGTAAGACAAAACTGGAGGTAAGACACCAGTTCAGTCTGTGTGACATGCTGCTGTCAATCAACAACTGTGGGAGTGGCCTCTGTCGGTGTGACGCCACACCTACATGCATTTGAGAATGGCTTTATTTCAGAATGGGCAACTTATTTTTTATCAAATTAAAAGAGAACTACTGGTGGATTTTTATCATTGTAGGGTGGTTGTGTACACACACTCCCAACACACATTTCAGTCCAAACAGCTTGTAAAAGTGCATGTGGCACCGGATGACCCCTTTAATTTATCAGTAATTAGACTGAGTTTGATACTCACCTGTTTAAATGAGAGTGCTGATGGCTACATGTTTATACATAAACACATATGTTATACATATGTTCTTAATATATAGTACTAAATTATTTGCCTGTTTCAAAGTGAGAGTTAACCTAAATTTGTTTGGATCTCTGCTGTTGTGGTAACAAGAGGTCTGGTTCTGCATCTTGGTGTTTATTGCTGTTTGAAGGCAGTTAATCTGTATACTAGTCTGCTTGGTTTTGTGAATTTTTTATTAAATATAAAAAATCATTTTAATGGTGGGTAATCACTGCAAATTGCAAAGGTGTCTTATCTCAGTGCGTCTCTGCATATTCATAATTGTTTTCATCCACTAGATATGAAAATAAGAATAATGAAATAAAGAAAAGAATGAAAGAAACATACCATCAATACACATATATTCTCTCACGACACAGTGTCCACCTCAATACACTTTTAGTTGACATCTCTAACAGAATTTCAAATGTTTAAGCAACATAAACCTGAGCTACTGCACAAATGCATATAATGACTTTACTAAGGTTGTCATGGTTCATGGGTTCACAATCTCATTCTTGCCTGTTGTGTGTATGAATGAGCAGTGTGTGTGAGTGTGGGTAGGGAGTTAATTGGTTCCAGCTGAGACTTATCCCACACTATATATTGCCTGCTAACCTGTCTTGTCCTTGTCAGTTCCTCTGCCTTGCTGGCTGGCCGTCTGGAGTTCAGCTCCTTCTGTTTCCTGGTCCTGTATTCCTGGTCGTCTAAGTCCGCTTCCTCCGTTGAACCCAGGTTTATCTGTTTGTCCAGCAGTGCTCTTTGTTTTCCCTGTGATACCTGTCTGTGTCTCTTGCAGAGCCTTACACAGCACAGATTGTGAACTGTTGTGGACCCAGCTTCTCGCTGCTCTCCTTACGAACTGTGTGGATACTTTATGCTGCTGCACTCCTGATGAACTGTGATTTCTCAGCTTTACGCTGCATGATCTTCTAAATGCTGAGATTGATTGACTCCGTCAATAAATATATTGACTGTTGCATCTGCAAAAATGTTTCCTCCGTTTTTCATTCATCACAAAGAGATAGTTCACCCAATAATTATCTCATAATTTTTTCATCCTTTATATGCCTTTCTTGTTTTAGAGGGACACAATATGAGTTGTATCAAATAGCATCCTGGCTCTTCCCAGCTTTTCAATGCCGATGAATGGAGTTTTTGCAGCTCAAAAAAATTGCATACATCCATCTGTCATAAAAGTAATCTATATTGTCTCTGGTGGGTTATGAATGAATTCTGAAGGGATGCATCTATTTGTTTTTTTTGTTTTCAGAAGAATATCCTTTTTCAAAATGAAATAGTTTAAGATTTATTTGGTGTATACATATTCAAATCAAAGTCGAGTCACAGTGTTTACCGTATTGACTGATTCTCAGTTACTGTGTTTTCAATGTGTCCCTAGGTCAGCATATTTTGTTGATCCTGGAACAACATATTAATGCAAAAATATAGTCTTGACCATATCTCTACACCTTAATCTAACCATACCCATGAGCATTGCCTAAAATCAGAGGAAAATATAGATGATTGATGTGCACCAAACACAGATTATAAGCCTAAACATGAAAACTGTAATCTGTATCTTCAAATATAGTTGGTTAATCATGTTGTTCCAGGCTCAACAAAGAAGTTTATCCAGGGACATGTTTCACTCAAAAACCAGGTAAGCAGTTTTGAATTATCGAGATTAAGAGATGCATTCTTTTTTTTGGAATAGAACTATATAATTGCAGCAACCTCATATTCACAGCCTGTGCATTTATTGTTGTAATATTACATTTGTGGATATGTTGACTTTGGTTTAAAACCAAAAACAAAAAAACACACACACATAATGAAGATAATTTTATAAACATCTGTGTTATTAAAGTGTTGATGAGATCCTATCTAAGTTGTGACATACTATCTAAGCATTTCTGATATAGTATGTAGATAGATGCACATGTTGAAGCCTGATTTCCATGTCTAGATGAATCTTAACCTTGACTTAGCTCTTATCAGCTCACATGCTAAGAGGCTTCATTTAAATAGAAGAGAAGCAATAATCACTCAGCACCAGTTAAGGAGACGCTTCACTTCTATCTGACGACCCCATCCTGATCACTTGAAATGCTGATCTCAATCCCACCACCAGTTTGTGGTCTGAATGCACCATGAGCCGTTATGTTGAATATTACCTTGACCGAAGCATATCAGAATCGGTAATGAGCAGAGTGAATGCTGGGATAAATGCTCAGAAAAATATGCTTTTCCATGGAAGCTTGCACATATTTAACCGCAGAGCTTATGGGCTGGACAGGCATTAACATAAATATGAATTCATGCATATTGCAAACCGGGACCAGTAAGTTATGGGAATAATCAACCCACATCAATTGCGGTCGAGCCATCTGGAGGAAGTTAGAGTGCTCGCTGACAATGAATAGATTTGCACAATAACACAATACATACTGAAGGTGAAATAGGTTAATGAGTTATGTAGGATTTGAATTTTTTTGTGGCGCGGTACATGGTCAGAGCTATTTCTCCGTCACATTGCAAAAAATTTGTTTTGGCAATATCATTTTTTCAATCACTTCTAGTTCTGCTTGATGGAACAATAGAATCTAAATCCACCGAGAGGGGGTGAGTAAATGCTATTCAGATGTTTAATTACAGTTGCATTTCCTCCATCCCCAGAGCACAGCTCTCCTTGCAGCCATAACAATTGCATTTAGAGTGGTTGACACTTCAGTAATCTGCAAGATCAAGATAGGAAGATTTTCTGAAGGGAAGGTTTGCCAAAAAAATGAAAAGTCTGTCATCATTTACTCACATCCAAACTATGACTTTATCTTTTCTGAGAGACCAGAGAATCTTTACACAGCTACTACTGTAAATAAGCAGGAACTGCAAAGCTATGCAATATAATTATTGTTACAACATTATAAATAATGCATTATTATTTGGTTAAAAAACACATAAGAAACAAACAAGAAAAGTTGTAAAAAGAAGAAAATGAAAATATGCAACCCATGAAGCTGTGCAGAGTCACAGCAGTATGTTAGTGTTTTCATGATGGTGATTCAATATGACTGCTAAAAAAGGTTGTTTATTGGGGACTTTTCTTCAAGAACTGAAGATTTTCTGTGAGACAATAAGAGACAGCTTGAAGATATTAAAGGAGGAATTACAAAAACAAATTAAAGACGGAAGGATGCAGAAAGCCGTATGATTACAGCTGAGAAGATAATAAACAGAGAAACATTGACAAAGACAGAGCTAAACCTTGTTGGATGCAGTGGAAAACGTGTCATTTACCACGTCTTCTTGCTCTGAGAGCTGTCAGAAGCAACAAGCGCCAGTCAGATCTGTGTGCTTCTCCAGCATATGTTCAGCATCTCTCAGGGTTTATGAAGCTCTGACATTGTGCATTTACGGCAACTTCTCACAGCATTAACTCCTTAAACATGCTGATTAATGGCATTTCTGTGCTTTTTTTAAGTGCACTTTTTTTTAACCCTTTTCAAAGTCATACAACACTGTTTCTGAAAAAAGGTCTATATATTACAAAAAAAAACTACTTACGGGAGAAATCAATGTCAAAAAGTTCCCCTTTAGTTGCGTCACTTACATATGGGAACTCGCATGAAAGACCTATCGTCTTCAAGTCTTTGAGAAAAGGCTAATGAATATTGGCGTGCAATAATTGGGTGCACCTAATCATAGTGTGAGTATAAGAGGGCACGGCTGGAATGCACTTGCAGCTTTTCGCTTCGAAGCACGTCACATTTTGTATGCAGGAGAGTCTGTTGAAGGAGAAATCAATAAAAAATAATTCCTGTGGAGTTCATGCTCTCTCACCACCGTAACATCTGACTGGGCAGTTGACGGCGGAACCTGCGAGACTGGTAGCCTTTGTAAAGGCTTAAGCAAGCCAGTCTTTTTGCTCGCCAGCGAGAGACCTCTACACCTGAGTGCACGGTGTGCCGCGAGAGGTCCTCCCTGGGCAATCTTGGCTGCATAAAAGAGCTTTCTCACAGTTGGTAAGGCGCTCTTCGGAATGTCTATCCGACCATGCACCCCGAGGCAGCGCTCATGGATGACTCAAGCGCTCATTGTAAGCGTACGACCATCGGTACATTGAGGTCACAACTCTCGTTTGCGAGATGGCTACCTGTGCGTCCTCCTTGTGGAACGACGAGCCATAAAGTCTTTTCCACTGCCGCAGTGAGGCACTTAGGGGACCTCACGATGACCGAGCAGAATGACCATGCAGTACTTCCGCCGTGGTGTTTCCCAAGGAAAGCACTCCCCCTAAAGCCACCGGGCCCAGCGTTTCCTTTGGTACTCCCGAGGAGGCTGAAATGTCTTCTGCAGTATGAGAGGGAGAGGGAGGGAGTCGGGTGGTGAGGCGCACGCTGGTCCGGGACAGAGGCCGGGGATGACAACATCTGTGCCCCCATCCCCGGCGGAA